>JAEQBH010004570.1:0-179812 GCA_016808115.1 Tetrastigma voinierianum
CATCCATTTGTTTGACACTCTGGTCAACTCCAAGACCAAGTGTTCTCCATGCCACAATCTCAACCACTTTCATGCTCATGCATGAGGGTGGCTTGACATTTGCCCCACCTAACTCATGCAATCCTATGGCATGACACTCGCCCATCCATGTGCCAAGTGTCTCCTTATGCAAGTGCCACATGGCACCCCATGATTGGTCTGCTCTGCCTTGAAATACGTGCAAAACCGATACCGGAATTCGACAGCCTCCGCTTGGTTCAACTAGATTTCGCGAGATGATTCTAACTACGTGATCCGCTTTCACATCCGAGGTCTGTGAGAAAGATCTAGGGTTTTGTCCTGCACTGCTCCTGCAAGAATTATCAATTCGGCCATTTTCAAAAAAAAAATTTTTTTTTTTTTTCCTGCTCTCACAGATTACTCCCATCCTCGTTTGACTTGCATCCGCTTGGATTATTTTTATATTCACTTTCTAATGGAGATGTAAAGTCAAGATTTTAACAAAGTTCTTTATCTTTGACTAATTTAATATCTTCCGGTTAAAATATTTTGCCCTGTAATTTTGGTTTTACTATAAAGAGGTCCATCTAATCGACTTTAGGTTTTTAATATAAGGTCTAAAGATAATTTAACAATCCTAAAACTTTGGAAAGGTTTTAAATCTTCTAGTTTGTCTGGAAAATTATTGATTTTTTCAGATAATGTGTTCTGAAGTTTTACTTGACCATTTTCTAATTCTAACTTAAAAAATTCAATTTGATTTTTAAATAACTTTATTTTTCTTTCTACTAACTATCGCACTACAATTTATAAGTTTTCAAAAAAACAAGTTCTAAATGTTTTATATGTTCATGAAAAGTTTTGGAAAAAACAAGAATATCATCAATATATACAAGAATAAAAGAAAGATTTACCAAATATTCTATCCATCATTCAGCCGAAATTAGAAATTAGTATAGAAATTAGAATAGGTAGAAACTTGTAGAAATTAATAAACCCTAAGTTTAAAAAAGAAGAAATTAAACAGTTTAAGAAACTTGTAGAAATTCAGTTAAGAATAACAAAAGTCGTTTTAAACGAACATAAAAAACAAAAATTTGAGTGTGACTGTGATATAAAAAATTTAGAAAAAGTTCAAGAAATTCAACAGAGAATAATAGATTTGTGTAATACAACCTTAGGAATTAGGAAAGAAGCTTAAGACTTAAACATTTTAATTTAATTAGAAGCAACTTGTGACTATATAAAAGAACATTTAATTATGAAGATAAATTTTAGAAAAGAAATAGAAAAAATAAAAATTGAACAACAAAATTTGAAAGAAATATTAGAAAAACTTAGTCAAAAAGTATATCAAATACTAGAACAATTAGTTAAGGAAACTAGTAAATTAGAAGAAAATAAAATAGAAAATATTTTCCAACAATTTGAAAAACTTAGTTTAGGAGAAAAACCAAAAACTAGTGTAGAATTTAAAATCAATCCATTTGAACCTAGAAATTTAGAAATAAAACCATGGAAATTATAGAAGTAATAAAACCAAAAGAAAATGAACCTATCAGTAAAATAAAAATTTTTGAAATTGAAAATTTAGATGAAAATAATTTTAATAAAGAAGAAAATGAATCAAAAAATAAACCTAAAAATAAAACTCCTTTAGATTTAGAAAAATTAGTACAACCTTTAGAAAGTAAAATAAATCCTTATAATATATGGAAAGATTTGACAATAATAATAGAAAAACCTACATGTAAGCTATAAGACAAATAATTTTAATGATAAAGAAACTCAAAAGAAGAAGAACTAATAAATTCTTTGGGAACAACAATGGTAAATATAGCAAATAAGGTAAAACAATAACATTTCCAACAACTATTAAATTAAAGAAAACTCAAATAAAGTAGAAGCAATGTTAGATATTGAGCTAAAACCTTTTTATTTGAAAAAACCTTAGTACCAAAAGAAGATCAACAACCTTTAACTCAACCTCAGAATTAGTACAAAGATAATCAAGAAAAATAATAATAACAAAATATATAGCTAATGTTCCAATAATACTAATAACATAAATTATGACATTACCACAAACCTATTTAGTACCTAGTACAAGTTTGTATCCTTTATTTTAGGTTTAAATTGTACATTCTTACAAAGGAGGTATAACAATACAAAAACAACTGCTAGCTTTCACCCAAAAACTACAACAATTGCTTATACAAACACAGAAAATAGAACCAATAACATAATTTCACATTGTACAAATAAAGTAGAAGAAATAAAAGATAGTATAGTTAATGATTATTCAGAAAATTTAAAAAACTCATTAAAGTTAAAAAACCTTTTAGTTCAAGCAGAAAAAATAGGAATTATAGGAGAAGACCCTCAAAACATTGAATAGAACAAAACAATTTGTAAAATACAAATAAAAATCCGCATTTAGCTATAAAACTTCAGATATTGCATGTAGATACAAAAAACAATTTGTAGCTACAAAGCATTTAAAAATACAAATAGAAGAATTATTGCAAACAACCTCATCAAACCAAGTTTTAGTCCTCATAGGTCAGCTGCATTCTTAGTTAGAAACCATAGTGAAGAAAAACGAGGAAAAGCTAGGATGGTAACTAATTATAAAAGATTAAATGATAATACTTATGATGATGCATATAAAATACCTAATAAAGATTCTTTAATTAATTCTATTCAAGGATGTAAATATTTTTCTCAATTAGATTGTAAGAGTGGATTTTGGCAAATAAGATTAGATGAAGATAGTAAACCATAGACTCGCTTTGTCCTTGTGGCTTATATGAATGGAAATGTAATGCCACGGATTAAAGAACGCTCCTCGCTCTCTAAACGAATGATGGATAGAATATTTGGTAAATACTTTATTCTTTGCAGGTTATTGATGATATTCTTGTTTTTTCCAAAACTTTTCATGAACATATAAAACATTTAGAACTTGTTTTTGAAGAACTTATAAATTATGGTTTGATAGTTAGTAGAAAGAAAATAAAGTTATTTAAAAATCAAATTGAATTTTTAGGATTAGAATTAGAAAATGATCAAGTAAAACTTCAAGAACACATAGTACAAAAAATCAATAATTTTCCAGACAAACTAGAAGATTTAAAAACCCTTCAAAGTTTTTTAGGATTGTTAAATTATGCTAGACCTTATATTAAAAACCTAAGTCAATTAGATGGACCTCTTTATAGTAAAACCAAAATTACGGTGGCAAAATATTTTAACCAGAAGATATTAAATTAGTCCAAAAGATAAAAGAACTTGTTAAAATCTCCAACTTTACATCTCCCATTAGAGAGTGAATATAAAATAATCCAAACACAAGTCAAACAGATGGGGAGGGAATTCTTTTAGCATTAACCAATACTTAGAAGAAAACTTTGTAGATATTGTAGTGGAACTTAGAATATCAAAAGAACCTAGTTCAACAGATGAAATAGAAGCTATAATTTTAGTTCTAGAAAATTTCAATTATTTTAAACCAAGAACAATTTACTTTAAGAACCGACAGAAAATATTAAAAATTCTTTGAAAATAATGGATAAAATTTCGGAACGCTTTAATTGGTTTTAAACCCAAATTTGAACATATAAAAGGAAAGGATAATATATTAACAGATTGGTTAAGGAGACAGATTTATATAAATGAATTAATTATTTATGACTAACTTTTTTGTGGTACAGAAAATGGTTTCAAAGGAGAAATTCAAAAGCAAAACTTTTCAATTTGGAACCGTTAGTTTAAAATGAAATTTTAACCCAAACTTCACTCCCGGGCCTTTGTATTCCCAAAACCTTTTGAAGAACATAAAGTAATTATTGATAACCTTACTTTTAAAACCTCAAACTTTCAAAACCAAAATTTAGAATACTATGTTAGTGGAAAAACCATTTCACTTAGGCCCAACATCTTCAAAATCTACAAAACCAGTTTGTTGTTTTAGAAACTGAAAAATTCCAAATGCTTAAAACCCAAGAAAAACAAGAAAACCATATTAAGGATTTAGAATCAAAATCAGAATTTTTGAACAATGTTAGTAAAACAGATTTAATCAATATGATTAAAAAATCAGCTTTGCTTACCGAGCAGTTTGACAAACTTTTAGTTAAAAACAAGTTCGAACTCGGAGTATTTATAATATTATAGAATCTTACTTTTAGACAAATATTATGAAAAATGTTAAGAACCAAAGGTATATTATATGAACAATTTAGAACCAAAAACTGTGGAATTAAAACAGGATATATGGCTTACCATGATCCTGATTTATTTTTCGTTGTTTACTTAGCTTATGTAAATATGTCTCTTTTAGATCAAAAATATTTTGAACTCATCCCTGAACTTATGGATCAAGAGATTTTGAAAAACATGTTTTTAACTAGTATTTATCAAGTATCTAATAATTTTCCTAAAAAACTGAAAAATATTGTTGAATATCTTTTTAGCATCGAAAATCATGTAGATATATCTTTTGAAACCATACCACCTTTATTTAGAATCGATAAGCATAAATAGCTTGCTTATCATCATGTATATCAAACACAACAAAGAACCTTTAATACCCTGGAAGAAAAACCTCACTGGAAATGACCTGCTCAAAAGAATTTCGTATATTACAATAGATTTAGAGATTTTCAAAATTTTGAATTTAGGAAAAACCAGAAATAAAAATTTTATCTTATTGGCGTAAACCCAAACCATGTCAAATTGGAGAACTCAACTTTAGAAAAATTTTCAACCCAAAATTTTTTATAACTTCAGAAGAACAAGATTTTATTAAACAGCTTTGGGCAGATTCATCAGAAATATCATACGTCAGTGATGACGCAAATTTCTGGGAAAGTCTAGATGCAGAAAGCCATGCAAATTTGGAAAAATGCAACTAAGGATAACGTAACATCAAATCTGCAAACAAGAGTCAACTCGCAAACCTGTGAAAAAGCAAACATTAATCTTATCTTTCGTAACCATTGTCGATTTATCTCAACAAATGTAAAAATGAAGAAGAAACGTAGATCACTTCAAACTTTGGACATCTAGTCCTATTAGGCATTAATTGTAAATCAAAGAGTCTACTTTTCTTTGTCCTTTTGCTTTTACTCTTTGTACTTTTAGTACTTAAAGTTGTCATGTATTTAAATTTGGGCTTTTATCTTCAGTTTAGTTGTTCAGCTAGGAAACTATTTGTACAAGCAAGGCTAGCTTTTGTTTTTTGTTAGCCAAACTCTATAAATAGAAGTTTTAAATGCGAATGTGACACTCATAAAAGAGAAAGAAAGAAGAGTGAGTCGAGGAGAGTTAGAGAGAGCTTGCATTTAAAGTTTGTACTCAAAGCTCGAACTTCAATAAAATTATAAGTACTTCTTTCAATTCTCTTTTGTTCTTACTTTAATTTTTTGTTAATTTTATTTATTTAGGGGAACAAAGGGGTAAAAAGATAAGCAAGGGAAATGGATTTGTGATTTAAAATTTTTTAAATAATAATAATCAACCTACATGGATCCTGTTGTTATTATCTTTCTTATACAAAAATTAAATTTTTCTTAAAAAATTAATCTTTGAAACCCATGTTTTGAAAGAGGAATTTTAAAATCCGTAGTCTTTAGTCTTAACCCATGACCTTAACCCGTTTTTTAGCCGAGGATAAGTAGTGGGAGACTTTGTCCGGTCTTTTGTGGGGGATTTATCCTATGACACGAAGTGATGTTTTATTATTCTTAATTTAAACCAGGGTGTTTTGGGGAGAGATTTGTGAGATGGGTTTTGTTTTTAGTATAAGAGGGAATAATGGCTGTTGATTGAACAATTGAACAGTATGCAAATATTTGAATCAATATAGAAACAGTATTGAAATTTGAAATAAATTCTTATCAACCAAACTTACAATTAGCCAAGAAAAGCCTTCGACGAAAAGCCAGATAAAGATTTGAGCAGATAAATTTCTCACAAGAGAACTCTCCGGATTTTCTCTTTCTAAATTAATTGCTTAACAAAGGAGACAAAATTTCTCCTTTTTATAGAAAATTTGACTGACTTCAAACATTTGGAACTGGGTGTGATTTCTAAAATAAAATTTGAAGTCCACACAAGAAAGACACGCGAATCTCAAAGAAAGCCTAATCCTATCCTTCTTTCAAAAGAAACTCGAGTCGCATTTTGTATTTGCAGTGTTGAGCTCACCCTTGAAAAGGGAGACAAACACACATCTTGTCACCGTGTCTCCGATCTTGTAAGAGCACCAAGCCAGATATCCAAGAGCCGATTCTTCCTCAAACCTGTCAGTGGAGAGAAAGAAAATTTGATCTCTCAGCTTCTGGAAGCCCGCAAGATTCTCTTTAACATGTGCTTTGAAATAAGTTGACATTCCCATTACTCAAGGAGTGTATGGGAGTCCGTATAATAAGTCTTCATTTCATTTGGCTAATGGAAATGATTCACGCCATCCTCATCCTCATCCGAACTGAACGAGTTTGACAATTTTTCACCGCTTCTTCGACTTTTAGATAAAGCCACGAAAATGACTCAAGAAATGAGTCTTGTAGGAGTATTAAATAATTTAAATCGGGTCTCAAGAAGGCTGGAGACCAAATCTGAGACCTTTGTCTTCGACATTGTAGACTTTGATCTGGCTTGGCTTCAACCAGCTCCTCTCGATGTAATTAGCCGCAGCTGAAGTATTTCGAAATGGTCCACCACTTACCTTGAATTCCAGCTAAATGTCGAGGAAATGGGCTCGAGAAAATGTAGGGGGAAATAAAATCCCAACATAGAATCCAAGGATTCTAAATTGAGCACGTAAAATAGCGAGTAGCCATTTTGTAAGAAGAAAGCCTCACCGTCTGGGCCATATCTCAAGATTTACTAATTTCACGACAAATGTTTGGAACGGCACCATAAAAGCTCACCATTCCCGAAACCGCTTGAAAACTTCTTTGCATTTTGTCATCCCGCTTAAAAACTGTGAATGAGAATCCTGGCCTATACAAAAGTATTGTACTCAAGCATTTCAGAAATATAAAAATCAAAGGCTCGAGGATCAAATGTTCAAAATCTTGCGGGTAAAAGGATTTTGATCCTAACTATTTCATTTAAAACTTTCAAAATTTAACATTAATACGCAATGCCATTACCCTCGCGGTTTCGATACGCGAATTTGAACAGACTCCGTATCTACAAGAATAAACTCATAGAATTTACGGGTTTTTAGTATTTCATTGGAAATTAAATACTTTTCATTTTGAAAATTTTTTGTCATGATCACAATTTATGCCGATATATGATCAGCCTCAAGAATCTGGAGCAAAAGTCTAGATTCTTTTGTATGGTAAGCAAATTTCTGAGGGTTTGAAGTGAGGGGATTTTTCCTATCACTTCAAACGATTTGCCTGGGAGATTTTTGAATTGCATATGAAGCTTTGGTGGTAGGTTTGATGAGGTCTTGTTTATGCTTGCTCATTTTCCCAGTAAAAATTCCCGTGAGAGAAAATCAGGTAAAACATTTGTTAACTTTATAAATTCACTTCAAAATCAAATACGTATAAATTGTTTCACATCCTAAGAAAACTCGTTTGAAACCGTATTTGAACATTTTTTTGCAATATTTCTTTTTTGCACTTTTGCAATCAACTCTTAAAAGGAATTTTTGTTGAAAACATCACTTTGAAATTTTATATGACAACAATGGCTAAATTTCCTTTAACAAGTGGAATAATTCAATTAAGGCCCACTCCAAACACCTAAGTGGAATCTCACAATTGAAATTTTATTTTGAAAATCTTGTTTTAAAATCCCACCATAACCTATATTTGAGGCATCTGTATCTATGATAGGGAAGGCTTCTGGGTGAAGGATTTCCGAAACAAGAAAGTTCCTTAACCTGGGATTTGACTTGTTTGACTACCTGGGTATGTTCATCAGACCAGGGTAAAGGATTTTTCTTTAACCTTTGAAATAAAGGCTTAATTAAAATCCAAAGGTTTGGGTAAAACTCAACTACATAATTGAGACTACCTAAAAACCTTTGAAGTTGGGTTTTATCTTTTATTTCTTCTGGAAATTTGTTAGCAAATTCAATTGCTCTTTGTATAGGTTTTATTTGTCCTTGATAAATATCAAATCCTAAGAATATTTGTCCTTGATAAATATCAAATCCTAAGAATCTAATATTTGTTTGAAACAATTTGATTTTTGTGGCTGAGATAACTAATCCATTATCCCTTACAATTTTTTGAAAAAATTTTAAGTGTTTGAAATGCTCTTCTATTGAATTGGAAAATATGATAACATCATCGATGTATATTATAGAAAATTTAGTATATTCATTAAAGATCTCATTCATCATATTTTGAAATTCAGAATTAGCATTTTTGAGGCCAAAAGGCATTACATTCCATTCATAATGTCCAAATGGAACTATGAATACAAGCCAGATCTATCTTCCTTGCTTAATCCGACTCGCTAAAATCCGCATTTCATGTCAAATTTCAAAAATTGTCGCATTATAAATCATTCAATTAAGTCTTTTATTAAGATTGCGCACCTAATCCATTGTAAGACTTTTTTATTTAAAGGTTTATAATTTATCACTTAACCTTGAGTTCCTTTCACCTCTCAAGCTTTTGGACATAAAAAGTCGCACAACTCCATGGTGAATGACTCTGGTCTTATTAATTCTTTGTTTAAGAGATCATTAATCTTTTTTTGCAATATTCAAGGAGTTTAGGACCTATTTGAATAGGTCTTGCCTTTGTTGGAATTTGTTTTTCATTAAAATCTTTTTCATATAGTAATGAAACCATATGTTGTTTTCTATTCCAAAATGCATTTGGTATAAAAGAACAAAAATTTTCTTCTATTTGTTTTTGAATATTTTTAATTATGTCTTGAATTTGTTTTGACTTTAAATTTTCTTCAGTCTTTTTATATTGTATTTCTTTTTTAAGAAATTTAACTTGTTTTTGTTTTTGCTGAAGTAAATTTATAAAATCTTGAACTTGATTGATTTCTTTTACTTCTATTCCCTTTATGAATTCAAACAAAATATCTTGATTATTATATTTTGTTTTTAATCCTTGGCTATCTATGCTAAAGGGATATAGTTGTGTTAGGAAAGGGGTTCTAAACAATTTGATGACTTATATTTTACTAGTAAGAATGAAGTTTAATACAAATATCATTTGCAACATGTCCTTGCTGTGATTTTGCAGGTACGCTGAACCTTCAATGGGTCATTACTAGTCATGAAAGTCTTTTGAGGTTTCAAAATATACAAAGATGAATTAATCCTTCCTATATACAATTTAAATCAGCTCCTGAGTCAATCAAGACTATAAAAGTTGACTGATAATCAAGTTTGATTTTTAAAGTTATTTTTGTATACCATCTTTGTTTTTGTACAACTGTCATACTAAGTACAAAAGTTTCAATCTCTTTTTGTTTGTTTCATTTGTTGAGATTTCTTTTGATTTTCTAAATTTGTTATTCATCACCTATGTTTGATTAAAACTTAAATCTTCAATTTGAATTTTTATTTGTTTTATTTCTTCTTGCAAACTCGCAATGTTGTCGGGTTCTGTTTCTAATATTGAAATATATCTTTCATCTTATAAGAATTCGACAAAATTTGGTTTAGGGTTTTGGTTTTGTATTTTGTTGTTCTAAAATTTTTCGTATGTATTTTGCCTTGGCTTTTATCTTCAATTTGATCTATCATTTTTACCAACAATTCTTGTTCAAGTAGGTTAGCATGTTTACTTGACATAAACAGCTTTTCATTTTTCTATTTCTTTGTTCAATTAGTTTGAGATATATCGGGCCTCAGATGAATTATTATTCTCTGTCAATATTCTTCTTCATTATCTCGATAAAATGCTAGTTTCATTTTTACAATTTGGAGCTATATGACCTTTCTCGCCACATTTAAACATCTAACTTCTTTGTTTTTATTTTTGTTTTTGCTCATTAGATTTTCAGATTTAAATTCTTATTGTCTTTTTAAATTTTTAACTTTTTATAAGGAGTATTTTCCCTATAAGATTTTTGTTTTTTGAGCATTTGAGATTGTGGAATTGGCATTGTAATGCCATATTGAGCACAAAAAGAAACTAAATCTTTTTTAGAAGCTTTTAGGTCTTTTTTAACTTGATATTGAAGCTTAAGTTGAGTACACAACTTAAGACCTTCCTTTTTAATCTCACTATGAGACTTACAAGATCTTCATATGAATTGTTCCATTATTTCTTTCACGAAGGGACTTGAACTTTTCATTACATTCTCGAAGTTTAATAAAGGACTTTTTCTTTTCCGCAAAGAAGCTCTAGCATCTTCTCTCGACATAAGTTTTGCTTAGGAACATCATGATACCATTTGAAATCACCGAAAGGTTCTACATTTTGTAATACTGTAATTTATTTCGCAAAAAACATTCGATCTCCTACAAAATGTTTGGTTATAGCATAAACTAGTTTGAGAACATAATCTTGCTCCCCATCTTCATTTATGCTATTACTAACATAAAATCTTTCTTTTTCAGTGAGAAAGTTTTCCCACCAATATTTTAATGTGTCAGTGAACCCTGTTAAGAGTAACTGGGCAGCATTATGATCATCGCTTTCTGTCAAATAGGCAGTTGCTGCCATTTGCATTTGGCGAAGAACAATCAAGATTTCATGTTCAGAAAGACCATCTATATTCCAAGAATAGATGTCACAGTTATTGTAAATGTTTTGTTTTGTTTGTTTTTCCTCAAATTGTAAATCCGGAGGAATTGGTCTTTGATAAAAAAAATTTGATCTTTGATGCCAAGTTTTTAACTTATTTATTTGATCTTCTTCTTTTTCGCTTGCATCTAATTTTTGTATAGTGTTTCAAATTGTAGTTCATGTTTCGATCCACTTAAAAAATTTATTTGGATCTTTTGAAGAAGAGGACTTTACTCCCATTGTATTTAATTTTTGAGTTAAGATTTTTATCAGATCATCATTATTTTTGTTTCCTCCTAATTTTAGAGGTTTCATTGGTTTGAATAAAAGATTTTCAGATTTTTTATCTTTTTCTTCATGTTCAGGTTTATAATTATTAGTAAACGATTTTCCTTCAATTCTATTTAATTGAGAGGAAATTGTTCCTAATATTTGATTTGTAAAATTATTTTGTTGTTGGATTCCTTTAATATCTTTTTTAATTTTTTGTACTCATTTTCATCCTCATTTTTGAACTTATATGTTTGAAAGGTGAGGCTATAATTACACCTTGAGCTTTGATTTTTATTTCTTCCAAAGGGGGATGGGTTGATACTATCTTCTTTTCAAAAATAGTATTTGACTTCCATTCCTTTTGGAACATATTAGTTTTTGCAAAAGGATAATTAATTTGATTATTTGCAGCATAAATATCAAAATATGTAAACATTGGAATGTTCATTTCCATCGTTTCCATAGTCTGATACCATTGATTTCTAAACTTTTCTCTTTGTTCTTTTGATAATTTTGAGAAAAACTATTTGCTTTTTTCTCTATACGTTTCTTCGCATTTGCTTCATTTATTAAATATTCTTTCACTATTTCAAACACATTCTCCATTGTCATCATCGGCCGGAAAGGTGCTCTATTTGGTGACATCATTTGGAGAATATGTCGAGACTCATCTCTGAGAATTTTGAATATTTGTCTGGGCTTGTATATTTTAAACTGAATTGTAGAGGAATAGTCTACTTCTAGATTTAATTTGACTGAACATTTCGATCTTTCTATGAGTTCTAATTTCTAAAAGAATTAGAGGACCTTGGTGAATATGATCTTGTTGAATTTTCTTTCTTTTCTTGCCTTTGGGCAATTAATTTGAACATTTCAGCCCATCTCTATTATGGACGTGTTTTGGTTGTTCAATTGGTTTCGGGCTAAGAGTTGCTTTGGCAAGCTCCATTCCTTAGATTGTGTTAAGCATTCTAAGGAATAGGTTTTGGAATTATGATTGTCAGCTTCTTTCATTCGCTTGCCAAATTAATGCTTGATCTTTGGGAAGACAAGAATTTGGATTGACAATGTGGTCATTACTTTATAAGCAGGGCCGATACTATAAGTATGTTCCCGGATCTAGGTCCATGTCATAGTTTTGAGTTTTCGATGTTTTTGTGAGTCAAGGCTTTATGAATGCTCTCATCATTCATACAATTTAACTTAAGCTGATAACAAACGAAATACACCTGGCCCAGCCGATATATTTGTTTGTGACAGTTCCTAAAAGGAATCTTCGAATCGATTATGTTCAGATCTCGAAGACATATACATATAGTTTGTCTAACCCTTAACTGCTATGGTTTGGTCGCCACCCCGATAAATTCTACATGTAATTCTCAATTTTTCTTTTCGCTGCTCTGCATCCCTAGAGAGAAGTTCAATAGTTTCGACGTTGCATCCTATTGAATGAGTATTTTAAGAAATTTCACTTTTATCATCTTTTGAATTCGAAGTTCCTATTTTGTATAGTTCTTTTGATATTTTGTTTTGACATTTCACTTTTGATATACCTGCTCTCAATCTTCTATAGAAACAAGATAATTCTGTTTCAAATTGTTTGATGCTCTTCGTATTTTTGTTCATGTGTTCATCAATCCTAGATGAACTAATATTTGAACTAGTACATACAAATTTTTTGATGAAATTTGTCATTTCTAATTCTTTCTATAGTAATTAGATTTGTGATTCAATTTGTGGCAAGATCGTATTTTTGCTTATTGTTAATTTTATCTCAGATGGATTTTGAAATTGAATTTATAAAAGGTTCTTCAAATGTTTTAATTCCGATTTTCTCTCACATGAATTTTTATTATGAAATGAACAAAGATAAACAAGACTCTATCAAACCTACCACTCAAAAAAAAAAAAAAAAAAAAAAAAAAAAAAAAAGCTTCTTCATATGCAACGCAGTATCTCAAACTTCAAATCGCTTCAAGTATTGGGAAAATCCTCAACCACTTTCTTCAAACCCTAAAAATTTGCTTACTATACAAAGAATCTAGACTCTTGTTTCGCATTCTCGTAGATCGATCATATATCAAAGATCCAGGACGCAACAAAAAGATTTTTTTCGGCATCGAAGCGATTTCATTTCCAATGAAATACTAAAAACCCGTAAATTCTATGAGTTCATTCTTGTAGATACGGAGTCTGTTCAAATTTCACATGTCAAAAACCCTGAGGGTAATGACATTGCATATTCAAAATGTAAAATTTTGAAAGTTTTAAATGAAAAGGATTGGGATCAAAATCCTTTTACCCATAAAAGATTTTCTGAACATTTGATCCTCCAGGCCTTTGATTTTATATTCTGAAAATGTTTGGTCTGATACTTTTTGTATTAGGCAGTTCGTTCACGGTTTTTAAGCTGGGATGACAAAATGTAGTTTTCAAAGCTAGTTTCGGGGAATGGTGGCTTTTTATGGGTGCCACTCAAACATTTTTTTGTCGCGAAATTAGTAAATCTTGAATACTTGAGAAGCCAACGGTGAGGCTTCCTTCCCATGGAAATAGCTACTTTGCTATTTTTGCATTAACTCAATTTAGAATCCTTGGTTTCTATGTTGAGATTTTGTTCCCATAATTTTTCTCCGAAGCTCATTCATGACATTTGGCTAGGGAATTCAAAATCAAGTGGTGGACCGCTTTCAAAATAACTCAAGCCCAAACCTTTAATTCTATCAGAGACTGGATTGAAGCCCAAAAGCCCAAATCAAAGAAGCCCACAATGTCAAAGACAAAGGTACCATTTTGGTCTCAACCTTTGCCAGGCCCAACTTCGTGTGATACTCCTACCTGAGAGACTCATTTCCTTGAGTCGACCTCGGGGCACATCTTAAAGTCGACGACCGGCTAAGACAACGTCAAGCTTCGGCCGACTCGGATGAGATGAGGATAGGGATGACACGGCTGAATGCTTCGACCTTCCTCGACAAAATGAAGACTTGTCTTCACGGATTTCATCTGCTCCCTTGGGTAATGGGAATGTCAGCATTTTCAAAAGCCTATATAATTCAGATGCACGAGGCTCAAAACCCCAAGAGATCAAATTTTCTCTCTCGCATTTGTGAGGTTTGAGGAAGAATGGAAACACTGGATTTGCAACTGGTGCTCTTACAAAGATCAGAGACAGAGGTGACAAGATGTGACAAACTGTCTCCCACTTTTCAAAAGTTGAAGCTCCACTTGCACAAAAATACAAAATGCTGACTCAAAAGAAGTTTGCTTTTCAAAAAGAATGATAAGATTCCTTTACTTTCAAAGTTCACATGTCTTTACTGTGTGGACTCCAAATTTTATTTTTGAAATCCACGGATTCCAAATGTTTTTGAAGTCCGTCAAATTTTCCTATAAAAGGAGGGGCTGTCTCCTTTGTTAAACAGACTAAATTTTAGAAAGAGAAAAATCCAGAGAGAGTTCTCTTGTGAGAAATTTATCCTGCTCAAATCACTGTACAAGCTTTCCTGATCAAAGCTTTCTTCAAACATTATAAGTTTCAAAGTTCAATAAAAATTTATTTCAAATTTCAATACTGTTTCTATATTGATTCAAATATTTGCATACTGTTCAGTTGTTCAATCTGCATGTTCAAATATTTTCAAACTTCAAATAGTATATCATATTGGCTTCAGAAACCTCTGAATCCCGCTACAGTGGAGTTTAAACAGGAAACCTCTTGCTACAACGCCACCTTACTATTGAAGAAGCGTGCTACAATTGGCAATTTTTATATTTCTTGTTCATCTTGATTTTCAAATTTAAGTACATTGAAGATCATTTGGGAGAATTTTAAATATTTGGATTCGGTTAACGCATATTTTAAATACGGAATTGTAGAGGGAATAATCTACTTCTTCTAGATTTAAATTTGCCCAGACTGTTGATCTCTGGAAGGAGTTCTAATTTCTAAAAAATTAGGGACGCTGCGAATATGATCTTGTTGAATTTTCTTTAGCAGCTCAAAATTAATTTGAAGAACATTTTCATATCATCTTACATTATGGAGCGGGTTTGGTTGTTCGATTGGTTTTGGGGCTAGAGTTGTTTGAAGAGGATCCATTCCTTAGATTGTGTTAAGCATTCCCGAGGAATAGGTTTTGGAATTATGATTGTTGAGTTTAACTTTCATTTGCTTGCCAAATTAATGTTTGATCTTTTTGGGAAGACAAAGGCAATTTGGTTGACAACGAAGTCTGTTGCTTTTATGAGCCATACTTTCTGCATCTATAAGTATGTTCTACGGATCTAGAGATTACATGTCATGGTTTGAGGTTTGGATGTTTGAGGAGTCAGAAACTTTATGAATGCTCTTATCATTCATACAGTCTAACTCTAAGTTTGGATAACAAGTAAAATACACCGGTCCAAAGGATGTAGTTGCTTGCATTAACCAAAAGTCTTGGAATTGAGTTAATAATATTTGTATCACGAGACATATACATATAGGTTTGTCTACAACCCTAATGGTTAAAGGTTTGGGTACAACTACGCGGATAGGCATTTCACATATGTAGAATTTTGAGATTTTAACTTTTTGAAGTTGTTAGATCCCTAGGGTCTAGAAGTTCAATAGTTTAATACCAGGATCCTATTGAATGGTATTTTCGAAATTTTAATTCTTCCTTTTTACTTAGTTGAATAATTCCAGTGAGGCCCACTCGAACACGAGTGGAATCTCACAATTGAAATTTTATTTTGAAAATCTTGTTTTAAAATCCCACCATAACCTATATTTGAGGCATCTGTCTCTATAATAGGGAAGGCTTCTGGGTGAAGGATTCCTAAACAAGGAAGTTCCTTAACCTGGGATTTGACTTGTTTGACTACCTGAGCATGTTCATCATACCAGGGTAAAGGATTTTTCTTTAACCTTTGAAATAAAGGCTTAATTAAAATCCTAAGGTTTTGGTAAAACTCAGCTACATAATTGAGACTACCTAAAAACCTTTGAAGTTGGGTTTTATCTTTTATTTAATTACGAAAATTTGTTAAGCGAATTTAATTGCTCTTTGTATGAGTTTTATTTGTCTTTGATAAATATCAAATCTTAGAATCTAATATTTATTTGAAACAATTTGATTTTGTAGTGAGATAAAAGCACAAATCCATTATCCTTACAATTTTTGAAAAAATTTTAAGTGTTTGAGAAATCTTCTTACATTAAATTGGAAAATATGATAACGTCGTGATATTATCTTATAGAAAATTTAGTATATTCGGTAAAGATCTCATTCATCATATTTTGAAATTCAGAAGGAGCATTTTTGAGGCCAAAAGGCATTACATTCCATTCATAATGTCTAAATGGAACTGTGAATGCAGTTTTGCATCTATCTTCTAGTTTAATCTGAATTTGCCAGTAATTTAATAGGGAGACTTTATCTGATCTTGGTAGGGGGTTTATCCTTTGACACGAAGTGATGTTTTAAAAATTTTATTTTAGATCAGGGTTTTAAGGAGAGATTGTGATATGAGTTATTTGTTGCTATAAGAAGAAATAGTATCGGAGCACTTGTATGTTAATTAATTATCATGGATTACTTTTGTTCAGTGCAGGCTTCATCTTACCGTTTAAGGTATTATTGTGAAAAAACCGTTTGAAATTGTATGTTTATGATTGTATGCTTATTTATATCTTTTGTTCCCTTATCATCATAAGTATTTATAATTTAGATTATGATAGTGTAAGAACTTAGTAATATAATTTATATTCAACATGAAGAATTTAGGAAAAATTTAGATAAATTGCATGCTTTAAGAACAACTATAAAAAACCTTACTAAAGATATTAAGAACCTTGTTTCTCTTAAATATTTTTGTGAATACGAAAATACTATAAAAAAAACTTACAAAGAATTTTGATACAAAAACCTTAGTTAAAGCCCAAAATAGTAAAATATTATATTGATAACCTTTATGTTAGCTCATCTATATGAAAATTAGAATTAAAATTTAGAAATAAGTGTAGAAACTTTGTAAAAATTTATGAACCCTCAATTAAAAAAAGAAGAAACTAAATATTTTAAGAACCTTGTAAAAATATAGTTAAAAATAACAAAAGTAGTTTTAAAAGAACATAAAAAACAATAAAAAGAAATTCATATTGGTATTTGTGATATAAAAAATTTATTAAAAATCAAGAAATACAACAAGAAGAATAAACAATTGTAACACAACCTGATACTATTCCCTCTCTTATACACAAAACAAAACTCATCTCACAATTTTTCCTCAAAACACCTAATTTAAATTTAAAATAATAAAAACGTCAACTTACGTAATAAATGGGGATAAATCCTCATGAGACCAGCAAAAGTGCCACTAAAACGCCTATCCACGGTTAAAACGGGTCAAAAGTCATGGGTTAAGACTAAAGACTAGTTTTAAAATCCATCTTCCAAAACATGGGTTTCAAAGATTAATTATAAGGAAAATTTTCCTTTTTGTATAAGAAAGATAATAACAACAGGATCTATATAGGTTGATTATTATTATAAAAAAAAAATTAAATCAAAACTCAATTTCCCTTACTTATCTTTTACCCCTTTGTTTTCCCCTAAATATATAAAATTAACACAAAAATAAAGTAAGAACAAAAGAGATTTGAAAAGAAATACTGAATTTTATTCTTGAAACGTTCTGAAAGCTCCCTTTTCTCACCTCTTTCTTACTCAACTATCTCTATTGCTCTTTTCCCTATATAACTCATATGGCATATGGCATTCATGCTCTTTACGTATGTACAAGCCTCTCATTTTTAGACTTTTGACAAACTAAAGACAAAACTAAAAAGTTAAAATTATCTACCTAACAATTAAAGCTTGGAGACATGTGTCCATGTAAAAGGACATGAGCCGCTACTTTATCTGGCATTCTTATCGCAATAAATAAAAAGTTGAAAAGTCCTAATCAACTTTTGGCCTGAAGTTAAGTCTTATGAGTTTGTCTTCAAAATATTTGACACGTTTCCTTCTTCCTTTGTCTGCTTGTAATATCAGGATAAGACTGGCTCTGAAAAGTCTACTACGGGCTGTTTTTGCAGATTTGACTACTGTTGCAGGATTTGATGTCTTGATTATTCTTCCATTGCATTTTCCAAATTAGCATAGCTCTCTGCCTCTAGACTTTACCGAAAGTTTGCGTCATCACTGACGTAAGACATTTCTAGTGAATTTGCCCAAAGCTGGTTGATAAAATCCTGTTCTTCTGAAATTATAAAAAATTTTGGGTTCAAAATTTTTTCTTAAGACTTGGTTCTCCAAATTGACATTGTTTGGGTTTCTCCAATAAGATAAAAAAAAAATTATTTCTGGTTTTTCTAAAATAAAAAATTTGAAAATCTCTAAATCTACTATAATATACAGGAAATTCATTTGAACGGGTCATTTCTCATTCTAGTTGTTGTTGATGTATTAAAGGTTCTTTGTTGTGTTTGATATACACATGATGATAAGCAGGGATTATGCTTCCATCAGTTTTAAATAAATGTGGTATGGTTTCAAAAGATACATCTACAAAATTTTCGGTTCTAAAAAGATTCAGCAATTTTTCGAGTTTTTCGGGAAAATTCTTAAGTATGATAAATATTTGGTTAAAAATATGTTTTTCAAGTCATGATTGATCGATTCGGGGATGAGTTCTAAATATTTTTATCTAATATGAACATATTTACATAAGCTAAATAAACAACGAAAATATGTCGAGATCGTGGTAAGTCATATATCATTTTAATTACTTTGTTTTTGTTCTAAATTGTTAATACAATATCTGGCAGTTCACCAAAAAGATTTTTTTCATAATATTTTTCCCGAAAATTCTATTTATGTAAATATCATATCAGGAACTTGTTTTTAATTACAAGTTTTTAAAGCTGTTCCATAAAGAAGAGTGATTTTCTAATCATATTAATTAACTCGGTTTTGCTGACATTGTTCAAAGAGTCTAATTTTGTTTCTAAATCCTTAATATGGTTTTCTTGTTTTTCTTGGTTTTTAAGCATTTGGGAACAAATTAAGGATTTAGAAACAAGGTGAAACTCTTTGCAATTGTCGTAAAGTGATTATTAATATGATTGAAAATAAACTATAACGAACTATTTCAAAAGCTGTGAGGTAAAACACAAGTTCGAATGCCTGTTATGATGAAGTAGATCTTATTTTTGGAAAATGGCTGTAGAAAATGTTTAAGCAAATATATGTATGAACAATTAGAAAGGCTTAGCGATGGAGTTAAAGCAGTATATTACCGTGATGCGATTTGACCACGAAAGTGTTTATTTGGCGTATCATAAAAGCTATAATCTGTGATCAGGCCTCTTTAGAACTCATCCACTGACTTGTGGAGTCAGGGAATTTTTGAAAACATATTTTCTTTCGATGTTATCAGTGAGAGCACTCAGCCGAAAAGCGAAAACTATCGTTGAATATCTTTCAGTATACAGTCTCTTTTGAAACCATACCAAGCGATAAGAAGAAAACAGCAGCATGTATATATCAAACACTTGACAAAGAACCTTTAATACCTCACTTGTGGAGCAGGGAAGTGACGGGTTCAGAGCGAGCCCTCTTTGCATACTATATTAGGTTTAGAGATTTTCAAGGCCAAAGCTTTACGAGAAAATAAAATTACCTCTTGTTGGAGAACGAACAATGTCAATTTGGGAAACAAACTGCTAAAATTTTGAGGGCAAGGGTACATAATTTCATAATAACGAGGAGTTTCATCGGCAACAAGCGAGATCATAGAAATGTCTTGCGTCGGCAATGATACGGAAGCTTACAGGAAAAATGCAGATACGATACAACGAAAAATACAATGGAAGAATAACGAGCATCGAAATGCTGCTATCATTCAAATACGTAAAGCGACTTATGCACCAGGGCGATCTTATCTGATCTTACAGCGGACAGCAAGGCGAAAGAAAATAGAAATATTTGAAGACTAACAATAAGACAACACAAAAGTGATTAGGCTTTCAGCTGTAGACAATGCGCTGTGTAAGCCATGTCTGGGACACGTGTTTTCTGACAGAGTAGATGTGCACTTAACTTTTAGTTTTATCTTTTAATTTGTCAAAGCTCTACCTCAATGAAGCATGCATCACGTAAGGCATGAATGGCATATCATATATGAAGATATAAGAAAAGAAGAGCAATAGAAAGAAAGAGTTGAAATGAAAAGAAAGGAAAGTGAAAGAAAGTGAGTGTATAAATCAAAAGTTTGGAAACAATATATCTTTTCAAATCTCTTTTATTCTTTAATTTTTGTGTTAATTCTTTATTTAGGAGCAAATGGGTAAAGATAAGTAAGGAAATGGAGAGCTTTGATTTTAAAAAAAATTATAATAATAATCAGCCTACATGGATCCTATTGTTGTTATCTTCTAGCATACGAAAAATTTTTCTTATAATTGGTCTTTGAAGGCTCCCGCGTGTTTTGGAAGAGGAGGCCCCAAACTAGAGTCTTGGCTTGCATGTTTGACCAGTTTTAGTAGTGGATAGGCGTTGCAGGAGAGACTGTCTGTCTTTTATAGAGAGTTTATCTGTATGAATAATGTTTTATTAATGCAATTCATCGGGAAGTTTTGAGAGATTGTGAGATGTGTTTGTTTCCACAGTATAAAAGGAAACAATATAACTAACCTTAGGAATTAGAAAAGAAAGCTGGAAGGCTTTTAAACATTTGATTTAATTCGAAATAACGGACTATATAAAGAACAACTAATTAAAGAAGACAAATTTTGTAGAAATGAAATATAAAATTAACGTTGAACAACAAGAGCTTGAAGGAAATATTAGAAAGAAAAGCCTGAACCCAAAAGTGGAGCCAAATCATGAACAAGTAGTTAAGAAAACAAATGAAATTTAAAATAAAATAAAATAGAATGACTCCTTTTCTTGATTTGAAAAACTAAATTTAGGAGAAAAACCAAAATCTAGTATAGAACATAAAATTAATCTATTTGAACCAAGAGATTTAGAAGTTCAACCATGGAAATATTAGAAATAATAAAACCAAAGGAAAATACGCCCTATTAATAAATTAAGAATTTTGAGTTTGAAAATTTATAATATTTTAATAAAAATAATAAATAACAAAAGAAAGAAAAATAGAATCTAAGAAATAGGCACAGAAATAGGAGCTCATAGTTTAGAAAAACATTACAACCTTTAGAAAATAAAATAATCTCAGTATAATATATGAAAAGATTTGAAAACAATAATAGGAAAAACCCACTTAGAGATTAAGTTAGAAATTGGGAGCCAGAATAATGCAGTATTAAATAAACCCAAAGAAAAGAATAACCAATAAAATTTTTAAGGACAACAACTATAATAAGTAAATAGGTAAAATCAATAACATTTCCAACAACAAATAAAATTGAAAAGCTAAAATAAAGTAAAACAATCATTCAAAATCTTTGAATGGTAAAGCCTTTTGTTGGCTTAGTACTGAAAGAAGATCGACAAACATGCTTCGGCCTATAGAATTAGTCTGATTATAACAGGGAGAAACTAATACTAACAAAATATATAGCTAATGTTCTGTGATAATTAATAATATAACCAAGACATTACACTCAAACCTATTTAGTCCTGAAATATAAAAGCATATTATTTTTATTTAGGTTTTAAATTTTGTACATTCTTTACTGGGGAAACCATAACATTACAAAACAACCAAGTTAGCTTTCACCCTAAAACTACAACAATTGCTTATACAAACACATAAAATAGATTAAACACAACTAATAACATAACCTCATATTATACAAATAAAATAGAAGAAATAAAAGCTAATATGGTTAATGATTATTCAGAAAATTTTAAAAACGCATAAAAATTAAAAAACCTTTTAGCTCAAACAGAAAAAATAGGAATTATAGGAGAAGATCAGAAACATTGGAATATGAATAAAACAATTTGTAAATGCAATAAAATACGGATTGATCGTAAAACATTAGATATTACATATAACCTTGTAGATATAAAGAATTTAAAATACAAATAAAGAATTATTACAATAACCTTATTAAACCAAGTTTTAGTTCTCATAATCAATTGGCATTTTAATTTTAAACCATAGTGAAGAAAAATGAGGAAAAACTATAATGGTAATTAATTACAAAAGATTAAATGATAATACGTATGATGATGCATATAAAATACCCAATAAAGATTCTTTAATTAATTCTATTTAAGGATGTAGATATTTTTCTTAATTAGATTGTAAGAGTGGATTTTGACAAATAAAATTAGATGAAGATAGCAAACCATAATTTGGGTGCTGCTTGTCCTTGTGGATTATATGAATGGAATGTAATGTCATTTGGATTAAAGAACACTCTCATATATTTCAACGGGCTGATGAATAGAATATATTTTAGTAAATACCATTTTATTCTTGTATATATTGATGATATTTTTGTTTTTTCTAAAACTTTTCATGAATACATAAAACATTTAGAACATGTTTTTAAAGAACTTATAAATAATGGGTTGGTAGTTAGTAGAAATAAAATAAAGTTATTCAATAATCAAATTGAATTTTTAGGATTAAAATTAGAAAACGATCAAGTAAAACATCAATAACATATAGTACAAAAAATTCCAGATAAACTAGAAGATTTAAAAACCCTTCAAAGTTTTTAGAATTATTAAATTAGGCTAGACCTTATATTAAAAACCTAAGTCAATTAGCCGGACCTCTTTATAGTAAAACCAAAAATACAGAGCAAAAATATTTTAACTAGGAAGATATTAAATTAGTCCAAAAATAAAAGAACTTGTAAAAAATCTCCCAACCTTACATCTCCCATTAGAAAATGAATATAATATAATTCAAACAAATGCAAGTCAAACAGGATGGGGAGGAATTCTTTTAGCATTGCAATAATTTAAGAGGAAAAACTTTGTAGATATTGTAATAATATAACTTTTACTTGAATATCAGAAAGAACGCTTAGTTCGAGCCGATTTAGAAATATAATTTATAATTTTAGTTTTAGAAAAATTTCAATTATTTTTTAAACCAAGAACAATTTACTTTAGAACCGATTGTAAAAATATTAAAATTCTTTAAAAATAAAAATTCTTTAAAATTATATTTGAAAAGATAGATAAAATTTTTAGAGTTTTAATTTGTTTCAAACCTAAATTTGAACATATAAAAGGATAGGATAATATATTAGTAGATTGGTTAAGTAGGCAAATTTTTATAAATGATTTAATTATTCATGACTAACTTTTGTTTACAAGAACATGGCTCAAAAGAGAATTTCAAAAGCAAAAACTTTCAATTTGGAACGGCTACTTTAAAAAATAAAGTTTTAAGCACAAGCAGCACGATTAGATCTTTGTATTCTCAAAACCTTTTTAACTCTGTATAAAGTGATTGTAGAACCTTTGGTCTTCAAAACCTCCCAAAACTTTCCAAATAAAACTGGAATATGCTTATGGAAAAACCATTTCAGCTTTAGCCCAACATATTCAAAATTTACAAAACCAGTTTGTTGTTTTAGAAACCGAAAAATTCCAAATTATTAAAAACCAAGAAAAGCAAGAAAACCTTATTAAGGATTTAGAAACTAAACTAGTCTCTTTGAACGATGTTAGTAAAACCGAGTTAATTAATATGATTAGAAAATCAACTCTTCTTACCGAACAGTTTGAAAAACTTGTAATTAAAAACAAGTTTACCTATAACTGCATAATTTTGATTCATATTTACTTATGCACTAGCTAAAAGAGCTCGTCCTATTGAAATATTTCTGAAGCATCTAAAGGTTAATATTTACAAGTGCTCTATTTCTTTTAGGTGAAGTCCAAATTATCCCTATTAAAATTACACCCTAAATACATGTATTTGTCGGTTTTATTTTTAAGTGTTTTTGTTTATTTACGAAGATTTACTAAATCTAAATACACTATATTTCTAAAGAACTTTGGTATGTTGGCTAAAAATCTTGCTTGTCATTTAGGGCTTTGAACTAGATATTTTTGTAAGGTTAATTCTTTTATTGTTTTTAAGTTTTCCTTCTATGAATTCTTTTACATTTTCTTTTGGTCTTATTATTTCACCACATTTCCATGGTTTGCTTCTAAATCTCTTGGTTCAAATAGATTAATTTTATGTTCTACTCTAGATTTCGGTTTTTCTCTAAATTTAGTTTTCAAATTATTAGAAAATATTATCTATTTTATTTTCTTCTAATTTACTTGTTTTCTTAACTACTTGTTCAAGAATATGGTCTAATTGTTTCTTCAATTTTTCTAATATTTCCTTCAAGTTTTGTTGTTCAACTTTAATTTTTTCTATTTCCTTTCTACAAAATTTATCTTCTTTAACTAGTTGTTCTTTTATATATTCTAAGTTATTTCGAATTAAATTAAAATGTTTAAAGTCTTCGGCTTATTTTTAATTTCCTAAGGTTGTGTTACAATTGTTTTATTCTTCTATTTTGTTGTATTTCTTGGATTTTTAATAATTTTTTTATATCCACGATCCTAATCACGAATTTCTTCTTTGTTTTTATCTTCTTCTTTTAAAATTACTTTTTATTTTTAATGTATTTCTACAAAGGTTCTTAAAAATTTAATTTCTTCTTTTAATTGAGGGGTTCATAAATTTTTACAAAGTTTGCTCTTATTTTAGTCCCAAATTACAAGTTCACAAGAAGATGAGCTAACATAAATGTAATCAATATAATATTTTACTATTTCAGTTTTAACTAAGGTTTTTGTATCAAAAAATTCTTTGTAAGTTTTTTTTATAGTATTTTCGTATTCACACAAATATTTAAGAGAAACAAGGTTCTTAATATCTTTAGTAAGGTTTTTAATAGTTGTTCTTAAAGCATGCAATTTATCTAAATTTTTCCTAAATTCTTCATATTGAATATAAATTTTATTACTAAGGATTCTTTTCTGTTATCGTAATAAAATTATAAATACTATGATGATAAGGAATAAAAGATATAAAATAAGCATACAATCATAAACATACAATTTTCAAAACGGTTTTTCACAATAATACCTTAAACGAAGGAGTAAGAATGGAAATTTCGATCTTTTAAAATCGGAAATTTTAAGCTATGGTAATTGATGCTTATTACAAAAAGTCTTTCCGATACCATTTCTTCTTATAGCAAAAGATAACGCATATCACAATCTCTCCTTAAAACCCTGATTTCAAATAAAAATTTTAAAACATCACTTCGTGTCAAAGGATAAACCCCCCACCAAGACCAGACAGTCTCCCTAAACGCCTCTTTGAGGCTAAAACGGGTAACAGGTCATGGGTTAAGACTAAATACTCTAGTTTTAAAATTCATCTTTTAAAACATGGGTTTCAAAGTGCTTGTATAAAAATTTTTTCCTTTTCTATAAGAGAAAGATGACAACGAGATCGTATGGAGTTAACTATTATTACTAGAAAAGAATTTAAATCAAATTAATCAATTTCCCGACTTATCTTTTACCCATTTTTCCCCCAAAATAAATAAAATTAAAACAAATAACAAAGTAAGAACAAAGTATGAAAGAAAATCTTACTTCTTATTGCTTCAAGGAAATGTACAAAATTGGAGTTGCAAATTACAAACTTTTCCACTACTCTCTTCACTCACTATCCACTACTCTCTACTATCTCTAGCTCTATATCCATCTTTACACCTCCTACAACTCATTTATAAAGAGTTGAAGAACTATCAAACTAATTACAATAAGCCATGTGACTCAACAAAAAAAAAAAAAAAAACATTGTGCCTTTAGTACTATTCCTATATGGACAAGTGGTATGTGTAGGACTAAACTCATATGGATAACTACTCTAAATTTGTGCAAGTGTCACAAGGACAAAGAAAAAGTTTGAACTTATCAAAACTCTACTAAATACCTATAAAGACTAATAAATGGCTATGAGGACAAGTGTCCTCATGTACAAAGAAAAAATTGATATTATCAAAAAACTTTACATGTTTCTTCCTTCTCTTGTTTGCTTGTGAGATAAGGATGTATTTGGTTCTGATAAAGCTGTTGAGGGCTGTTTTGCAAAGTTGAAAACTGTTGCATGATTTGATGTCATTGTTATCCTTCCATTGCATTTTCTAGATTGGCAAAGCTCTCCTCATCTAGATTCTCCTAGAAGTTTGCATCATCACTGACGTAAGACATTTCTAGCGAATCTGCCCAAAACTGGTTTATAAAATCTTGTTCTTTAAAGGTTATAAAAAATTTTAGGTTCAAAATTTTTTCTAAAGACTCGGTTCTCCAAATAGATATGGTTTGGGTTTCTCCAATAAATTAAAAAAAAATTATTTCTTGTTTTTCTAAAATAAAAAATCTAAACATCTCTATATCTACTATAATACAAGGGAAAATCGTTTTAATGGTCGTTTAAAATTCACAGTTTTGTTGAGGTACTAAAGGTTCTTTATTGTGTTTTATATAAACATGATGATAAACAGGGATTGTAGTTCCATCAGTTTTAAATAAAGGTGGAATGGTTTCAAAAGAAATATCTACAAAATTTTCGGTTCTAAAAAGATATTCTATAATGGTTTTTGATATTTTAGTAAAGTTCTTAGGGATTTGATAACTACTGGTTAAAAACATATCCATCATTTCAAGGATGAGTTTAAAATATTTTTTATCTAAAATAGACATATTTACATAAGTAAGGTAAACAACGAAAAATAAATCAAAATCATGGTAAGCCATATATCCTGTTTTAATTCCATTGTTTTTTGTTTTAAATTGTTCATTCAAAAGACACTGGTTCTTAAATGCTTTTTCATTATATGAAATGGAACTTGGTAGTAAAAACCTTAGTGTAGCTATAGGATTTATTGGAAAAACTATAAATGCTTTACATTTAAAATGTATGATGGAATTTGATGACATAGTAAAATCTTTTGGTAATAAAGCTGTAAATATGATTGAAACAAAACTTTTATAAATAAACTATTTGTTAGGAGGATAGAATAGAATTATCACAAAAATAAAAAAAACTGAAACAAAATACCCTAACTTCATTAGTATATATCAAAATAAGGATATAAGTGTTAATATAACTTTTGGAAATTACAAAACCATAAATATAGAACAAGAATCTGATAGTGAAACAGAATCTATACATGTTAATGTAGTAAATATAGAAGAAAAGGAAATTTTGCTAAATATAAAAACTGAAGAAGATTTATATAAAAACTCACCAATTAATTGACATAATGTTACAAGAATTTGAAAATCCAAAATTACTAGATGAACCAATAGATCAAGAAAACTTTATAGATATAATGTGTTAAAATTATTCAAATGACCAAATAAATACAAAACTTCTTAGTTAAAAAAATTTTAGATACAGAAGTAATAAACCAGCTTATAATCAAACCACATATTATAGAAAAACAAGAAAAAACAAATGAAATAACTGAATTCACAAAAGAACATGAAAATAAAATTGAAGACGAATTTGTAAATGTGAAAACATAAATAGTTGGACAATGTCCACAATGGAAAACAAAAATATAACCTTCTAGTAGTTATTTACAACCAATACATGAACATGGAACAATTTTAGATATAGACAATACTCGTGATCTTAGAAAAACCATAGAAAGTTGGGATCAATCTTTAAATTCTGTTGGTGTAGTAGTAGCTTTCCAAAACCAACAAGAAATATATGAATATTGTAAAAGCACTCTTAGAAAAATTGTATTACAATTCTTTAGAAACATGGAACAAGATAAGAGTAGTTATTATCAAGAAGTTAAAAAGAATTTTTTTAGTATATATGTTTTATAAACCTTATAAAATTATATTTTAGGAACAACCCAAAAGATTTAAATAAACCTATCCTAAATATATAAGTTTGAATAGTTAAAATTATGTAACCTTTTCGTATATAAAAGAATATGAACAAAAATTTAAAAGATATGCAATTCTTGCTAAAATTGATAGAATACACGAATATTTGAATAAATATATATTAAAAATACAAGGACCATTAGGAGTTAGATTATGGAATGAATTTTCAATCTCTGAATATAAAAACTCTCTTTATATAAGCAGTAAATTAGAATTTGTACAAAATTGGTTAGAAAAAAAATGTTTGAATATTATAGGAAAAAGAAGTCAAAAATAAGAAAAGAACAAGATTTAAATAGACAACTTTGTAGAAGATTAAAATTAGAAGAAGAATTAGATTTAGAATGTAGAGATAAATACAGGGAATATAGAAAACCTAAAAGATATAAACAAACTTTTGGAAAAAAAATCAAGAACCTATTATAAAGAGCAACTTGTTAAAACAAGATATAGAAAACCTGGAAAATCTTATATCGAAAGAAGAAGAACTAATTAGGAAGTAAAACAATGTAAATGTTATTATGTGGGCAAAAGGTCATATAAAACCTAAATGTCATAACTTAAAAATTGTCAAACAAAAGAAATTGAAAAACTCAAGTTAAAATTAATTAATAAAATAACATATGAGATTGATAGCGAAGATAAAGAAATTATTAGTGAATTAGATTTTGAAAATGATAATTCTAGTATATATAAGTTAGATGATGAAATAAAGGAATTCTTTTAGAATTAACCAATAATTTAGAAGAAAAACTTTGTAAAGATTGATTGAGTAGGCAGATTTTTATAAATGATTTAATTATTTATGACTAACTTTTAAAAACCAAGAAAAGCAAGAAAACCTTATTAAGGAATTAGAAACTAAATTAGTATCTTTGAACAACGTTAATAAAACTAGGAGTTAATTAATATGATTAGAAAATCGACTCTTCTTACCGAACAGTTTGAAAAGCTTGTAATTAAAAACAAGTTCAGGTCTGATATTTATATAATAGAGTCTTTCTTTTTGCAAAAACATAATAAAAAAGTATTTAAGAACCAATGTCTTTTGTATGAACAATTCAGAACAAAAAACAATGGAAGTAAAACAGGACATATGGCTTATCATATCCTCATTTATTTTTCATTGTTTACCTTATGTAAATATGTCAATTTTATATCAAAAATATTTTGAACTTATCCCCTGAAATGATGGATCAAGGGATTTTGAAAAATATATTTTTAACCAAAAGTTATCAAATCCCTAAGAACTTTCCTAGAAAATTAAAAACCATTGTAGAATATCTTTTTAGAACCAAGAATTTTGCAAATATTTCTTTTGAAACCATTCCACCTTTATATAGAACTGATAGAACCACAGTCTCTGCTTGTAAGTCGTGTTTATATAAAAACGTAATAAAAGCATACAGTACCTCAACAAATGCGAAAGGGAAATGGCCGAGTCAAAATTATTTTCCTTTATATTATAGTAGATATAGAGATTTCCAAATTTTTTATTTTAGAAAAACAAGAAATAAAACTTTTTATCTTATTGGAGAAACTCAAACCATGTCCATTTGGAGAACCGAGCCTTTAGAAAAAAATTTGAACCCAAAAATTTTTATAACCTCTGAATAACAGGATTTTATAAACCAGTTTTAGGCAGATTCACCAAAAATGTCCTACGTCAGTGATGATGCAAGCTTTTGGGAGAATCTAGATGAAGAGAACTACGGATAAAATGACCCATTTATCAATCAAAATTACAGTAAAACCAAAATTACAGGGCAAAAAATATTTTTAGCAGGGAAGATATTAAGTGTCAAGATAAAAGAACTTGTTAAAAATACCTTAAGCACCTCTCCCCGATTAGAGAAAGTGAATATAAAATAATCCCAGAAAGCAGGATGCAAGTCAAACGGGATGGGGAGGAGTGCTTTTTAAGCGTTAGCAAATAATTTAGAAGAAAAACTTTGTAGATATTGTAATTAGGAAGCTTTTAGTAGTATCGAACGCTTAGTTAATGATTTGAAATAGAAGGTATAATTTTAGTTTTTAGAAAAATTTGATTATTTTAAACCAAGAAGCAATTTACTTTAGAAGCAGGTGTGAAAATATTAAAAAGTGCTTTTTGAAAGTAAAAATTCTTCAAAATTATCAACTTAAAAGATGGATAAAATTTCGAGGAAGCTGCTTTAGTGGTTTTAAACCCCGAATTTGAACATATAAAGGAAGGATAATATATTAGCAGTTGGTTAAGTAGACAAATTTATAAATGATTGATTTATGACTAACTTTTTGTGTGCAGGGGAGAAAATGGCTCAAGAGAAATTCAAGCGGCTTTTGATTTAGGCAGATTACTTTAAATGAAGTTTTAAACGAGCATGATTTTGATCTTTTGTGATATAAAACCTTTTGAGAACATAAAGATTATTGTTGATAACCTTTAATTATTTAAAACCTCAAAACTTCAAAACAAAATTTAGAATATGTATGGAAAAACCATTTTCGGCTTTTGTGATTGTCTTCAAAATTACGAGCCAGGTTTGTTGTTTAGAAGCTGAAAAATTCAATGCTTATGGAAATAAGAAAAGCAAAGAAAACCAAATTAAAGTTTAAGCAGAGTTAGAACCTTTGAATAATGTTAGTAAAAAACCGATTTGTTAGTATGATTAAGAAAATCGACTTTGCTTCTGGAAATGAGTTGACAAACTTGTAATTAAAAGAAACAAGTTAGGACTGATATTTATAATATTATAGAATCTTACTATTTAGACCAAATTTTATGAAAAGTGTTTAAGAACCGTGTATATTATATGAGCAGATTTAGAACCTTAAAAGCAGTGGAATTAAAAGCGAGGATATATGGCTTACCATGATCCACGATTTATTTTCATTGTTTATTTAGCTTATGTAAATATGTGCTCTTTTAGATCCAAAAATATTTAGGCTTATCACGAGCTTCGTGGATCGAGGATTTTTTGAGAAGAATTTATATTTTTAACTAGTTTTTGCAAATACCTAATAATTTTCACGAAAAATTAAAAAATATTGTTCAATATCTTTTTACAAGAAGCTGAAGCTAAATGTAGATATATCTTTTGAAATAATCGCGCTTTGTTTAGAGCCGATGGAAGCTTAGCGTACTGCTTATCATCATGTCTATATTAAACATAATAAAAGAACCTTTAATTATCGCGAAAGCACGAATGTGGGAAATGGCCAAAGTTTAAAAAGAATTTCGCATATTCTCTGATAGATTTAGAGATTTTCAAATTTTTGAATTTAGAAAAACCAGAAATAAAAATTTTTATCTTATTGGAGAAACCCCAACCATGTCAATTTGGAGAACCCAGCCATTGGAAAAAATTTTCAACCCAAAAATTTTTATAACCTCAGAAGAACAAGATTTTATTAACCAGCTTTGGGCAGATTCACCAGAGTTATCATACGTCAGCGATGACGCCAACTTCTGGGATAGTCTAGATGCAGAGAGTTATGCAAACGTGGAGAATGCAATGGAAGGATAAAGATGAAATAAATTACATAGCAGTGCATTATTCTGCGCAAAGCGGCGTCTCAGCAGTCTTAGTAAATACCAAAACCGATTATCGATTTATCTCGGCTTGATCGACAAGAAAACAAAAGAAAGGAACGTGTAAAAATTTGTGAAGATAAGAAGAAAGAAACAAATAAATTTTTGTCTGGTTGGTGTGATTTGTCAGCTTTACCGTTTTTAAATCTTTGTAATATATAGTTATAATATAGGATATTTATTGTCCTTTGGGACAAATGTATCATTCATTTGCAAGGCTTTAGAGTAGATTTTCAACTTTTCATTAAATGAGTTGTAAGTTATTAATTGTCGCTTTAAAGGACAAGTGGATCTAACGTTTATTTGTTAGGTAGCTTTACTTTTTAGATTTTGTCTTTTAGTTAATTAAATGCCTATAAATTGGAAGAACTTGTATACGTAAGAAGGCGTAGATTTAGAAGAGTGAAGTGAGCAAAGAGAGAAGTTAAGAGTTGTATAGAGTTAGAGAGAGTGAGAGTGAAGGAGTTTATACGGAAAGTTTGAATCGATAAAATTATAAAGTATTTAAATTTCGTATTTGTTATTGTGTTAACTACTTTAATTCTTTTAAGTTTATTTTTATTTATTTAGGGGAACAAGGGGTAAAAAGATAAGCGAAAGGGAAATGGGTGCGATTTTAAAATTGTTTAAATAATAATAATTAACTACGTTGATCACTGTTGTTATTATTAACAGCATACGTAAAAGGAAAAATTTTCTTAAAAAGTGTCTTTTAAACCCCATGTTTGAAAGCGAATTTTAAAGCAAGTGCTTTAAGTCTTGCATGTGGCTAACCGTTTTTAATGAGGATAGGCGTTTGAGGAGACTGTACGGTCTTGGTGGGGGACCCTTCTATGACACGAAGTGATGTTTATTATTCTTAATTTAAATCGGTGTTTAATGGAGAAAATTTGTGAAAGCAGGTTAAAGGTCATGGGTTAAGGTAAAGACTGATTTTAAAATTCCGCTTTCAAAACATGGGTTTAAAGATTAATTTTTAAGAAAATTTTCCTTTTATGTATAAGAAAAGACAATAGTAGCAGGATGTAGGTTAATTATTATTATTTAAACAATTTTAAAATCAAGACTCCGTTTAAAACTGCTTATCTTTTACCACTTGTTCTACTATCGTAAAATAAACTTAAAAAGAAATTAAAAGTAAACAGCGATAAATATGAATGAAATACTTACAATTTTATTGATTCAAACTTTCTGTACAAACTCCTTCACTCTCACTCTCTCAAACTCTATACAACTCTTAACTTCTCTCTTTTGCTCGCCGCTCTTACAGCTACGTAACTACACGTATACAAAAGCTTCCAATTTATAGGCATTAGACTAGCAAAGACAATCCCAAAAGTAAAAATTTACCTAACAAATAAATGTTTGAGAATAAACTTGTCGCCCAAGGGCGATTAATACTGCAAATTTCGTTTAATGAAAAGTTGAAAAAAATCTACCCTAAGCGCTAAATGAATGATACATTTGTCGTAAGAGACGACCAAATATCTATATTATAACATATACGTAAAACTTTAAAAAAATGAAAAGTTGACAAATCACCAACTTTTGTACAAAATTTATGTCTTTTAACTATCTCGCAAATTTTGCGTTACTCTTCTTTTTGTTTTCTTCATTGTTGAGATAAATCGACAGCAGTTTTTCTTGGCCAGGCTGGCGAGGGGCTGGCACCGGTTACTGGGAGTTGAACAGCATTCTTGAATTTATTTAAATGCTATCAGCATTTAGTACCACGTTTGCATAACTCTTTGCATCTAGACTATCCCAGAAGTTGGCGTCATTGCATTCTCAAATTAATTTTATTTCTAATATTTCAAAGCAAAAAAATTTATAATTATATTAACAAAATAGGAAAAAGTTCATTTTCAAAACAAGAATAATATGATAAAAAAACTGAATTTATATAAAAAATAATCAAGAAAATTTTCAATCGGATAAGAATTAATAAATATAAAAAATCAGTACTTTACCAAGAAAATGAAAAATCAGTACTTTACAATGAACAAGAAAAATCAATGGTTTATAAAGGAGCTTAGTCTCAATCCCAATCATTTGGAATATGGCTGGGAAAAAGAAGAACAAGAAGCTTATGGAGGGTCCGAAGAACAAGAAGAAGGGGAAAGGGTTCCAAAAACCTCTACCTCATACTTGAATACTCACAATGGTGTGAAACTTGGGAAAATCACAGTCGATCAGATGGAATATCATCGCAAACCTTGCAAGGTTGGAATACATTTTGAATTTGATTTCATGAATCATTGATTTTTTATATTTATCTTCTTATCTTGATTTTGGGATTTGTGGGTTTCATGCTAATACAGAAGTCTCAGTCAAACAGAGGATAGATGGGTTAAAGACTTGTGAGGAAGAAGATCGATTTTATCTTGAACAGTACTCCTTGATGTTTTTTCTTTTTGGTTGGATATGGCATTTTTCATTCTGTGGAGGATATTGGATAACTGATGCTTGGTTTTTTCTTCTTCTTTAATTTTGGTTGGATAGGGCTTGTTTTTTATTTTGATTGGATATTTGATTGGGTATTTGATGCTTGGTTTTTTCTTCTTTAATTTTGGTTGGATATGGCTTGTTTTTTGATTGGGTATTTGATGCTTGGTTTATTGCTGTGGTGGCAGATACAAAGCCCTAATCTATGATTTTTATTTTTTTTTTGGTTTAACTTGGGCTGAAGAGAGAAGATGGAGAAATAAAACAGGAAAAATTGATCCAAAATAAGTCAGGGAAAAACTCTCTAATCCTACCTTTTATTTCTTTCCCACGAATCTTCCATACCCTAACCAGAGGACATCAAGTATCACCCATAGTACCTCAAATTAGAGAAGAATATGGTGTAAAATCCTTGTTTCTAACAAGGTAACTAGACCTTTTCTTCTTCACTTTTAGCAAATAGCATTAAAATACCAATGGCTGACATCTTTTTTAAATGCTTCAAAGTTAGCAGATCCTTGTTTCCAACAAAGGTAAACAGAATATTTCTTCTCCACTTTTAAAAAGATGGCATTACCCATCCCAATGTCTAACCTCTTCTTTCTAAATACTGCAAAGCTAGGATCATTCCACATACTGCTTCCCAAGGGAAAGAACCTCTCTCTAATAGAAGCTAAAAATTACCAGCCTGCCTTCGCAAGACAAAGACTTCGCCCTTGGCTCCTTAAAAGAGAGAACAATTAAACCAGCAAATCCTCCTCATATCAACTTATTTGAAAACTCCTAAGGAGAAATATTACACTTTCCAACCCCAGATCATGATGTAGATGAATATGATTGGATACATTTATAAATCAGCCCATCTCTTGTACAGAAAACATCACTTGCGTTATCATCTCTTGTAATCTAATGCCTAGATAGGTTGCTTCTATAGATAAGGGAGAAAGTGTAGCTAGAATATATTCTTATGGGGCCAAGGCAGTGCGGTTAATAAAGAGCTGTGGTTGCGTCAAAGAACAAAGAAGTCAGAACCATTTGTAAAAACTTTTTTTTTTTTTTTGATAGATAGAAGCATTTGTAAACTTGTACTAAGAGCTATGGGCCAAAAAAGAATGAAAATGTAATTGAACTAGATGAAGCCAAGGATGGTGTCCATCACTTTCAAGGTCACCTCCAAATTTGGTTTTATGAACTTGCGACTACTTACACCAAGTAATAATCCAATAAATATATTATCTATACCTCAAAATGCAAAATACAATGTGAGAGAGAACTGAAAGGAGGGAAGTGATGGTTTGGACTGTATTCAAAGTCTTTTGAAATCTCAATAAAGGAGATCAAAGGCAAGCTGGCTAAGGGAAGTTCAGGAAAGGGCAGAGTTTCTTCCCGTTGGATAGCGAGCTAAGTTTGTCTCATCTCATGGAAGGACTGGAGTTGTGTTGTCACAATGAAGGAGATCCCCTTATGCATGGAATGGTTGGAAGGTGGGAACTTATCTGTTTGTAGTGCTGCAATAATGGAGGATGGTTCATCCTCTAATGGGTGTGATCCACAGAGTCTAAGAGGTTTGTTCTTGTGTTGCCCAGTGGTAAAAGGTCGTCTGTGGGTGGATTGTTTTGGCTGCAGAACAGCACAATGTTGGAGTGGCTTTTATCTCTTATGACCTTACAAAAGGCTCTGGTAACTGAAAGCCCCTAGAGAAGAGAAATAAAGCTGATTTTTCATATGAAGTCCTCCATAGGTGAGCTGGAGAAAGGAACTTTGTGTGTGGACGGGTTTGGTTTCAGGTGGAGGAGCAGCAGGAGCCCAAGAAGTGTTATCTAGTGGGCAATTGGGGAATTGGCACCAGAGTTGCAAGCATTGTAGAGATGAACAGTTCATCACTAGTATAAAATGGGGCGGCCAACCCATCTTCACTAGGAGGAGCCCTCATCCTCATCTTGTTTGAATTTGGCATGACAGGAGATGCAGAGGGAGCACTGCTTAGAGGTCTAAGGAGGTTTGCTAACAAATGCCTCTTCTAGGATGGATAGATGCTAGAGATGGATTGCTTTCCAAGGAACATCCAAACCAGGTAATTTGTGTTTGGTAGTAGGACTGCCAATGCACTTGTATGACAATTTTTCAAGTATCTAGAGGATTGCTGCAGTGGCTTTGTTGCATTGGATGAAGACACCACAAAGCAGAGAAATCTTAACAAGCAATTCTTGTGAGATCATGCAATGCAAAGGTTCTTAATTCTCTTTCAAGAAGGTTAGGGCTTGAGTGACCCCCAAGGCAGATTGTTTAAGGATTCAATTTTTAAGGCAAGGTTGTCTTGGATGGGCCAGGACCATCACAGCACCGAAAGCATGCAGGCTGGACTATCAAGCAATGAGGGCATTGAGGGGTTCAATATCCTTCTGTGTTTAGAGGAAGCCCGTTTTGGTGGTTATTTGAAGGTAGCTAGTTTCAAACCATGGCATCTTTGAAGAGGGTAGTCTTCCACGACCATGCAAGGGAGAGTCCTTAATAGCCAGGTTTCTTGCGAAGGATTAGGTGATTCATTGGTCGATATTGTCATTTCAAGGAGGGATAGTGACATGATTAGATAATTGATACATGAGTAAAGCATGGGAAATGAGGACATAGGAACCCATATTCTGCACAACGCTTGAACAACCTGAAGTTAGAAATTTATGGTCTCTTTTTACAAGGTTGCAAGAGAAATTTGTGAACAGGGGTAAGAAGTTCAAAGGACGGTGTGGTTGGGTTTAGGGAATGGTGATTTCTTGGTCAAATTTCTATATTTCTGCTACAGCCAAGGTGCTCAATCCCGTTTAGATACAGAATTCATGAGTCTCATCTTCATCTAAAGTGAGCTTGTTTGCTTGGTAAGATTGTTGAGTAAAGGTTTTGACATTAGATTAACCTTAACAAATAGGATGCACTTCAACAAATAGATGTTATCTTTGTAAAAGTATGGTAATATCCATGGATCACATACTTCATTGTCCTAAAGCTGTGGGTTTATGGCACTTGCCATTCTTTTTGCTTATGGAGATCCTTAAGTTGGAGTAACTCCCTAAGTTGGAGTAACTTCTTTAAGGGTAGAAAACACAAAAAGGTTCACTGAGCTACTTCATCGCCTATTTTTGGGACTTTGTCGAGGGAAACATTGAAAATGTGGAGCAATCGATTCAATCAGTAAAGAGGTTATGTTTTTATTTAAGTTTGTAGATTAGATGGGGGATCTATATCAGGTTCAGTTTTGTGGATTGGGTTGGGTGTAGATGAGGGAGGTAGTGTGTTTTGTATCTTCTCTTTCCTGATCATGTTTGTTGCTTTAATTTGTAAATGCATCCTATGTGCTATGTGCTATGTGCTATGTGCTATGTGCTATGGTGAGGGAGGTAGTGTGTTTTGTATCTTCTCTTTCCTGACCGTGTTTGTTACTTTAATTTGTATAATGCATCCTATGTGCTATGGTGCATAAGCTCTTTTTTGTTTTTTACATACATCCTAAATACCTTGAGATGTTGTTTGTTAGGCGTCTTTTTTTAATTAATACATGATTTTTTATTTATTAAAAAAAAAAAAATCTCCCACTAGTAGCTTCCCATGCAAAGAAGCTAACCTCCTTCAAAACCCAATGGTTCCAAACTATGCCGAAATGGAACTCTCTTCTATTGCAAAAAGCTTGGGAGAAAAGGACTTGATAGTAAAAAGACCCAAGACACAACATTCTCATCCTTCTAAATGTTATCCATTGTGATCTTTTAGAAGGAACTTCTGCCTTTATCATTTCCTATTCATTGTTGTGTCTTGTGAAAACAGGGTTCCAATGACCCACATCTGATATTCACTCCCACAATTGAGCTACCTAAGCTTATCTAGAGGAGGCTAAAGAGCACAAGCTCAGGCAAGCCTCTTCCAAGGACTCCTCTTCACACCACTTGTCCTTCATCTCAGCTATATTTTGTTAAATTTTATCCACCTACTCCCGATAGCCTTCCAAAGTCCCACCTTCATAACCTTCCCTTGAAGCACCAAAACAATAACCATCTCTTGCAACACACACTAACTTTTATTGCAAAATAGAATTGTAAGATGTCAACCAAAAGGCTGTTAAAGGGTATTTATTCTGGGACTCAAGGGGAAAAGAGAAACCATGTGATTTAGGGTTGTAGAATTAGAAGGGAGACCATGGGTGTTTTGGGGTCTAAAAGAGTTTTAAGGACATGCTAAAAGCCAAGTCTATTGGGTTAACCACCTCTCATTGCCTTTCCAAAGAATAACGTGGTCCTTTTCTTACTCAAATATATATCTCCATTCTCAACTTCCTAGTATTTTGGTGTCAAGTCGTTCAAAGAGGTACCGCAAGTGTTTAGCCTTATGGAAGAGAAGTTTCATAACTAAAGGTGGGAGACTCACTCTTATTAGGAGCACTTTATCTAGCATGCCTTTGTATTTCTTGTCCTTACTCCGCATACCAACAGTGGTGAGAAGAAGGCTTGAAAAAATTCAAAAGGACTTTCTTTGGGAAAGGGGAGCCTTAGGAAGAAAACACATGCAAAATGGAAGACCATTTGTATGGACAAAGACAAGGGTGGATTGGGCATTAGAAGTCTATCTTTGTTGAATAAGGCACTCCTTTGTAAGTGGAAACGGAGATTTGCAGCTGAAAACAATTCTCTTTGGAAAATGGTGATCATCCTCAAATATGGGGTGGAGGGAAAGTGGTTTACCCGAGATGGTAGGGGCACCTGTGAGTGGGGCTGTGAAAAAATATTAGAAAGGAAGCTGGTTTGCAAGCAGAGTAGAGTAATTTTGCCATTCGAAATGGGAGAAGAGTTCGTTTTTGGGAAGATAAGTAGTGTGGTGTGGCACCTTTATGCATAACTTATGCCTCCATGTACACAGTAGTCGCTGCCAATGGGGTTGTGAGGCAGATTATTGGGACTTGGCCAAGGGAATTGGGGGCTGAAATCTGCGGTTCTCGAGGTTTTCTAATTACTAGGAGGTGGACCAAGTGTGCAGCCTCTTCTCTACCATCCAAGACAAGAAGGGGTATCACAAAGAAAATGATAGATTAGTGTGGAACCAGTCAAAGGAAGGTTGTTTCTCACTCAAACTGATCAAAAAAAAAAAAAAAAAAAAAAAAAAGGTTGTTTCTCACTCAAATCTCTTTTTGGTGTTTTAAAGGGTATGAGGGCAGGGCCTTTCCATTCGAAAATGATATGAAACTATTGCCTTCCTACAAAAGCAATTTTTTTTGCGTAGGAAATATAGTGGGGAAAGATTTTAACAATGGATCAATTCAAGAAGAGGATAGACATCTCGTCAATAGGTGTCTCCGTTCTGGTGAGGACAAAAAAAAACAATGATCATTTATTGCTCCAATGTAAGAGGCTAGAGAACTATGGGTTCCTGTTTGCTATTCTTAGAATCAATTGAGCTCCTTACTACTTCAATTAGGGAGACTTAGTGCAAAAAGAGCGCAAGAAGATCTAGATGGCAACACCCCTTTGCCTTTTTGGACAAGGGAGGGGGTAAAGCTCTGTTTGAAAGTGAGAAGCCTTGAGCCTAAAGAATGAAAAGCTCGTTCAACTTTGCTCTATGGTCTTAGGCTAAATTTTACTCAAATTTTAAGTCATGTACTTTAACTGATTTTTTGTTCATTTTGGGGTCTATTTAAGCTGTTTAGAGGGGCTGCTATTTTTGTGGTTCTCCCTTGTTTTTCTACTTCCTATTTTTTGGCTCTTTAAAGCCTTTAGTTTACCTCCTGTATACTTTGGGTTCGCCTTTTTTTCTTAATATATCTTTCTGGTTTGCTTATCAAAAAAAAATCCATCAGTCCTTCACAAACGACACCCCCTTGGCCTTCTAAGATATTAGGCACTTTTGTCCATAAGAAATAAAAAGTATGCCTAACAGAAACTAAAAGTATAAGGACTTCTTCAAAAGCATACCCACAATTGTAATTCAACATTTTTAGACCATGCATATACGCTAGAAAAATGAAAGGATGATATATTGGGAACAGTATTTACCCGAAAAAAAGAAAGGTCCAATATGCATGGATGTTCAAACCTCTTTATTAGTTTCTTCTATGTTTAGAGAGCTGCACCAAACAGTTAAAGGATAGAATTAGAAAATTCAACTTGCAATAAAAAAAATACAACTAAATATAATAAAAGACATTGATCACACACTGAAGAATTTATGAAAAATCAATCATACCCTAGGAGGAAGTCATGCAATATCCCAAATTATAGAGGTGTGTTTGGCATGCAGGAATGAGGAACGGTTAAAAGTTACCTCATTCTTTCTCTTCTTTATTATTCCCAGTTTGGATAACTTAAATAATGATTGGTCGAATCAAAGTGATTCCAATGGAATTGAAATTCCACTTACAATTAGAAAGTGTTTCGGTTCGGTCCCTAGTGAAAGTAATTTTTTAAAAAGTACATTTCAAAAAAATAATTAAAAAGAAAAAGATAAATTTAAAAATATATTTTTTTTATTTTGTACAATACAAAATTTGTAAATTCTGTAAACCAAATTTAATTCATGCCTTACTAAGAATAAAATAACTTTTCGATTATAAATAAATTAAATAGTTTTTAATAAAATATGTTAATAGAATAAGAAATCACACATTAGACTTTTTATAAATATTATAAAAATATAGATACTAACTAAGGATGGCAATGGGACGGGTTTTTCGGTTTTTCGGGTACCCGTCTGGCCGTCCCGCCCCGCCCCTAATAGGAGGGGTATGGTATTTATCTAATCGGGTCTTTAATGGTCTTGGGAAATTTTTTTATACCCAAATCGGGTTTGGGACTGGTTCGGTTTTCACCCACTCCTTTAACAACTTTAAATTTTATTATTTTTTTTCATTTTTCCTCTTTTCCCCTTTCCTTCTCCCTCCATCATCTGCTCCATCTCCTATAGAGAGTCAAAGACAATGTCACCGTCTACGCCATCTGCAGTAGAGACAACAACACCGCCCTCAGAGGCTGACAACGTCCTCACACACACCTCAATCTTCAAAACAACTTTTAAAAACCTAGCTTTATACTTAGCCTAAAACCCCTTTCAAAACCCTAACTTCTCAAAGAGAAGAGAGGACAATTTATTCTTCCTCTAATACCCCTTTTGAAACCCTAGCTTTTAAGTTCTGGAAGAAAATAGAGAGAATAAATTTGTGGGTGGGTGGGTGGGTGTTATACTTCCTTCTTAAATTATATTACTCATTTTCTTCATTTTTGGGCCTTTCTCTAATGATCTGCTTGAATTGAACCGTTTGGGTGCAAAGAAAATGATAAAGAAATGAAAGAGCAGAAAGATTTAGAAGTTTACTCTTGTTGAACAAATCAGTACACACTTGGTTTCTCAACATTCTTGTTTTTTTCTTTTCTAAGATGGAAACTGATGCCTTTTTCATTGGCTTATAGGGTGTTTTGTTTTATTATGAACTTTTTGGTTATAGAGTTTTGGCCAACTTGTTAACATTGTCTTATTTAAAATTTTCTTTTCTTGGCAACCAAACATGGATATCAAAACCAAAATGGTTATATAATCAAAAGTTTGAAAGTTAGACATTTGTGGGTGGGTGTTATACTTCCTCTCCTTTCGAAAGCTTCTGAATCTTAAATCTAGGAGAGAGAGATGGGAGGATGGTTGTGTATGGGTTTTAGGGGAGGGTTGATCTCAATCCAGAACGGGGAGATGATATTTGTGGGTTGGTATGGGTTGTAAAAAAATTTGTAGCCTCACCCCGCCCCCGGTGCCATTTCTAATATTAACATCAATTGATTTAATTTAAAAATAAAAATAAAATAAAATTCAAAGTTAATTTTTCTTTCGAAGTTAAAAGAAAAGTGCCATTAAAAAGGGCTAAAAACCAGCCCCAAGAATGTATATAGGGAGTATGCAGATGGACAGACCCAAACCTTTAGAAAAAAAAAAGCGCGAATGATTCATTTATATGATTTTTTAAATTTTACAAAAATATGGATATGTACTTCTTATAAAAGAATGATTCATTTGTTTTTCCTAAAAATAAAAATAGTTATTCAAAATTAATAATCGCCTATTCTATTTTTAGCGAACAAAGAAACAAACAAATTTAATTTTTTAACATAGAAATGAGCCAAATACATTTATAACTAATTTTTTTTATAAGAAAGAGACATTTATAACTAAATTATGAATATAACATTCTAAATTATTTTATTAAAATATAAATAATTAATCAGCTCCCAAAAATTGAAATTATTGTAAAAAATTACTATATTTATTGTTTATTTTTTGATAGGTAAACTGAGCAAATATATTAACACAGAAAAGAGAGAAGCCTAGAAGCAAATTACTAGATTTATTAAAGAATTTAAAACATTAATGATGTCTATTATATATGTATGTATATATATTTTTTGAAGAATAACATCCAAACCTACGAATTGGAAACGAATTACCAATCCAACCTTTTAATGAATGCGTCCAAATGAGTTGGGATTTTTCCAATTCATTTCCATTCAATAGGAATAGGAGTGAAAACTATATATCCATTCTCATTCCTGATTCCTGCTACCAAACATTACCTAAGTGAAAATATGCACAAATCATGTATTTTTCTACCGAGAAAAAAAAACTCTATGTTGAAGTAACATAGCTGTAGCTACCGTACCTTTAACAATAAAAATCCATCCTATGTTACAATAAAAGATAAATTTTTCACAAAGTAGGCCACCATTAAAAGATAAATTTTTCACAAAGTAGGCCACCATCTATCTTAAACCATATTCCCTCTAAATCTCTATCTAAGATTTATCGTGTATATGTTTTATAATATATAACAAATCAACGTCAAAAAATATTAAAAAGAAACCAAAAAATAAAAAGGAAAGAAAAACAAGCATTTGAAGGAAAGGAATGAGGTTCCTACCAAATACCATGGGAATGAAGAAGAACTGCCGTCGCCTTTCCCACGAAAGCTAAACGCTTGATCCAGGGGAGCGGAAAGCAAAAACCACATAAGCCTTGGAGAGAAAAAGCAAATCCGTGGCTATTCATTCTTGATTAAATGATTGACCTATCAAACAAAAATAAACCCAAATGCAAATTTGATATCAAAAGAATAATAAATTAAAACCAGAAGCAAATTCAGCATCCAAACATAGAAGCAACGACTCAACCCACAGCCAAACGTAAATCTACAGTAAACAAGTTCCACATTAGTATATCATGGGAAGGACCAACGGGTGAGTTGACATCAATTCATTCGGTAACACATTAACCAAGATATCGTGATGAAAGTTTTTTTTTCTGGTAAATGTGTGACAATTTATCATCCATTTTAAAACATATTTAAATGACAGGAGACAATTTTACAGAATTATTAAAACATTCGGACTTGGAAGATGGATAACATGTAGATCTGACGATAACTCAAGCAGATGATGAAAAAAAAATTTGTGTAAAGGAAAAAAAAAAAACCTAGTCAACCGAAGTGCCTAATTTCGTCATGTTAAAGAAGAAAAAAAAAACGGAGAGAGGTGCAGCCAATCCCGGAGAAAAAAAGAAAAAAAATCAAACCTTAAACGAGATGAATAAAAAATCAACCTTTACCACTCTTCGATTGTTTCAGTTCCGACGCCGTTTGAAAGACGAATCGTACTAAAAAGTAGGAAATTAAAATTTTAAAAAAAAAAAGCTTTTTTTTTTTAATCTTTCTAGATCTAATATATTCATCACAAAAACAAAACAAGACAGATTAAAATAAATAAATAAATAAATAATTGACCTTGAGGATGAAGGGCAACCAGGCCATGGTAAATATGTAGCGACGATGAATGAATACTATGATGCGATTTGGAAGAGGAGAAAGAGAAAATACAGATCCAAAATGATCGACCGCCATTAAATCAGAGAAAAGCAGAGGAGAGGAGATCCAAAATGAATGGCTTTTTGACTCCACACGTCTGCAACAAGACTTGTACTTGCCGACTTTCCTGGTTTGTTTTCTAAACTCACCTATCCATGGAGAACTACACACGCGTACGATCTAGATGGCTCTTCCTTGGTCCAATGAAAATTTATTTTAGAAATATTATAATTCTAACCATTTTTATGCAAGGATTTATAAATCTAACCATTTTTATACTTTTTCTTAAATGATAATTTATTTTAGATAAAAGTACCCTTTACCATTTAATTTCTTTTCATATATATATATATATATATATATATATATATATATATATATATATCTTCTTTAAAAGTTTATTTTTACCAGATCGTTATGAGGGTATTTTTGTTAAAGAGATTAATAATTAATGAAATGTTAAATTTTCATACTAAATTCTCAACAAAAAAAAAAAAACGAATCACACAAAATTTTACGGTACGTCTGTAGGTACATACCTCCAACATTTTATGACCGTTTGATCAAAAACCTTCCCATTAGATCATCCAACTAAACAATGAATGAGATAAATATCAATCGAAATTCTTCAACCAAAAGCCTCGAATTTTAAAGAAATAACAAAAATCTCACTGTTGGAAATCAGCGACGAAACAAACGATCATTTTATCCATGCTCTATTTCTTTGATAAAATCGACCTTGTATTTTATTTTTTATTTTAAATTATACTACCATTTTATTAATATTATGGTTTTATTTTTGATAGGGTTTAAAAAATAGAACTGCCAGTACATTGGCCAAGCCTGAAAAGGGAGTGGTACATCCGTCTGATCTTCATTTCCATCGATGTCATTGAATCGAAGACACGAGAAATTTAGGTCGAACCAAATCACGAATGAATTGGGCCTCGTATCACCTGAATCCGGATTGATATTATCATTTCATACGAGAAAATGAATAGCACTGTGATATATTATCCTTAGCCAGATCCGTGACGCTATCGATAAGGGAAGGGAAAATAATAGCAGTCATCGTAGGTTGGAGCTCACGATAAGGAAGAGGATTATCTCGAAGCAAGCAGTCATTAATATCTTGTCGCCGTCAGATATGGGTAAAATATAAATATCTGCATCCGATAGGAAGGACTGTATAGCCATGCATTGGAATTTGAGAGCATCGCTATAAATCTGAGGCCATTTCGTCGATTAAAGGTGCGCGAAAAACCAGCGCGGCGATACCTGCGCGCACTCTTTGATGGCATCGCTGCATGTCGCAATAGCGTTGCGCTCTAGCGGTGCCTGCTACCACCGAGAAGAAAGCGGCTTGGCGTCGGGCGGCGCGGCGAAGCGCGGCCCCTTCTTCCTTGTTTTGCGGAGAGTCGCTGCGTCGGGCTGCGAATCCAGCGGTCGCAGCGATCCTACCTCGGCCAGACAATCCGAACCTTTGCATCCCGGCCCCACGAATGTCCGGGTCCGGCCAATGGCCCTACCTTCCGGCAGGTTCGGTTAACGATCATCCAGTTAGCGCTGAATGCAGTAAAAGCAGCGATTCAGCTACAAATATAAGCCCGGTCTCGATTACTTATGGTATCGGCTCGAACCATGGCGGGAAGCGGCAGCGTCGCGAGGATGCGAGGATCCGCAGGGCAGCGCCGGTCGCGGATCCCAGGGCGGCGGGCGATGCAAGCGATACGGCGAAGTGGAAGCGCCGCCTCGTCGATCGGCGCTGATAGAAGAATTGGAACAACTTGCGGATGGTTGCAACATCCGCGAATCTGACGGGCGAGGGCGGGACCTTCCTCACGCGAAGAGCAACTTGGTCGCGACATTCCGGAGTGGCGTAGAGACGACGAGTCAGTGATCAGGAGTCACGGACCTGATTGGCCTGCCCGAGAGGAGGAAGCGAAGCAATGCTCCCGGGAAAGTCGCGAGACGAGCACCACATCACTGCCCTCGGGCGGGAGCGGGGAGGAGCGGGCAATGGGAGCGGAGGTTCCGGAGTCTTGATGGGAGCTCGGTAGGTGTGAAGGAGGTGGTTAGAGGGAGCGCCCGAATACTATGGATACCTTGAATGCAATGACCAGAGTCTCCCTTCCGCAGTAGAGTCTTTGCGCTTCACCCTTAGGCCCGAAGTTCGAGGAATCACGCGAATAGAAACATTCGTTTAGTGAACCCGGTCGATCACGCTAATACTGTCGGATGGTACATGGGTATCGGGACCGTGCGATCACCGGGGCAGCATTCGCGGCCTGGCAAGACGACCTTGGCACCGTTCCGATCGAAATTCCCCGCCGCGTCCATCTCGTCATTCGAGGGAGCCGCCGTGCGTTCGTCTCCCACTTCATCGAACCATAGCGCTTGTCTGAAAGCCAGAGTTACCATACGATTAAGTGTCAAGCTGGGGGCTCCCGGGGAAAGTTTAAAAGTCATGCGTCGCGAGATGTTCGACACTAAGTCCACGAAAATAGACATACGCAGATGAGAAGTTACGCCATCGGCATTCATTGCGGGGTTAGAATCTGTCGAAAGACTTGATGTTTTTCCGTCTCCGAGAAGAATCCATGGCTTGACATGGCGGAAGTACTTCATGAGAAAGCGAAATACATAAACGGCGAGGAGGCCACGATATCAGAAGAGTTAGCTCGCGTAAAGAAAAGTCACTCACGGTAAGCCCAGCGCGAGGACGAAGTCTAAAGGCAGACGACCCGAGGAAAAATCCCCCGAAAAGATAGAAACGATCCCCGAAAGGAGAAATCGGCAGTACGGGCCCACCCGCAATCCCGAAGGCGACAACGCTCGCCTCGGTAGCCACCCCTAACGACCTGGAGTGTCCACGGGTCACATGAGGTGCGAAAACGGCGGTTCTGAGATGGCGACTCGGATGAAATCGGATCCGCCACGAGGCCGACTCGAGTATATTACTTTGCGAGTTCCATAGGGATTCTGGGACATCGCCGCGGACAATTGTATACAAGCGAAAGAGATAGAATACTTGGCCTGGCAGTGGATATCTCAGGCGTTTCATATCTCAGAACCCAGCTGAGAATCGGGCCCAGTCGGGTCAGAATCAAAGCCGGGCTGAGCTCGACCAAACCACCTCGTGACGGCTGACTGACATCAGTAACCTTGGAGAAATCCGCGTGATCTCGGGAGGATTTGCGGGGAGGAGAATCTAGTTCGTACCGGAAGGCCCACGCGTAGCATCGGTCAGCGGTAAGGAAATGCTTGGTAACTAAGCGTAGCGACTCGACATACCATCGCATTCTCGACTCATACACGGAGGGATGCCCGATTATCCCCATGGCGACCCATTGGTGGTTGTAGCGTCGTGGCCAACCGCAGCCCGATCCATCGGGTTTTGGTGATAACGGGAGTTCGGTGACATCATCTTCGCCTCGACCGCCCGACCAAAATGGGCATTGGGAGAGAAAAGCTAGATCCCTCCAACACCCATAAGCGGAGGTTTTCAAGGGAGAAGGTATTACCATTGGGCTCGATTCAAGCTGATGCCAACCGCAGGAGAACCCCTTGCCGGGCGGCGGCGGCGGCGGGGTTCACTGTCGTAGACGCCCTGAGTCGACATAACATCTTTGTTTAGGCGAGCCCTCCACTGGCCTTGATAAAAGCCATCCCCTCTGGTATCACGTGATAATCAAATTTCGACCATACATGGTGTAGGGAATGGTCGAGGAGATCGTAGTGGCGAGGGAATGCTGCAGCCTCCATGAAGCGAAGGCGGTCGGCTTGATGTGAATGTAAGATGAAGACGACATGCGCGACCCGGTACTCACGGAGCCAGAACCACCGGAGGAACTAGAGCCGGTATCATTTGGATAGTGACCCGGGAACATCTCGCTATGTCGGCTCACAGACTAGCGGGGGAGACTGAAACCTCCTCGCTCGATTTTAAGGCGAGAATAGAGACATTTTCGCTTGGAAGCGGGGCGGACGTGGGAGGAATCGATCCTGCGATGTCGCTCATGATTGAACGCTGACCCGTCCTTGGCGGTCAATAGCAGCGGGAGCTTGTGAGGAGAGGAAGAAAGCCCGTCGACGAGGAAATCGGCGAGCTTACGGCGGGAGCAATCGGGGAGGTAGAGATATCGAGTGGTTGGCTAATGTTGTCTCGTCGAAAAAAGCAAATGGCCCAGTGGCGACTCTGTATACGACTTCGCGACATAAACAAGGCATGCGCAGAGGGCGACTTTCCTTTGCGGATCGACCTCATCATGGACGCCACTTTGCGGACCAGATACCAGTTTTATGGATTTTAATTTGTCAGTTAGCATAAGTTGGGATGACCCGAGGAAAAGACCTCTCTTCGTCCGCATTTCGGGGAACTGCGCTGTCGGTGATCTTGGATTCGGGCGTGCCGAACGCCGAGGGAAGCCGCGCCTACCGGGAGGCTAGTGGCCAGGATGTTCCGAGGGAAGCGATGGGGCGCGACTGTGGGGTATGCGTGGATGACGTAATGACCCGGTAGCGCCCGGTGTGTAATGAATGCTGAGATGCTTGTGAGTGCACCGCGTAGTAAAGTAATATAGTGTGCTTAAAGTGCGGGATGTCGATCCGCGAGGGGAAAGGTAAATTGACTACGAGAGGTTACGCATTGAGCTGAAATAATACGAATAAAGGAATTTAGGGTAAAAATTATTAGGCGCAACTAAAATTTGTTGATTCTAGTGAATTAATGATGTTGGCGCCTAGGTCGTACGCCCCTATCCGCGTTCAGTAGTTACTTTTCTAAGAATGTGTTATTCGATATTTTATAAATATGTCAATTAGCGAGGTGATCTTGCCTCACAGAGATATCCTCTCCTCGAGGTATATGCTTTATCTCGTGAATAGAATCAGTATATCTCCCGGCTGTCTCGACTCGGTATTCGAAATGCTTAAATGTTCTGGCAACCTCGATTGCTACGCCCGGGTTCGAATATCTCTTTGATGCGCCAGAGATAGGCTAAAAGGCGCTCTCTGCAGGATCCCACTGAATGCCTCATTCTCTCCACGAATCTGGGATCTCGATTAAATTTATCTTAACATTGGCGGACATTAACATATAATTGAAATGCGGTATAGAGTAGATGTGACAAATTAATAATAGCCCGAATAACATGAAAGATCAAATTTTTAATCGTTGTACATGACGAGGGTTTGATGTAACACAGAAAGAAGTCCCCAGAACATAATGGAAGAAAATATAAAAGCGTTTAATAAAGGAAACATTATTTCTAAATTAGAAAATATCAAAAATGGCGTTACAAATCGGGCACTTCCTCAGTCGGTGTCACTACGCTCTCGAAGAGCACATTGCCTCTGTTCGTGCGCCTCCCGATCTCCCTTTGATTTCTGAACCCTCATTTGCTTTTTAATGAAGAGAGTGATTTTGGTGGCGTCGCGGCGTGGTGACGTCGCGGCGTGGTGGTGTCGCGGCGTGGTGGCGTCACGCGGCGTGGGGGCGCGTCACGGCGTGGGAGCGTCGCGACATAACGGTATTTCATCGCCTTGTTCCCATTTGCTCAATGCGCTACTCGTTCTTTGCTCTTTTCATGAATGCTCTGCATTCACGAGAAGACATCGACTGATATTCTAGTCACAAAACTATAAAATTACTCTAAAATAAACAGAGAAAAATGTGGCGACCTTGAGTATAATATGAGTGTTTAGGCACTCATCACACCCCCGAACTTAGTTTCTTTGGCAGTACCGAGCAGGCAAACTCTAAACGAGGACACACCACCCAGACTATAATGTAATATATCTGGTACATCTTGAAAATGCGAGGGGATCAAATTTGGATGACTCCATGCAATTTGTTTTCTCGATGTTCGATGAGGCATACGGATATTTGACTTTCGGTAAATTCGATTTAGCTAAGTGAAGCCCGACTAGTGCATCGAATCCCGTGGTGTTAAATAGCCTTTCCCAAAGCCATGTGCTTATAGTGAATGACCTCAGGGATATGCACAGGTTAGATACCCCCGAGCTTAAGCTCAGCGGCGCTGATAGGAAGAAGCTAACTAGGAAAGGATGGAGCACCCATTTATTCGTGTCCTCGTATTTGGAAATCACCCTCACATTGCCTAAACAAAATGGAAGAAGACTGAGTGCGAAGTTTTAATGAAGGTGTTCTTACATGGCGAGGATCATTGACTCCCCCTTGGTTGAGTTAAGGGCCTTAGGGCATTCAATTCCCCTTCAAACTTCACCCCGAACACTCAACCAAGCTCAAAGGCCCAGGTTGCGTGAATGATCCATCTTACGTCCCATGTAGCGAGGCGTGAAGTCGATGACTCGGCCAGGTTGAACAGGCGTGGAACTTTGATAGGCCCCTCGGTGTGCGAGTTAGATTGGATGATCCACAGCTTATTCTATGCTCTGTATACCTATTTTGTCATTTTTTTCTCTTTTTCTATTGTTTTTGTATTTTCTCTTTTGGTTGGGGCTCAGTGGCAATCTCTTTTGATTAGGTGTCCCATCGCTCAAATGGTTAAGATCTCCCTAGGTTGATCGAACTTTAGTAGTGGTTCGACGCCATGCATACTACGAAAGATCCTTTAGTGTGTGAGTGTGATGGGTTTTGAGAGCGGTTTCTTGACTACCGGGATTGATTCACTAGCCCTTTTCAGCTATTGATCTAGTGCGGGCATCAGTAATGTATGCAATTGAGAGCAAGTTTATAGTGAACTCGATCAATTGATCCTCGATTTCCAACATGGCACACATGTATCACAATTACTACATGCGAGAATGTCCTAAATATAATCAAATAACTAGCACATGACTCATAAACATGAAAGTGCGATGTAAAATCTTGAAAACAAAACACACTAATATCTGGAACACCTTAAAAATCTTACACCTTTACTAAAGCCAAAACAAAACACGTGCCGATCACCAAATCCACCACCCCCGAACAAAATATCGGTGTCCCCTTTGGTAAGATAAAGCTTATAGAGGGAAGGGAACTCCCCGAATATGCTGCGGTGGAGGTGGTGGAGGCGGTGAAAAGCGAATTTGGTATTTGGGCACCGCATAGGCTGGCTGGCTGGCGTGAATGATGGCGATTGGCTGGCTTTGCCGCATATCAGCACGACGCCTCCATGTCACGGGTAGAGGACCGCGGTGCTCTGGGTCTAAATCGGAAGGCGTCAGCACTCAGTGTATGAGCATGGTCTCGAGATCTGAGGAAGGGCCAGGAGTGGTAAACGTAATTTCTTTGGGGAGGTGGTGGAGGTGGGTGGGATGGAGGTGGAGGTGGTCGGGACGGGGAGGCGACGATGTCCTCACAGGTGTCACCCGGGAATCCCAGCGGCAGATGTCAGGGCTCGGTCCTCGTCGGGCTCGTGACCGAGTCGTAAACCCCCTCGGGTGGCGGGACCGCCAGGGTGTGTCAGCTTTGGCCAGGTATGGCCTTGATCGGATGAAGACCAGTTGCCCATTGCGTCGAAAGGGCACCGGCTTGTTGCCTGGCAAATATCAGAAAAGGGTGCCCTAGGTTCATCTTCGCATCCCGGTTATGGAGGATGGCATCCTCGATAACACATTGACTATCGGTGGATATCTGGATGATGGCGAAGTTGAGGCGAGCCGGGGCGATCACCTCACACACGTTCGTCGTCGGGATGGGCTGGCGAAGTGATGAAATGGTGCGAACCTTAGGAATGTAGGCCCGAATGCTTGGCCGCAGAGTGTATGGCCGCGCGTTGATCCTCCACTCACCGGCCTTTGGTGTGCGCGGATGACCTCGTGGTAGTCGGGATGCTCGCGGACGATCGAAAGTCCGGTGGGACATGCTCCACGAGCCATCAGTGATGATCGACTCATTGATCGACGATACACCTCGCCTGCGACCTTTTGAGGACATGGGACGAGGTTGAGGCGTAAATTCTCGAGCTACGCTCATTGCCATTTGGACGAGGTTGGCGCAAGGCACGCCACCCTTTAGCCTCGATTGTCTTTAAAGAAATCATCGGGGTGATGAAACCCCTTCTCCTTAATGAAGGATGGTTTTGCAAATTGTCTTCGCCGTCCGCGGCCAGCCAGCGTTTATCGCCGTGAGGCATCGAGGAACGGGAGTCGGGTCCTCGATGGTAGGCTAAAACGCGGCTGACTCACGCACTTGCGGAGCATACTAACCTGGAAACGAAAAAAAAAAAAAAATCAAACACCCTAATGTGCACCCTGAAAACAACTAAATAACTATCTAAGGACTCGACAAAACTTCATCGACTCTGAGAGATCCTAAAGGAACCTAGGCGACCTGAATGAGGGCCTCTGACCTCCCAGAATACGCGAAAGCGACAAATGAACCCTAGACTACGTACTTGAGAGCTAGAATCGGGCTGCCGGTGGTGAGGATGCCACTATGACCCAAAGCTGGCCCAGTAGGGGGTGACTTACACGGTGTGGTCGTGGCGATGGAGGGCCTCGGCCCAGGTGGGATGGAGATTTCAGGCGGGTCCGTTGAAGGCGGGATCGCGGGGGCTAGGGTTTACGATGAGTGAGGTGTGTGAATTGAAGAGCGAAAATGGTATTCTTGGAGTGCAAAGAAAGCGAGGACACGTCGGCGATCGCGGGCCTTGTCGCTGACGTCGCGGGTCCGCGTCGCGGCGTGGCGAGCGGATATGACCAAATGGCGTCGCGGCGGTCGCGGGACCACGTCGCGGCGTAACAATAAATGACGAATGGCGTCGCGGCGTGGGAATTCCCGCGTCGCTGACGTGACGAAGCTTCAAAAATGGCGTCGCGGCGTGAGAATCGTCGCGACGTGTGAAGAAGCTGAAAATGGCGTCGCGACGCGTGAGAATCACGTCGCGGCGTGACGAAACTTCACAATTTGGCGTGGCGGTGAGAATACACGTCGCGACGTGGAAGTGTTAAGCGGCGTCGCGGCGTGCGAGAGGATGAAGATTTGGCGTCGCGGCCGTGCCGTCACGCGTCGAGGAGGCGTGCGTGACTTGAAATGGCGTCGCGGCGTGAAATCGTCGCGGCGTGGCGAAAGGTCTCGGTAGATTTATATGCTAACACCTCAATTTTGAGAACTCTCCACTTGTAAACTTCCACTTTTCGGACTTTGAACACTCTGCGAGCCTCATTACTACACCTCGGCTCCGGAGAATTAAACCTGACAAGCGAAACAACGATCATGGATGCATTAGAAATCAAAAATTCTTTGAAAACAACAATGGCGAAAACTTAAAAACAAAGTTTTAGAAAACTTGGGTTTGCCTCCCGAAGCGCTATGTTTAATGTCGTTAGCTCGGCGACCACTGAATCTCAATGTGCCGCGACACTTGAGATAAGCGGAAATGTATGCGCATCCTTATAGTGCTTTCAGCAGCATGATCTTTCAGGTGGATGAAATACTCTTAATGCATGCCTTGCCCTTCTCGGTGTCTTTACGTGCGATAAACGGTTTATCCTGAAATTTTTCTCATCGCCTTGCCATGATCTACGTATCTGCGAAAGTTAAGGATATCTTCATTTGGATGGAAGTCGTCTGGGTGCTTCGTGGGGTAGAAAACATGGAAAGTGATCTCGTCTCCTTGGACTCTTAGTTTGAGTTCACCTTCTTGCACATTAATTTGAGCTTTTCCTGTGGCTGAGAGAGTCTGCAAGTATGATGGGGGCCAGTGGAGTCTTTCTTCCATGTCCAGAATGACAAAGTCTGCTGGAAGGACGAATTTACCAACTTTTACGAGCACATTTTCGACTATACCTCGAGGGTGTTGGTATGACCTATCCCATGAAGTTATTAGTACGATTGTGGTTGATTTCGGTTCTCGACTTTGGCCTTTTTAAACATCGGAGTGGCATCGAGTTGATGCTCGCTCCTAGTCACATAAGGCTTTTCCAGATGCAGATTCCTATAGAGAGCGGTATAGCGAAGTACCGGGATCTTGAAGTTTCGGGAAGCTAATAACACTGTAGGGATAGTATTTGCATTCCTCGATTAAGAGCAATGGTCCCATATAACCGATTTCTTAACGCACTTGCGAGATCTTTTTCATGAATTTCACATAACTTGGCATATTCTCTAATGCTTCAAAAATGGTATATTAATATGTAGTTTCTTGAAGATGTCAAGAAACTGCGAATGCTTCTCAATTTACCTTTCTTCAACCTCGGTGCGGGATTAGTATGAGGTTCTTGTTTTTGTCACGTTTCTCGGTTTCTTCCACAGCACAGTATCCTTGGCGCCCTCATCTCGTGGTTGCTTATTTTCATCTGGTCGGTCGGGATACTTTGGTCTTGCTCCTTAGTTTTCAATTCTCACTTACCCTTTGGTTGTGGCCGAGTTCTCGATTCTTTTCCACTCCTTAGGGGTAGTGAGGCGCCGCAGTGCTCTTTCCCTTCTCCTCTGGGGTTTACCTCGGAATTGCTTGTGATGATCCGTGCTTACGCCCAGCCAGTTGGCCATTGCCCCATTTGAATCTCTAAATTTCTCAAGCTGTGCCTCTTGATTGTTGATTGGGTTGCTGTTCTTTGCATGTCATGTAGTCTCATTCATGAGCGCGGAATGAGAAGTTAACATCGTCTTCAGAGCTTGCTCACAATCCGACTTCTTTTCGAGGGTGGTTCGTGGCTCGGTTTGATGGCATATTACGGTTATTACGCCATCCATACTACCCTTGGTGTTTGATTGTGGTTCGATTGTTACGCCCCGTCCTTGTCCACGGTCCCGATTAAGTGCTTCATTACCCCGCTCACGGTCCTTCTTTGCTGTGGTCCGGTCCCGATTAAACCTCGACCGCGTCTTGGGCTTGCTGCTTTAGTAGGTTCTTGTGACGTGCGTTGTTGTCTTCGTCCTCCCTGAAAATTCACCTGACTCCCATGGATTGGATTTGTATAGGCGTTCATGGTTCGCTAGTGTACGATGTTGCTTAGTTAGTTGTGCCCGCATGATTCACGGGTTGTTAAGGACCTCATTATACGTGCCACCCAGTGTTTGCTGGTGTAGCGCTTCCCTCTTTAGGCTTGCTTGATTAGTGTTGGTTCTTGACATCTTCCAATATCTCATATGCAGTACGTGGTTTCTTCATCTGATCCTCCGGTGAGGCATACATCATTGTTCGGGTTGTATTTCTCGGACCATTGTAGAAGGTGTGGACTTGCATCCCGCGGTTAGTCGGTGGTGAGGACACTTCTCGATAATTCATGGAACCTGTCCCATGCCTCTGCCAGGTTCTCCCCCTCTAGTTGACCAAACGTATTGATCTCTTGCACAAGTTGTGCAATCTTCGAAGGTGGAAAGAACTTGGTCAGAAACTTTTGTACCAACTCGTTCCATGTAGTAATGGTGGTGGTGGTACACAGTTTAGCTGATGCAGCTCCCATCCACAGGTGAGTGGGAATAACCTCGATCTTAGGGCTTCTTCGATAACTTCTAGTTGTATTTGATGGTATCGCCAAACCGAGAAGTTAATTAAGTATGTTCGGGTTCTCCATGGGGTGATCGTGGAACGATATGTTACGAGAAGCATGCATGCTGTGACTTGATTCGAAATTGTTTGCTTGAATCGATTGGTCGTCACGATCATTGTTTAGGGCTCAAGTTGTTGGTGGTAAAACAAGCTCATCCCAATAGCATGTGGATCGATGCGGTTGTATACTCAATGGCACAGGCGCAGTTCACCCATTTACCTTCTCACGTGAGGTTGGTTGTTCAGCGCGAAATGCTTGTTCTTCGGTGTTTTCCATGGCTGTGAAGTTGTCTGATGCAGTCTACGTTCTGAAACATGTCACGTGCGAAGTCTTCACAGTTCGGGATCACACAAGTGTTGATTAATTCGATTTTCTTTGTCGCATGTACTCACTTTGAAACACAGCTGCTTCTTGATAACACCTGAAAACCAACAAAACCCACGATTACCAGCACTTGTAAATATTACAAAAATAAAGAAAAATTCGAATACTATGTCATGTGCTCATACCCTTTGTGTCGATTTAAGCCCAGTTCCCCGTGGCGCGAAAAACAGCGGTAGAAAGCGCGATTGTATATAATGAATGCTAAGTCTTGTAGTCTGTGTGTAGCCAGTAATATAGTGTACTTAAAGAAATGCGAATATCGATCCACGAGGAAAGGTAAATTATTCTGAGAGGTTACCTTTTCGGACAATATGCGAATAAAGAGGAATTTGGGGTAAAAATTAAGTAAGAGGAAGCTGCCCTGACTAAGGCATTGATTCTACGGTGAATTAATGATGTTGGGCGCACAGGTTAAATCGCCCCTATCACGTTCAATGGATTACTTTTCTAAAGATATTGTTATTGATCTATTTGTAATATGTCGGTGCGAGGAGTGATCTTGCCTACGAGATATCCTCTCTCGAGAATATATCACTTTATCTCATGAATAGAATCGAGTATATCTCTATCGGCTCGGTATTCGAAATCTTAAATGTTCTAACCTCGGTGCTACCTTGGGTTAGGAATATCTCTATTAGCGAATCGGCTAAAAGTACTCTACCCCGAGATCCACGAATACCCTCATCTCTCGAATCCTCGGATCTCGGTTCGATTATCTTTAACATTGGCCGAGACATTAACATATAATTGAAATGCAGGTATAGAGTAGATGTGACAAATTAATAATAACTGAATAACATGAAAGATCAAATTTTAATCCATTGTACATGATGAGGGTTTGATGCCAACCACACAGAAAGAGATCTAGAACATAATGGAAGAAAATATAAAACTATTTAATAAAAACATTGATTAAATTCAGAAATGTCGAATGAAAAAGCGGTTACCGTCCGGGCGCTATAAGTCGGTGTCACTGCGCTTTCGAGAGCACATTGCCTGCGTTGGAGTCGCCTCTAGATCTCGGCTTTCATTTACGAACCCTCATTGCTTTTTAATGAAGAAGCCGATTTTTCGGTACGACGTCGCGACGTGGTGGCGTGTCGCGTGTAATAATCCGCGACGGTGGTGTCGCGGCGTGGTGGCGTCCGCGGCGTGGGGGCGTCGCGCCCGGCGTGGGGGCGTCGAGGCGTGGGGGCGTCGCGCGGCGGTGGGGGCGTCGCGGCGATGGGGGCGTCGCGGCGTGATGGAATATTCATCGCCTTGTTCCCATTTGCTCCAAAATGCGCTTCTCGTTCTTGCTCTTTTCACCCCGAATGCTCTAGCATTCACGAAGACATCAACTTCGAGTATTCTAGTCCGCAAAGCTATAAAATTACTCTAAAATAAGCAAAAATGTAGGCCCGTGAGTATAATATGAGGTGTTTTCAGGCACTCATCAACATCTTTGGTAAAATCTACTACGGCTAATCTCTCCACATCCCTCGCCTCTCGGGCGTTCCGGATCTGAGGTCTGACATGGTGAACCTTGACCCGAATGCGCCTTTGGCGTGTCAGCCGGAAAATTTATGGGCTTCATAGTCAACCACAGGGGAATTGAGGCAAACCTAGATAAAATAAAGGTTGTGCTCGACATGCCATCACCATCGGGGAATAAAGAAGTCCGGCGGCCCGACCCGGGGAAGGATTGCGACCTGGCCAGGTTGTATCCGAGCGGCGGCGAGTGCAGTACGCCTGTGAAGTTTTGAAGAAGGCCTTCGATGGGATGTGAAGTGCGAAGAAGCATTCTTACATTAAAGCGTGTCTGAGTTCTCCGCTGCATTTAGTAAGTCGAGTCGAGGGGGACTCCTCACTGCGCCTTAGCCCAGTATCAGGCTTCTCGACCCGGTAGCCGATTGCTCGTCGAGGAGCCGAGGCGAGTCACAATGTGAGTCCTCTTGTGCGGTCGAGGCTCGAGGAGCGGAGGGAGAGGAGCACCCAGGGATGGAAAGCTAATCTTGCGGCGGTAACCACGGCTCGGAAGCTCAGATCCACTGTTTCCCGGGCTCACACCGTAGAAGTCAGACGGAATGTCAGATGAAGCGAGTGTTGCCTGACAGCCTCAGGGAGGTGATGAAGTGGGCCATAGAGTAGCGAGTTCGACATCAGATCTGAGAGCAAAAACAGCCATAAAAGCACAGGTCACCTTGGAGCTTCGTCATGGAATTCACTTAATGTGAGAACTTGCTCAGACCACTCACGAAAAGAACGACCTCCCAATCTGGAAGCTCTTTGTAGATGGAGCCTCAAATGCGCAAGGAAGCGGGGCGAGTCTAATTCTAACCTCACCAAAAGGGATAGACATTGAATATGCACTCAGATTTGGGTTCCATGCCTCAAACAACAAGTAGAGTGAGGCCGTGATGCGAACTCGACCTCGCCCGTTCATTAGAATTCGACCAATTAGAGGTATCACAGTGACTCCGGTGGTGGTCGAGCAAATAGAAGAGACCTCTGACCAAAGTGAAGCGATGATTCTATACCTCAGGTCGCGATCTGATAAAAATTGTGTTGGTTCAAGTCGAGCATGTCCTGAGCAGAAAAATTCCGACGGGACGCCTTGGCGAAGTTAGCCACAACCTCACAGGAAGACCTCGGCAGGTCGACGCCCGTGGAATACTTGGCGGAACCTTGCAATGGAGCCCTTATAGCATGACGGTTGCCCAGATGGGGAGTCAGGCGGAGTTGGATGGACCCGATTTGGAACTATATAATAGACGGAAGCTTACTGTGACCGAAAAACTGACAATAAGAGAATTCGGTCGGGTTCACTAATCATAAAGGAAGTCTACCTGAGCGAGGATTTTTCCTCCTTTCTTAAATGCATCGCGGGGAGGGACACTCTCAGTACGTCTTGAGAGAGGTACACGAGGGGTGTATGCGGGAATCATATCGGGCAGAGCATTAGCGAGGAAAAGTTTAAGGCGGGGATCTGCGTGACCATACTCAAGGATGCGGCCAGATCTAGTCGAAATGCGGGATACGCCGAGGGCACGCCGGGATCTCACGCCTCAGGTCGGAACCCTTAACATCGTCGCAAGTCCACGGCCTTTCCATGATGGGGTTTGGATATATTGGGACCCCTGCCCATTGGTAAGGACGGTCTGAGACCATAATTGTCGCGGTGGATTACTTCGCAAGTGAAGCGAACCTTTAGCCACAATTCTGAGCAAAAAATCGCCCAATTTAAGGTGTATCGAGCCATCGTATGCGGGTTTGGCATCCTGAGGCCACTGGTATCGAGACAGACGGAGACGGTTAAATGATGCTAAATTCGAGAGTTTTGTCTTGAGCTCGGAATTAAAATTATTACTCGTCCCGGCTATCACTTAATCCAGATGGACGGTCGAGTGCAGTGGGGAACCCTCGAGGCTGCCTTGAAGACGAATTAGAAGATCTTTAAGGGAGTTAGAATCCTCCCAGGGTACTATGGAGAAACTACGGGACCGACCACGAAGTCGGCAACACAGAAACCCCATTTGCCTGTGCTTTGGCACGAAGCTGATAGCCCCAGTTGAGATCGGAATAAAGTCTCCCGAGAGTCGAGAGTTAGCATCGGAGGGCATAATGGCCAGGGCCCTTGCGTCTAAACTTAGAGCTCCCAGAAGAAGAGCAAGTTCAAGGCGTGCGGAGGAGTATCAAAGGAAAAGCAGGCGAGTGCATAATCGAAAGAGTCAACCCGAGGCTATATCTTGCAGGGCGGAGCTTGATCTTAAAGCTCCTGCCCGGTAAGAGAGAACCCGGCTGCAGGCCCAGGCTGGCCCCGGGGAAGGTCGCCCGCCATATCAGGAGTGGGTCGAGACCGGGTATTATGAGGCACCAGCTTGAGAAGAGGAAAAATCTTGCGACATACGTGCAGATCTGGGGGAGACATCTTAAGCGTTTCCGATAAGCATCAGAGTGTGTATGTTAAATAATGCCCATGCTCCCGGATCTCATGTAGTGAGATAGAGCGTTCATTGACCATTTTGGTTAGACATCTCAGCGGTTCATATATGTAAAGATGTAAGAAAAAAAGAGCCAAAATAAGAAGATACATTGACACATAAAAGCAAAAGTGTCTCTTTATTTCAATTGAATTACATTCAATTACAATCAGTGGTGTCCTCGATTACATCTTGAGTAATATTCAGTACAAGCAATTCCCTCAAAAAAAAAAAAAAAAAGAGGTGTGATAGGGAGAAAAGAAAAGAAAGTGGAAAAGAGGAGAAGAAGAAAAAAAAGAAAAAGTGCGAGAGTTCGAGACGGAAGGAAAAAAAAGAAACGAAAGGAAAGACGAGAATGAAAATTTGGGAGAAGAAGAAAAGGGAGTGATAGGGAGAAAGAAAAGGGTGATAGGGAGAAAGAGAGGTAGGAGGAAGAAGAAGAGCAACGAGATAGACGGCCCCTTGAATGCGCCACCCTCTCGGGATGCATTCCACAGCACGGGTAGGGAATAACATGACTTCTCGTAAAGGGAAATTTGAAACCGCAAACTCACATCACCGAAAGAACAGCGTGACTCGGATCTTGAAGAATCTCCGGCGGCGATGATCAAACCCCGACTCTTCATCTCCTGCGATTCAGTTGTGCATTATACAAAGAACAAGCCTCGCGGCGAGTGAAAGCCCAGATGTTATAAGGAGGTCAGTATTCCAGTTCGTGCGTCGATCGAATTCTCCATAAATCGCATTAAAAGGCGTAGCCTCTTTCGGGGTGAAAATTAACATGACACGAAGCGTTTCAACATATCAAACTCTTGACTACGAGGCGCAGCGCAAAGACCCGCGGCTGCTGGTTGGCGAGGCTCACTACTCGCCGCGGGCCGCGCTGTCGAGTCGGCGAAATTTCGGTACATTGCGACCGAGGCCACGGCGCCGGAGCCACGGCTGCTGATTTGGCCCGAGCTCACCTACTCCGCGAGGCCCGCGGCGCCTCGAGTCGGACCGGCTCATTTGTGCCACGAGGCCCGCAGCCTTCGAACCCGCATTTGCTCGATTTGACGAGCTCACCTACTCGCCGCGAGGCGCGCGCCTCGGGAGTCGGACGGCTCGGGCTACATTGCCGCAGGCCACCGGCGCCCGAGCCGCATTTGCTTTCCGATTAGAAGAGCTCACTGCTCACGCACGAGGCCCGCGGCGCCTCGGGTCGGACCGGCTCGGGCTACATTGCCACACGAGGCCACGGCCGAGACCCGCGGTGCTGATTTGGCGAGCTCGCCTACTCGCCTGAGGCCCGCATTTGCCTCCCTCGGGAGTCGAGACCCATTTCAAGCTACATTGCCACGAGGCCATAGCGCCGGGCATGCTCAATCTGACGAGCTCTTCACAGTCGCCTGACATGGACCCGAGCTCACTTTATTATTCATCGGGCAGGCTCATCCCATCGCTCCAGCGATGGACGAGCTCTGCTTTCAGTGCTCATTACGGCGAGCTCTTCCCATCTTTCGAAACATGGGCGAGCTCCTCCTCGATTATTCATTCGGCGAGGTCATCCTGCATCGCTTTCAGCGTGGGCGAGCTACACTTTGCAATTCATTTTGAGCTCATCCCATCACTTTCGGCATGAGCGAGCTACGCTACAGCTCGTACTGACGAGCTCACCCCGTCGCTCGAAGCATGGGCCGAGCTCTGCTTTACTATTCATCTGACGAGCTCTTCCCGTCCTTTCGGCATGGGCGAGCTGCACTATTCATTCTGCGAGCTCGTCCCATCGCTCGGCATGGGCCGAGCTACTGCTGGTCGCCCCGGCGAGCTCTTTCCATCACTCGGCATGGGCCAGGCTCTACTTTACAATTCGCCACGGCGAGGCTCTTCCGTCACTCGGCGTAGGTGAGCTGCACTTCCCCGATTCATCTGTGAGCTCATCCCACGTCACTTTCACGGCGTGGGTGAGCTGCTTTATATTCATTACCGACCCGTCACTCGGCATGAGCAGGCTACACTTTACAATTCATTACGACGAGTTCACCCCATCACTCGGCATGGGCGAGCTCTGCTTTACTATTCATTCGGCGAGCTCTCCGTCACTTTCGGCATGGACCGAGCTGCTTTACTATTCATTACGACGAGCTCATCCCGTCGCTCGGCATGAATGACTACACTTTACAATTAAGCCTTTGGCGAGCTCTACTTTACAATTACCATGCGACCAGAGCTCTTCCCATCGCTTTCGGCATGGGCGAGGCTGCTTTACTATTCATTATGGCTGAGCTCGTCCATGCGCTCCGGCATGGACAAGCTCTGCTTTCTGATCACCACGACGAGCTCTTCCCGTCACTTTCGGCATGGGCGTGCTACACTTTACAATTCATCTGACGAGCTCTTCCCATCACACCGACATGGACGAGCTGCTTTATTCGATGCGGCGAGCTCATCCCATCACTTTCGGCGTGAATGAGCTACGCACACAATTCATTACGACGAGCTCATCCCGCTCGCTCCGGCATGGGCGAGCTACACTTTACTACTCATTCTGACGAGCTCATCCCATCGCTCAGCATGGACGAGATCTACTTTACTATTCATTCGGCCATTTATTCCCATCACCCGACATGAGCGAACTCCTCCTCAGTTATTAGTATAATGACTCTTCCATCACTCGTATGGGCAAGCTGCTATTAACAGGGCGACCTCTTATTCGACAACTCACATTGACGGGCTCACCGTAGTTTACATGGGCGAGCTCTGCTTTACTACTCACATCGACAAGCTCATCCCATCACTTTCGGCATGGGCCGAGCTCTACTTTACCTATTCATTGACGAGCTCTTCCCATCACCCGAACATGAATGAGCTCCTCCTCGGTATTAGTCGCCCAGGCTGCTGGCGTCACTCTCGACATGGGCAAGCTCTTGTGCACCGTGGGCGACCTCTTATTCGTGACTCACATTGTGGGCTCACGTCGGTTTACATAGACGGGCCCTGAAGCCGATTTACATCGGCGAACTCTTTCCCTCGGCTCGCGGGGGACCAGATCCCTTCCAGCAGTTAACTAAATCCAAGTCGGGGCCGGCTCTGCAGAGGCCGCGGCGACTAAGTATGACGAGCTTATTCATCTCGCTCTGATCCTCGATGCGGGCCGTTCAAATCATGGAAGAAGCGGCGGCCTTCTGAGAACACGGATGATATATAAAAAAAAAGAAAAAAAAAAAAAGAGAAGAGAGTATATTTATACGCCAAATATGTTTCGGAAGAGAGTACACATGTCTCGGGCCTGGTCACGACCAAGAACGTATATATATAAGCGAATAAAGTCCCGGTGTCGACGAACATAAGCATAGGAGTCGGATGTCGGCGGGGAGAGACGGACGACGAAGGGGAGTGGCCACGACGGAGAGTACCGGAGCTCTTGAGAATAGTTCGTAGAAAAGATTCCTCTGCCTCTTAGGCCATTGGGGTCGAAATTAAAGTCGAGATCTGATTATCGCGTCGGCGGCTTTAGTTGAAAGGCTGACCGCGAAGCCCGCAGAGCGCGGCACGGTCCCTCGGTACGCTAATGACCTCATCCTTTGGCTCGGCTAAACTAGCGCCGGTGTGGAATCTGCGCAATCCGCGTGACATTCCTCGTTGTTGGATTACGCGAAATTTCACGGCGAAGATTCCCGACGGCGATCTCTAACGCGCGCCTTGCACTCCCGGAAGCTTGCGACGGCGCGAGTTGCGCTTGCTTATCATTGGTCGTTGATGCGCCACGAATTAAAGCGAAGATCCGCGGCTCGCCGGGAGGTAATAGCTCCTCCGCAACGCCCGAAGCTCACTCTCGTGAGACTTGACCCCTCAGGGCCTCGCTCGAAATCACTTTGTAGGCTTGGAGCACTTCTCGAGGAACCTCCGAAGCACGCCTTCGGTCGCCACCAGGCTACTTCAGACCTCGTCTTCCCTACTTTACGCTAGGCATGGCCAGAAGCCAGTATGCTTCATCCCGGACTTAAGTCGCTCCACTTCTTCGGTCATATGCTGCGCTCGCTCCTGCAGCTCGGTTCGTTCGAGTGAGAGAGGTATGGCACTATAAATTCGAGACGAATTCTTACGTGCTTCTCGTTTAGTTTGGCCTTCTCGGCCAAGCCTTTCAGATGAGTGGCTACCTGCATATCAAACATGAAGATAACGCTCAACACTGAGGCAGCATGGATGCAAGCACAATTATAGACTTATCGAAGCGGCCGAGAGGGATAAAGCGAAAGCCTCGTCATGACATCGCCCAGCCGACCTCCCGAATTCGGAGTTCTTGAGATGGAGGAGGCGGCACTGCCGCGAGAGTTCGGTGTTAGAAAGCGAAAGAGTCCGAGTTTTTCGTCGGCTTTTTGCTTTCGGTTTCTTTTCTCTTCGGTTCTGTCGCCTTTCGGGCGATTTGAGCTGGCTCCCGAGGCGGATTCAGACGGTTATAGGCATAACCGCAGCGATTGCTCGGCGGCGCCATTAAAGATCTTTAGCCCGCCAGTCGGGCTTAGGGAATAGGGGAAGTGGGGGCTCAAAATCCACGGGAGCCTCGCCTAAGGAGGCAGCCGCCAGCTGCGGCTCTCGGCCCGGTGGAGGCGCTCGGCTCTGAACTTTGGTGGCTTCGTGGCTCTCCTCAATGGAGCTCGATTTTTCCTTTCACACTCGAGGCTTAGAGATGCGGCCCACCAAATGAACAAGATCTCTCTCCTGGTAGGAGCTCAATGATAAGCCAATGAGGAGAGGATCAGCGGGGGTAGCGGCCAGACCTCGAGAAAGCGGAGGGCGTAAAGACCTCGGATTGGATGGACCCGGGAATGTCGTAGGTATCAATTACACAGCGTGGGACGGCGGGATATCAGCGACGCTAGGGTATGACATTATCTTCGGCGCTAAGTTCAAGGCGAGCCTCTGGGAAACAAAGCGAATGTCTGACATCGAGAAACATCAGGCCACCTTCGGATAAGTCATACCCAGCAGTCTGAATACTCACGAATGTTATCGGGGCGCCCGGGCGTGGAACGCCCCGGGGTGTCATCCTTGCATGATTGTATTCCCACAGTGAAAGCATGCTTGAAGAAATAGCGTCCCTTATGACTATCTGCGAAGATGGAAGGTCGAGATCAACTGCGGGAGCCGAGACGATACGGAAAAAGTAAAGAAAGCCCTTGGTGGTCTCATTTTGGCGAAAAGATGAAGAAAGCGAGGCTAAGCTGAAAGGATCTTGAGGCCGCTATCCCTAAAGGAAGCCGGTAACCCACCAAAATGCCCAGTTGGGAGCGAGTTGGGAGGCCCGAATGTTGAAATGTTGCAAGACTCTTTCATGAAGGGTGGCTGGGGAAGCAGCGAAGGCCATTGTCGCGACCTCGAAAAAACAAACCATCAGGCCTGAGGTGCGTAAAGGTTAAGACATCGGGGACCCATTGCTCGGATCTGAGGGAGGTCGATAAGCGATCGACAAGGTACTCCCGTACGAGAAGGGTCGAGCCTTACTAGGTCCAGCGTTCACGCGGCATGTCGGGCAGCGGATGTAGGTACTCGGAGCCCCAGGGATATGTGAAGTTAGGTTTATTTTTCTCTTGACTACACCAGGGAAGAGGAAGCGCTTCGACGGTGCAGGATTAGGATATGGCCCAGAGCGGTGGGAGGCATCTCCCGACTGTGCGGTCTTGAAATGACAAGCGAGGTCATCTGTCCATGAAAGAAGAAGCGAGCCGAGACCCGCAGCGGAGACAAGCGACGAGAAATACAAAAGCGATCGGTTAAACCACTGGTGTTTCGTCGTACGATCAAAGCGATATGGACACAACGAACTGAGAAATACAATGAAGAAGAAATTTTAGCGGCATGAACGGGAGGCTAAGAAAGAAAGGGTCCGAGAAGCGAGACTGAGCGAGGCAGAAAGATATCTGAAAGAACAGAAGGCTGGAGGAAATGGGAGAAATAAGTGCGAAAACCTAAGGGTCATCGTGTCTGAGAGACTTATGGCGACAGGCTTTAGCTGGCCCGACCACGAGCAGTGGCGTGGCGCAGCCGATCTGAGAGAAATTACGACCCTTGCCACGCCCGGCGTACCTGAGAGTGGCGGGGCAGCTTGATAGGGTTTAAAGGATGGAAACTGCGAGGCCCGTGACGAAAGAAGTCTCAAGTAATCCCGTCACGATACCCGGGCTCCTCGTGTCGGCCCCAGGCTCGAAGGCGAGGAAATTTAGGTCGAGGCAAATCACGAATGAATTGGAAGCCCCATATCCCCTACGAAATCAGTTATTATGCTCCTTTCATACAGGAAAATAGAATAACCCACCCCAGCGATATATTATCCTGTAGATCCAACCAAACCTTATCGATAAGGAAGGGAAAATAATAACGAGATCATGTGGTTGGAACTCCCGATAAGGAAGAGGATTATCTCGAACAAAGCGGCTCCTTCTATATCTTGTACCAAAATCAGATATGGACTAAAATAAGAAATATCAGTTCAATGGGGAAGGACTCACAACCACCACCAGTAATTTGAACATCTACTATAAATACAAAGACCACCTTATCGATTGAAAGATCTGTGAAACCGACCTGACATTCTACTGCGCACTCTTGAAGCGCATACTCTATCTGACACATTAAGCCCTACAGCGATCTCTCTTTTCTCTCGAGAGAAAGAGCCGAAGCTTAGGCATCGGATGACCACGAGGCGCGGCCCGCGGAACCCTTCTTCCTTGTTTTGCGGAGGAGTGCTACGTCGGAGCCTGCGGATCAACGATTGCAGCGATCTGCCTCGGCCCGGACAAATCGAGACGCTTGCATCCAGCCCACAAACAATCCGGGTCGGCCAATGACCCTACGGCGCTCAGACCCAGGTTCGGTTGAAGCTTGTCGTCGATTTTTAAATTATTATCCATGATTATAACATTAGTCTTTTTCTAAAATAAAGCAAAATTATGTTTCATCTCACGTTTAATTTTTACTATATTCATCCTATTATTTATTTAGTTTTTAATATTTAAATGTTAAAAAGATATAACTATTGAATAACAACTAAAATATAAAATAATATAATATTCAAAATTCAGGTTGAGTCACGCGTGCCCCACATGTTAACAACCAGGATATTTGCATGGAAGACCCGACCCGAATCCGATCATAAGATGGGTTATTCGACTCACTAAAGGAAAAAAGATGACGGGTGAAGTCTCAAATCAATCACTTGAGGAGTCAACTAAAATGCGAATGAATTCGTAAATGGACAAGTCACCTTGAGAGTGACCACCTCGAGCATAGGAGATGGGTACATAACAAGCCACGTTGACAGACGCTATGATGTAATTAATGTGTAACGATTAATATGATAATGAATGTGTAACGTAAGGAAGTAAAAAGCCATACATAAATACCCCACTCATGAGCATTTAATATGTAACCCTCTCATCCAATGAGTATAGAAATTTTGTGGAAATAACGAAACCTTTCCAAGCTTGGTGAGCAAATCACAGCTTTTTTTTCTCAAAATCATCAGTTAAGCATCAAAATTTTGTCATAATTCAATTTGATTTCATTCAAATAATAATACTTGAATTCAAATTAGTTAGCATCATAATCAAAATCTTGATATGTTTCTTCTGCATAGCCAATGCTTTTAAGAGCGGAATGGAGAGATTAGTGAACGACTTTAAGAAATTTGCCTAATTTGTTACAGAGCTCAAAAGACATCCATGACTTTGAATGCAATGAGGATGTTGAAGAACACTAGGCATAATGTAGTTGTAGCCAACGAAAAATCCAGTATCAACGTGGTGATAATGATGATGAAGAAATAAAAGAAAATGGAAAGAAGGTAGAGAGGAGAAGAGAAGGAAAAGACCCGAAGGGGGAATGGGGAATGCATAGACTGGTGGAGGTCCATTATGACGATGTCACCGTCTCAACCAAAAAAGAAGCCGACTGTTATGTCACCAACAAATGGGTGTTGGCTGTGGACAAAGAAGATGATGGGTGATAACGAGGAGGTAGGGAGAGAGAGAGGGGTCAAACTAATCTTTTTTTAAATAAATAAAATTTGTGGGAAGTGCAATTAGATACTAACACGTGACTAGAGAAAAAAGAGAGAGGCCATTGTGAGAATATTTTAACTCCTTTAGTTGTTCATCAATGTCTCTGCACCAATATAAGAAGCTACCCCATAAACTTGAGATTATTCTAAGTTAATCGAAATGTGAGATTAATTAAAAAGGATTGGCAAAAGCATAGATTATTCATGTTAATTATTCACATATTGTTTCACAAAAAAAAGAAGATAAAATTACAAATAGATTTTTAATAGCCAACTAAGTAAAATGTTCATCGTGCGTAGTTCAAATGGTAAAACATTTACGTTAAAACAGACATAAGGGATCTCAAGTTCGAATTATGACAGTTTACTACCTTGAAACTATAGTGTATTAAAAAAAAAAACTATATAAATAAACTGACTCAAGCCCATCACGTTTAGTTCAAGTGGTAGAACCTCAACGTTAAACAACATTAGGGGGAGGGGTCCTAGGTTCAAGTATGAGCTAAGGGACATATACTATTCTATATGCCAAATACATAGTTGGTCAAAAATAAAAATAAAAATAATAAACCAACCGGATACATATTTTAATTATTCTAAATAAAAAATACAAAATTAATGATACTTTATAAATTAATTAGATATGATTGAAAATAAAATTTAAAGTTTTATGAAAAAAGTATCGTATGGAACCTTAGTATTTTTTTATCTCAACTTTTTTCTTATTAGCGTATTTTTTTTTTTTTTTTTTTTTCCTTAAAAATAAAGAATACTTTTTACCATTCTTTATACGAGAAATCCTTTGCATTTACACATCTTTCTATCTTTTTATTTATCAATAAAGCGATTATTATATATATATATATATATATATATATATATATATATATATATATATATATATATATATATATATATATATATATATATATAATTTTTCATTTGTTTTTTTTTCGTGATTTAGTTGTTATCTTGATGAATGTGTGGTTGTCGTCGTCTTGGTACGATAAGTGATTGTGTTTGAACGATTTGGACAAGCAATAAATCAAATCAATGTTCATCAATATGTTGTATAATTGTATTCATAGGAATAATGAGTGTGATGAATAATTTGAGTGTGTGAGGAACTTTGAGTCGTTTACGTTATGTTATTAAGCTTGGATATTGTTTAAGTCGTTTATGATTTTACTTGATTTGATTTATTTTTCTATCGATGTATTGTTAGTTTTAATTAATAAAATTATTTTTATCTTAAAAAAAACATATTATGACAAAAGTAATTTTAACTTTTTAAAATAAAAATGATAAATATAAAATATTCTAAGATAAATTTAGTATAAATTTTGACGTTAGTGGGTTTGATTCAAATTTTAATCCCGAAGTAATTGATTATTAACGATTTGTTTAGATAAAATATGAATTATCCCATATTCGTATATTTTAATAAAATTTACTAATAATTTTTTATTTCTTGTATCAATTTATAAAATTACGTAATAGATTATTGACATATCTCAAACATCAAGCAAATTGTTGTAGTTACCCAAATATAATGAGGATGAAATTACCATAAATATATATTAATTAAAGAGAGAGAGTGCTTTGATTTTTTAATTATTTTTGTTTGAAGTAAAAATAATCACTTGATACTAATCACTGGATACTAATAATGTTTTCAAATAAATAGTAAAGTGAAAAGGGCAACTTGCCATACTCAAATGGCCTTCAAGTTTTATTTAAATTAATAAGGGATAACAAAATCATCTACTTCGTTTTCACAGTATCCAACTCATTATGTATGTTCTTTTTCCTTCTTTTTTTTTTTTTTTGTTTAAAAAAAACTCATTATATATTTTTAACTTCAAAATCAGAATAATATCGAATAAAATATTAATTATAATTTCAAGCGATGGATAGGATTTCCATCAATTAATGAAATTTTAAATTGCATTAAAGTATTTACATTTCATAGTTCAAAATAATATTGTTTATAGTAATTTTTATGATATCAAATAAATAGGCTCAGTATTATATAAAATTTTTAATAAATCAATAACATTTATACCTATATTGAGGGCTAAAACATATCCAATATTATTATCAAAAAAAAAAAAATCTATACAATATTAGTGAATATTAGAAAACGATGAAATGGAATGGGCCTTGAATAAAAGTTGAATTATATATATATATATACATCTCATATATATATATATATATATATTGATTTTTTTTAAATCCAAATAATAAAGTATGTGAAAATTTAAAATATAATAAAGTGATTTCATTCAAAACTCCTGGGAATTAATTGAATGGCGGGGACAAAATAATCTTATTTCCTAAAAACAAACACTATAATCGAAGAAAAATAATATCAAATTTATAACCTTCTGCGAAAGGAAATCGTGCCCTTTTCCCCCCCATGAAATCATTATTTAATCATAAGAGCCAAGAGGAGATGGTTTTAGTGATTAACAATGTTTTAAAAATCGGATTGGAAACTGAATCGAAAAAGTTATCGATTTATGATTTATTTTTTGGATCGGTGGTCGAACCGATGATGTCATAAATAAATAATTTATATATTATTAAAATTAAAAATAATTATAAAATTGGTAAATTTTTATAAAATTTTTTATAGCATCTCCTATATTTCTTAGGCATTTTTATAAAGTTTAAATCACAAGATATCATATTTTTAATATAATATAATAAGTTAATTTCCATAATGTAAATCAATATAATATTTATCATAACCTTACTATTCTAATAAGTAATAAAGTATCAATGACAAATAATTATTAACATAATTCATAATATAAATGTTAACCATAATGCTTATATGGTTACTCAAAATATGAAATGTCAACATTAAGAGTTTTTCGTATTAATAAGTTCATGCATAAAAATACTCATAAATAAAAATGTCCATGTATAAAAATATAAATACATGACTTCATTCATTTTGAAAATCAGGATGTGAAAAGTCAAATTGTGTATATGGAAAATTAAAGTTCTTCAAATCAAATCGTTTTAACTTAAAAAAAACAACAAAAATAAAAGTAAGAGCTCGATTCACTAAGAATCGGTCGGTTCAATCAGTTCGATCACCGGTTTGAACGGTTCTCACATAGTTTGATTAACAAACAATTTTTTGTATTGAATTAGGTCGGTTTTATGATCGGTTGATGGTCCGATCGATCGATTCAATCCAATTTTCAAAACATTAGTTATTGGTATATATTTTGGCATTCAAAATTAGAAGCAAATACCAATAAGGAAACAATTTTCCTAAATATATATTGACTTCTATCTCAGTCATGAATTCCTAAATATATATCAACTCTATCTCGATTATCGGTCATAAATTCCTAATTGATGAAATTCTGTTACCTACAAGTTTGCTCAAACTTAGGTGGTGGTTTTTTTAATATAAATTTTTTTTGAGCTTAATATTTAATATATATATATATATATATATTTTAACAATACTAAATAATATAATAGCATCAAGTATTAAATTATTTGTTTTTTAATATTGAATAGTGAGTAGGAATGACAATGAGACATGTTATTTCATGTTCTTAGCCTTCTTAATTATGTTTAACAACTTTCAAAAAGTTATTTTCTAAATTTACAGTTCTTAATATTATTTTTTACAAATTTAAATAATTTCTGTATTTGTATTTATGAAAACAATTTTCTAAATAGGTAGTATTACTAAAATGAAACATTCCAAGACGAAGGAGAAGTTTAGAAAGCTGATATGCAAATAAATTAACTTATTGGGATCAAAATCCACATTATACTGCTATAAATATAATGGCTAAGTTTTGTACAATCACAAATTCAAATTCCTATTAATATACAAGGTATAATTTATTTTTATTTTTTTTGTTTCAGCGCCTTTCAATCAGTTCCAAATCCATTTATTTGTCTCTCGTTTCAAGATCATAATATGTTATTACAAGACTTGAAAAATATTCAAAAAAGCGAAAAAAATTGTGTTTTTATATATTTCTTAAATTTTTTTATATTTATTAATATGCCTTTTGATGATGCACTTTTTTGTCAGTTTGGGTTGGAGAGGCGTTTTGGGGTCGTTGGGCGGAGATAGGATTCTTCTTCTTTGAAATTTTGAATCTGCGAGGCTCACGGATGCGTGCAGCCCTAATCTGGGAGCTCGGATGTGGCACTCCTGCTGCAGACAATACAAGAAGAAGAGTCGGCAGGGGCTTCGCGGAGTGGCCAGCTCGGATGCCTAAGTGGAGTTCCTCGGTGAGAGAAAAGATAGGCGCAGAGGGGCGAATGTTTTTGCGTACCTTTCACCGATGGGGTGACCTGGTATTTATAGTATATATTTTCCCAATTGGATGGTGATTAGGATTATTTCCCATTGGACGAGATATTTCCTGCTTTTATCGGTATCGGATTCGATTAGGGATATTGAAAGAGCATTTTATTTAGAATTATCTTTCTTCCTCATTGGTGGGATCCGACTTGATCTGCGAGGATGTTTGTTACTCTCGTGAATTATCTTATTTTCTTTCTTCGGTGAGATTTAGTTAGATTTGCGGGATAATATGTTATTGGGATTATTATTTCGCTTTATCGATAGGATTTAGTTTGATTTGCGGGAATGTCAGAACTTCTCGATTCACCATGCCGGCCGCTGGTAAGCGGATGAGCCTTCATTATGGGTTGGAGTCGAGGCTGAGTGTTTGATGGCGCGCCTCTTCTTGGTTTGGCGGTGGGCTCTGAGCTATTTTGAACCACTATCGGTTGCCCCGGCCCTTGTGTGCGATTGTGCGTGGGCGAGGGTTATGCGTTCGTGTCGGATCTGATTTCACGTGTACGCTTTCGAAATTTGGGTTAGTTAGGGCTTGGTCGCCGTCATACATCTTGCGATAATGATGACTCTTCTGTTTTTGTGCTCATTTATCCCACTTCTTTCGGTTTCTTTTGCAGACATCGCCACATCTTTGTGTGCCCACCCCGATCTTGAAACTTTTTTTCTTCGCTGCCGAGTTCGGACTTCCCTCTTCCTTAATTTCCATCTAAACCTTTTTTGTCGCGAGTCCTTTTACGGCGTCTTTCTGAGATAGCTTCTTACTGTGTTATTCTGGGGCCATTACGTCTTTCTCTTTGGTGTTTGTTCAGAGGCGTCACGTGAGCGTTAGGGTTAAGTCGACGAGTTCGTTCTCATTACTGCTTTATCACCGTAGATTAGGGTCCTCTTAACTCTCTGTATTAAATTGCAGCTTTTAGAAACATTCTTGGGTCTGCAGACGAACTAAGCGGGCGCCTCAGGCCAGATTCGGCCGGGTCGATCTTCGGATGCTCAGGGCGCCCCGCTTTTCCCTTTGTGAGGGTAAGGGGAGAGTAGACAGTTAAGAGTATCTGGGGGTCGGAATACACAAAATCGGTAGTTCGGAATCTTTGGTTGTGGGGCTATGACTTGGTCCCTTGTATGGGAGCCCTTTTCGGTTGGCGTTCGCAGGCCCCTCCCTTTTGAGCGTTCGATTTTGGTCCCACACGATGTTTTGACCTCCTATGTGGTTTTGGGTACCTAAGATGGTATGCTTCTTTGGAAGTAGCTTTTCGATAATGGTCTTAAGCTTCCCTCTGCAGCCCTTCGCCAAAGGGTTTTGCGGCGCTTGATGTACGTACTTCTGACTTTGGCCTAATGCATTTGGGGGTATTTTGGTTGGTCTATTGGTTTTCTTTAGGGACAGGGGGCTCGATGTTCCCAGTATAGCTTTGCTCCTTTATCTTTTTAGCGGCTGAAGCCGTAGAAACACCTACATTTTCAATCGTCCTGGCGCTCCTATGGTGATTTCCGATCTTCCCTCCTCTCACAGGCTTTGGAAGGAACGTTACTTCTTTGTCAGCGGCCGCAATTGGGAGTATGACCCGCTTGACAAGGACGACACCCTGGGCGTTTCGGTTGCTTGGACCACCCCCGAGAATCTACGTGAGTGTTGCTTTGTTTTTGGTATAATCTTTATGAGGTCAATGGATATCTCTAATTATGCATTGTCCACGTGCCTCTCAGGTGCTCGACTCGATCTTAGCCCTGAAGATAACGTCATAGCGGCGTTAGTTGCGAGTGTCTCTCGTCCACACGGGCCCGATCAAGTCGGATATTCATGGCCGCCAGGCTCGAGTCGACTGTTGGGTCACCGTCTCACCCCACGTATGATGATCTACTGCCGACCGTGCGAAACTGCGGTGAGCTGCCGAGTGACGTTGAAGTCCGGTGACCTCGGTTCGTTGAACCGTGAACAGAGACCGTAGGTATCTTCTGCCTCGCCACCGGGTCGACATGGGGCAGGTGCTGCCTGAGTCATTTGATTCGCGGTCCGCATTCGATCTAAAGCGAAACCGCCCGGAGGCGGTCGGCGGCCGTTGTTGTCATGCCTATCACGGTTTGGAATCCTCCTGCGCAGAGTGTTAAGCCACCTTCCTCGAGGTCGGACGAGTTGAGGAGGAAGGGTTCCGAAACTGGCGGGGATGGCGACTCCTTGCTTCTCAACGCCGAGCTTGTGGCGGGCGCGGTCTCGTCCATCCTTAAAGATTCTGACCTCAAGAGGTCGGGCTCGCTGCCTGTTGAGGAAGCTTTGGCTCTATCCCTCCAGGGGGTTGCCTCTGTAAGTTCCCATATCTTGTCGTGTCTGATTTCACCCTGAGTTGGGTATTGGTCTGTCTTTGAGATCTTCGTCTTTGCGTTGGATGTGGCGAATTACTCATTTTGAGAGTTTGTGAAAAAGCGTCTAAGCGAAGGTCGTGCAAAACTGCCCGGGTTTTACAAGGTGAGGGGTGGCTTCCGCTCTTCGAGCCCGGTGAGTTGCGGGATCGGGTCTGGCGCCGTATGGCTGGGGGAGGCGGTGAAGCTTAAGTTTGATTTGGAAGCATACCGCAGGCCGTGCACGGCGAGGTGCCAGAGAAGATGAGGCCGAGCAGGCCGAGGCGGGCGGGGCGAGCTTCGAGAGGTTCGGGATGGCTGCGAAGCACACCTGAAATGACTCTTAGAGCCCGGACGGCTGCGATGCCCGATTATGAGCTTTAGATGGTTAGGGATGAGCTTCTTACATCCCGGGCGGTGCGGGAGTGGGAAAACATGCGGCCCAGATGGCTTGTGCGATAAGGCGTCGCTCTTGGACGGGGCTTGTCATGAGGGCTTAGGCTGCGAAGCTCGGAACGCTGATTGAGGAGTGCGGAGTGGGGGTACGTGTGGGGACCTTCGTGACAAGTAACTCACAGTTTGCTCGACGGGATGAAGTTATAGGAAAATTGAGGATGGCACGTACTTTCGATGGGCTTCACGGGTGGCTTGCCTTTCGGAGGAAGGCCCCATTATTACTTTACCCATTACGAACTTCAACCTTGACATCCACTAGCGGCGAGGCGAGGAGTCCCTCTTTGGCGGCAATGTGGAGAAGCTAGGACACCCCACGGCGGGAGCCCGCTCCCACCCGTCGCACTCTGCTCATCCTTCGATGCACGATCTCCGTACACCTCTTCGGCTTGCTGACGTCGATTTTTATTTATTTATTTTTCTTTGGGCACAGGACCCGGGACGTATGTAACCTTTTCCTTAATAAATGTTCTTTTACCACTTTTGTCTCTCTGCACTCGTGCATTTCGCGTTGATTCCGCATGAGCGAATTAATTTCTTGTTTGCATACTTTGAGTTGGCGACTCTGAAATTTGTATGGTTTGGGTTGGCAGTTGAGCTCTCAAAATTGAAATTTGTCGGGCTCACGGCGGCGAGGCCTTATGGGAATTTGAATAGCTGACGATATGAATCTTAGGTTGCATGGCTCGACGGAGTAGTCGAGCTCGTCGGCCCAGTGCTTGGAGCTCGGCGAGGGCGTTATAAAATTTGAATAACTGGCGATGCTGACTCTTAGGGCTGCGTAGCTGCCGCAGTGAGAGTGGTCGAGCTCGTTAAAGCGGCTGTCGGGCTCGGTAGAGGGCCTTGTGAAATTTGAATAACTGGTGATCGACTCTTAATTCCTTGTCTTTGTCTTGATTAATGAGTATTCAGTATTTCTTTGGGCTCAGGCGACGAGGCATGTGGGGTGAGATAACTGAGCGATCGACTCTTGGGGCTGCGTGTGCTGTCTGTGATGGTCAGTACGTCAGCCCGTTTCTTCGGACTCATTTGAGGCCTTGTGGGTTAAATAACTGGTGATCGACTCTTGGTGCGTGGCTGTGTGATGATGGAGCTCGATGTGTCTTGGGCTTCCGGTAGCTAAGGCCTTGTGGAAATTTGAATAACTGGTGATATGACTCTTAGGTTGCATGAAGTGTAGCGGAGTAGTCGAAGCTCGTCTGGCCCCGAGCTCTTTGGGCTCCGGCGGCGAGGCGCCTAGTTGAATAAGCTTGGTGATTTGACTTTTAGGTTGCGTGGCCGGTGCGATGGTCGAGCTCATGTGGCTGTTGGGCTGCCACGGGCGGGCCTTGTGGGCTGAATAGCTGAGCTGATGCGACTCTTAAGGCTGCGTGCTTTGTGCGGAAGTAGTCGAGGCTCGTCAGGTGTTCTTGGGCTCCGGCGTTGAGGCCTTGTGGGGCTGAATAACTGGTGATATGACTCTTAAATTTGCGTAGTCGGCGGAGTAGTTGAGCTCGTCAAGCGAAATTTCTTCGGAGCTCCGGCCGAGGCCTTGTGGTGAATAAGCGCGAGGCGTCGGCTCTTAGGGCTGCGTGGCTGACGAGTGGTCGGATTTCGTCAGAGGAATTTCTTCCGGGCTCCGGGCGTTGAGGCCTTGTGGGTAGAATGGCTGGTGATCGACTCTTGGGGTGCATGGCTGACGGAGTAGTCGAGCTCGTCAAAGGCGGCTCTTTGAGCTCAGGGCGTTGAGACCTTGTGGGCCGAATAGCCTGAGCTGATCTGACTCTTTGACACACCCCTACCCTGCCGTGGCGGCGTGTACGCAGCTCACGAAATCCCGGCTAGATTACCTCCCAATGACTAGAAACTCCTGTGAAGCGAAGCCGTATTGCTTGCTAAAACCTCCTATAAAAATTTTTTCTTTTATTTTTCAATTTAGGATTTGGTAAAATCTTAGCCGGCGGAAAGAACCGACATGACGGTGCACATAGTCTAATTCCAAATCATGTATACATCCAATTTACACTATATCGAAATATGACAACCCGGCATACTACACATTCTCACAAGAAGAAACTACTCTATGTACATACATATGTTCCGTTATACATGTTGAAGTCTTTTCTTACATAATATTCTTAATTTCACGGCACTTGTACAAATGTCGGGAGAAATCACATTGTCTTTCAGGCGTCTTGCGTCTGTACACAGAAAAATAGTTTTAAAATAGAAAATAATGAGCTAAACGAGCTCAGTGAGTGTATGCTTTCATAAAATGTTTTGCTTTTTCGGAAAACATCTCCAAAATGTAAAACTCTCTTTTACAAATATTTTCCAGAAGCTTTATTTTTCTTTGCTTGCTTTAAAGTTTCTAAAACTTTCTTTGCTTCACTTGCTTTTTGTACTTGCTTGCTTTGTTTTTAGCACTATTTTAAAAAGCTTGTAAAACTTTTATTGTACTTTGTAGAAGGTTTATAACACTTCTCAAATTTTCTCTTTCTTGCTTTATCTTGCTTGAAAAAGTTTCTTAAAACCTTTCACAAAACTTTGCTTTAAAAGTTTCTGAAAACTTTCATAAAAGCAGGGCCTTGGCTCGGCCGCGTGCTGAAATAAAGCGGAGCACGAACCAGCCATTTCTTGAAAATCACGGGAGCTTGGCTCAGTAGATGGATTTTGAAATCTAGCGAGGAACTGGGCTCGGCCAGTTTCTTTAAAAAACTCTCGGGCTTTGAGCGGCCCAGGGAACCCAATGGTTGATTTTCAAAGCGTATATCATGTTTGTAAAACATCAATACTTCGGAACTATTTTTGCTTATTGTACCACTGATCCTCGGAACACATTAACCAGTAGATCTTAGATTGGAAGGACACAATGTCATATCACCTTTTCGGTAAATATGGTGGAATTGACCTCATGTCGCGAGTCACCGTAATTTAGTTAGAGCTCATAACCTTATATATCTGTCTCGTTAGGCAGGTCTCATTTAAATGCATGATGATATGTCCTAAGTTCTGGGCAGGCAAAAACTGCTTACGTGTATGAGATCCTAGCACTCAGTGCATGTCTGGGAGGAATACCTGCAAATAGGTTTGCTTGCTTAGAACTAGGAAGGCTGATTTTCCTGAAACATTCTTTGCTTGCTTGCTCTTTGAAAAATGGTTTCTGATCTTAAAACCATTTAGCACGCTTCTGCTTGCTTGCTTGAAAAATGGTTTAATTATTCAAAACCATTTGCTTACTTGCTTCTTTGCTTGAAAAATGGTTTAATTATTCAAAACCATTTACTTACTTGCTTGCTTGCTTGAAAAATGGTTTAATTATTCAAAACCATTTGCTTACTAACAACTTGCTTAATTATGGTTTCTGATTTAAAACGATGCTTGCTTTTAAAAATGGTTTAACTTCAAAAACCATTTGCTTGCTTTATCTCATTGCTTGCTTCTTGAAAATGGTTGCATTCAAAACCATGAAATACCCGATGTAAACGAGTTTATAATAATAATAATAATACACTAGTATTTGGAAAATAAGTTTGAGAACACTCCATATCTTTCTTTACTTCAAACTTGAAACACGAGTTCACACACTTTTCTATAAAGTCTTTACTTTTTAACCTACATTCAACCAGAATACGTGACAAATTAATCGCCTTTGTAATTGCATAACTTAACTTACTCCTTATGCTTAGTCACTATCTCTTTGTCTTTCTTTTAAAGCTAAGGTGCTAAGGGTTTTTATTCAGCGGAATCACTTGATTAGACACGAGAAACTCAAGTTATGTCGAAACAACCGGCCTCATGTCCCAGTTGGAACCGGAATTTGGCTTGTACATGACCCCACTTTGAGTGAATTTTAGGCCACTTAGGATCCAGAATTTGGCGATGCCTTCTTGTTTGGTTGCTTTCTTGATCTAGTTTAAGTATCCACTTGAATAACTCAAATCGGATAAGAAATGAGCAAGTTATGGCTAAAATACGAAAACTGGTCGAAATAGGAAAAGCATAACGGGGGTGTCTTAGGTACGCAGACATATCTTAGGTACACTTTGACTCACAGTGGGGTGTCTTGATTTACACCTACATGCCAGTACACCTTCAGAAATTTGCCCAGTTGTAACTTTTGCCACTTTGCTACCCATTAACATCCCATCTGACTTCTATAATTCATATACCTCGAAATTTACATGGAATTCATCTAAAAACAACTCCGACACGCTGAATTGGTGCTATGGAACCTCAAACCTCAAAACCACTGAGTGAAAAATCGAGAACTCAACTTTAGGTCCACCAATTCTTTTAAAACCACATAATTTTGATGATTAAGTAGCACTTTACACAGTGAAGTTTTTACTCTCCCACAACCCCCGACAATTGAAAGGTTTGTGTGATCTTTACCTGAAACCCTAGACCAAAGGAGCATCAATTATCCTTAACAAAGCCCTAGGAATCCAAAATGTATTTGATTCTAAGACAGCATACCTTGATCTTTGGACTCCTCCTCCTCCTTCTTCTTCCTTCTCTTCCTCCTCTTGGCTCTCTCCTCTCCTCCTCAAAACCGTGAAGCCCTAACCTTTTGGAGACCAAATGAATTTTTGGTTTTATTTTTCCCATTTCTATATTTTAACATTTCCTTTAATTGCAATTGGCCCTCATCTCTTTAATATTGCAATACCAACTTTTGAAATTCCTACTATGGCCCGTCATCACGCCCGTCCGGCAGGCAGATTGTGGACTCAGGAAGAACAGAAGTCGGGCGTGATCTTATCTATCTTATATCATTCCTTACTCTTTGTCTTGGGACTCTCATTGACTTTGTTCTTTCTCGGAGGCTAATACTGTACACATTGAATTTTATGACAATTTCGAGTAATAACAAAAAATCATTTGTACATATACAAAAGAACTACCACCGGAGTGGTGTCACAATCTATACACATATACTACAGAGTCCCATCTGCCCATACATGTCACAAATTTCTATTACAAAACATCGAAGTGCGGAAGCGTATTTGAGTGAGCACTATCTCTGAGTCGGCTGCTTTGCGTGTGGAATGTTCTGTCTTCTATCCTTGTCTTCGGCTTACGTACTGGATTGAACACGGAGTGCTAAGCTTTACGCTTAGTGGGAACAAGCATGGACAACCACTAATGGCGACGTCCTGAAGCTTGCTCCTTATGCATTATATATATCACAAACATTTTCTATAACGTAATTCCTTATCATCGATATTCCTATTGCATGTCAAACTTTTTTTCTATTACATGTTCTATATGTTGGCATATCCTTTACTTATACTTTTTACGTATTCTTATTTCGGTACTTTACGTATTCACATACTTATCATGTCTCACAATTACATGTCTTTTTCATCTTTCGGTTCTATGCATCTTTATTGCATTCATTTGTACTATTAAGTATGTCATATCATTCTACTATCTATCACAAATACTTTGCTTATTTCTTGTCACTTGCTTATATCGTATACTTGATCTATTTCATCTTATTTCTTGTATCGTGTTCTTCTGAGTTTCCACAATGCTTTTCATGTCTCGTATAATTTCATATAACCTATCTTATACTATCGCGTACGTTTATCTACGTTCTTATACTTTTAAGTATCTTGTTCTTTCATATGTCTTTTACGTCTCTAGTCTTTCATGTGTTGTAAGTCATGTCCTACAATTCTATGTCTTTGGCATATGTTATATCCCCATACTTTTCATACATACGTATTCATACTTGTACTATCGCGTACATTCATATTCTATCTATCATATACTTTGTGGTTTTTCGTATACTTTCATTACTTTTCTTATGTTCATATACTTGTTATTTTCATATCAATTTATCTTGTCTTACTTGTTCGCACTAATTGTCACGTACTTTCATCGCATAGCGGTCTTTATGCTTCTCATATCAGTCATATCGCCATACATATCATTTCCACGGTTTCATGTTTTGTGAAAATCGCCAGAGCGGATCTGAGGAAATATGTGTGCCGAAGTCACCCATCCTTTGTCTGACGGTGATCTACGTTTTGTTAATACGAAAGGTATCGTATTGTCTGAGACCAGTGACACATGTCATATCTTGCTCGGTACGAGAAGAGTCTTATCTTGTCTGACGGTGATCTATCTGTGTGGTGACCCTTGCGGGGCCACTGATCCCAACGGGATACATGTCATGAAGCAGGTCTCGATATCTGTCTATGAATATCGCTGCGGCTTGGCTTGTATCTTCCACATAGGCATGCTATCTATCCTGCAGGAGTCTGACGGTAATCGGCTTTATTACATTTTTGTACATATCTCATAAGCATGAATAACTATTGTTATCATATTTGCTTATGCATATATACTATCGTTACTTTACTCTGTATTAGTTCTCATAACTGTAGTTTCACATTTTGGTTCTCATATATTATATAATACATATATTCATATCTTTTACTATCATTTAGTTTTTTACATCACATCATATTTCATGAATGCATCTATGCACTCTTGTATTCATATATTCATATATAACTTTCTATATTCATATATTTATATCATTTATACATTTCTATCATGTTTTAGCTATTCTTGTACTTTACATGTTCCTATCATGTGAACTTTACTCATTAGCATTTTAAGTATATGTACGCATCGTTTATGTACATGTTATCATTCTGTGCTTTCATCTTTTGTTTTATCTCTATCGTTCTTATCATTTATGTCTTTTACACATCATATGTTCCTAGCATGTTCCATCTTATTCCTTTCGGTATGTCTATCTTATACTCATATCTTTTCGCATTATTCCTATCATGTGTGTTGCTTAGCATGTTCTATCTATTCATTTAAGTATATCTATCATATAATCCTATTATACACGCTTATTTTCATATCATTTAATCTTATATGCATATGTGCCTATCATTCGTGTACTTTAGACTATCATATCTTATGACATATCCTATCATATCTTATCATATCTTATGACTTATACCTATCATATCTTATGACATATCACATATTAATATCGTATTAATGTTTATGAGCATGTCTATCACATGTGCATTTTCTATATTTTATTGTTTCATGGCTATTACATATAGCACTTCATATACTTATAGTATGATGTATATGAAATCACACCTCATTCATATATTCTTATTCCTCTATGAATCTATTTTACTTAGGAGTAGAATCAATTGTCGGATCATCGAACTACGGTTATGGCATTTTCATGCCAACTAGTCATTTCTGGAGTTTCTAGTGACAGTTTTGTATTCTTAATTTTTCCGAGGTCTTAACTGTATTTCTGACACTATGTCCTTATAATCATTTAAAGCTAAGGTGATAAGGGTTCTATTCCAACTGGAATCACCCGGTCGAGCAGGAACTCAAGTTACGTCAGAAACAACCGGACTTCTCTATATTCAACAAAAACCAAGAATTTGGTTTGCACATGTCCCACTTCGAGTGGATTTTGAGCTATAGAGTCATAATTTGACGATGTATATTTCTATGGATGGTTTTCCTTGAAGTCTATTTTAATTGGCCACTTGAATCACTCGAATCGAGATAAGAAATGTAAACAGTTATATTGAAATACAAAAAATGGTCAAGCGGAAAGCGAGTGGGAATGATAGCAGGTGCGTATGCAGCGGCGTGTGCCAGGTACAATTGACAAAAATGACCGAGGAACACAAGATGTACCGATACGTGTTCGGGGTGTGCCGATGCGTGTCACGAAAAAATGTCCAGAATGTGTATTTTTCTCCCATTTCCATATGTTTCAGCTGATCAGCTACATCTGCCATGGCAGCGAGCAAACGAATTCATCTTATCCTCTCTTTTCTACTCAATTCCTCTTTCAATACTTATCTTCTTTCAACCATTTATCATGAATCACTCTCAAACCCACTCTAATATGGGTTATTATCCATACACAACCCAATCATGTAGATTAGTTAGGGTTTATTCTAATACAACTCATTCTACTTTCCTTATTTATGAATCCATCACCGAGAGGATTTCATATGTCTTCTTGTACTCTTTTATGGTTTTATCCACTTTACTTTCTATAATTATTGGGTTATGATGAAACCCTAGCAAAACCCTAGGTTAGAGACAACTAATAACCATACAATTGCATGGAAAACCATTCAAAGCTTTAAAACCCATGTAGTTCCATACCTTGTTGATCTTGGCTTCTCTCTTCTCTTCTCTTCTTCTTCTCTTCCTCTTCCTCTTCTTCTCTCTTTTCCTCTTCTCTCCCTCTCTCTACGGTTTTCTCTCTATTTGGAGACCAAATTTGACTTAAAACTCATGTTTGTTAAGGCCATGTTTGAGAGCAAAGAAAACTCTTTTGACTTTAACTTTTCATAATTGCATTTAAGCCCTTTATTCTCTTATATTTCTATTCAAGCTTTCTCTATTTTTATTCCACGTAACTTATTGATCTATCGCATTTATGTCCTCAGAGTGGTAAAGGCTTCTTTACCACTTTGTCTCACAATATTAATTAAAGTGCTGTTTTATTTCAGAAAATTACGTATTTAGAAGCTTTTAATGTCTGCTATAGTCAAAACTGTTAGGGTATATTTAGATAATTACACCATCTCTACATAATTATTTTGCTTTTCATAATCTTTTGCTAAATGACAATTGTACCCTTGGTTTTAATACCACAAATTCGGGTTACCAAATTATCATTTCATAATTTCATCTCAAAATACTACGATGTGACACTTGGTACTCTTATACACCCCTATAGTTTCATACCTTGTACACTCTCGGGCCAGTGTTACACTCTTAGAATTTGCATGGCTTGAGAGTAGTCGATCTCGTCAAGGCGGGCGATGGGGCTCAGATCCACGTAAACAATCGATCAGCTTTTTCTCTCTTCATGGGTTGAAGAGCTTCCTTTCTTGGATATGAGGGCTTCTTCAGCCCAGTTAATGTATACAAACTTTGGCGAGCACCTCGGCCATGCTCGCCTGAGGGTTTTTTGAGATGGAGAACATCAAATCCTTTAATTGCACTCCTAGCCCAGCGATGAATGCGGTGATAACGAACTTCTCATCGGGTATATCCAAGGATCAAAATATCGGTAAACACGGATATATCGGTAATTAGATTTTACGGAAATATCGGTAAAATATCGATGGATATTTTTACAAAAATATCGGTTATTAAAATTTTCATATTTTAATTATATAGATTATGAAATGATTCTTATCTTAAAGATAAGGTAGATTAAAATCAAATGGATTAGTAATTATTAAATTAAATATGTTATATTTAATATATTATTCAAATATTATTATGTTAAAGAGATATTATTTATTTATTTTTGTTATTATTATAAATATTATGTAGATAATGAGGAGATTCAAAATATTATATATTATAATTTAAAATTTTTAAATGATATTATTTTATTTCTTTTCCTTTTCAAATTAATATTTGATTTAAAAATATTATAAGTTATAATGTAAAATAAAAATAAAATATTATAAAGGGATTATGAACAAATAAATAATAAGATAATATAAAAAAAAAAGTTTTGCATTATATACGTAAAGTGCAATCAATGGCTTAGTGGTTGGAGGAGTACCACTTCGAGGCATTTGGGTGGGTTCGAGAAGCAGTAAGAAGCAATTTTTTCATATTTTGGGCCAAGGAAAAAATAGGGAGAAAAATCGAAATTTTTTTCGAGAAAAAATTAAATTTTCTCTAGATTTTTTATTTAGATTTTTCCTTCCCAAAATCGTTTCCAACCCAACCGAAAACTGATTTTTCGCCGAAAAATCGGCCGAAAAAAACAATTTTTTTGTCCTTGGGTATATCTACCTTCAGAGACTCGACATTGAATCTCTGAACATAGGACCTCAGGCTCTGCTGCGAAGCCTGGCGATGGTCGGCGGATGATAATTTGGCACTACGTATGTTACGGCTCCCGATGAAGTGGGAGGCGAAGCAGCGATGGATAACTCGAGATGAGGAAATTGATGAGGCGGAACTGTTTAGACCGGCAAATTTGGAGCCTTTTAGTGTGATAAGCGGCTTCGGCATCTCACGTAGTCATGATACCCATGCGACTCCATTTGATTCTTGTAAGTGTTGAGATGATCGGCGGGATATCGGCACCATCGAGGCAGCTTCCACAGTGGCGTCCCCGAACGGTGGAAGGGAGGTGGGCACCTCGGCGTGAACGGTGACTCGATCTGTTGCGCAGGTGTCCATAGTATCGGGGAGCTGAATCACCCTTACCACTTCCTTTACGCCACCGAAGTTCCCGTGGAGGCTTCCCCACCTCCGCCTCCCTACGACGCCTCCGTCCTCGTTGGAGGATGGCGTAGGTTCCTGTATGCCCCGAGTGTTGCTTCGTTGCCCTCTTCTCTAGGGGCTAAGTGTGGTCCATGCCCCTTGGCTCGGCTGGACTTTGCTTATGTTTCGGCTCTTCGGGGAGTGCCGAGAATGTGTTGCCCTTCATGAGGGGTGAGGTTATGACCTTCCTGAGTTTGTCGCCTCCGCGGCGTTGTATACACACTGGTGAGTTCTTTCACAAGCTTCCGCATGGGAGGCGTTAGTTAGTGAGGCGGAGTGCCTCCACTGGATTCGTGTTGGCTTGCATGTCGCTTCTACTTGGCATGCGGGAGGTCTGCTTTGTCTGCGTCGCTGGCGGAATCTGCATCCGCCGTTGGATTGGTGTTGCTCCTAGCGTATTCGGGTTGATATCGATGCGCGAGAGGTGAGTCTTTTATTTATAAAGGAGGCTGTCGTTCCCGAGATGGCGTAGCCCAGTGATGCCTTTGTTCAATCGGTGGTGGAGCGTTTGGGGTCGTTGGTAGGAATAGGATTACTGCTGGCTGGGGTACAGATGCGTTTCTGGATCTGTGTAATGCAAGCTGCGGATGGCCTCCTCTGCGAGACAAGAAAGAAGAGGGTCGACGGGGCTTCGCGGTGGCGCTCCGATGCCTAAGTCGGTTCCTCTACGAGAGAGAAAAGATGGGCGCAGGGGCGAATGTTTTGCGTACCTTCAGTAGATGGGGTGACTGGTATTTATAGTATATGTTTTGGGATTGGATGGTGATTAGGATTCTTTCACAGGTAGATGAGATATTTCTGCTTTTGTATTCGGATTAGATTAGGGATATTGAAAGAAGCGAGTTTATTTAAATTATCTTTCTTCCTCATTAGTGGATCAGAAGCTTGATGCGAGATGTTTATTATATCGAAATTATTTTATTTTCCTTACTAATGAGATTTAGTTGGATTTGCGGGATAATATGTTGTGGAGTTATTCTATTTATATCGTTGAGATTTAGTTTGATTTGGAGAATATGACTCTCATTACCCCATAGGCCTTTGGGCGAATGGTGGAGCCTTCATTATGGGGTGCGTCAAGGCTGAGTGTTTCAATGGGCACGCTTATTCTTTGGGTTTTGAGTGTGCTGCGAGCGCGATTTTCAATACTATCGCTTCGAATGAAAAAATTTATCTCATGAATTGTTCAACATTGCTTGAACATTATTAAATCTTGTATTCTTTGGCATATGCTTAATGTGTATTTTTTTTTTGGGTATATCATGTATTTGAGAAATTTAATTAAATTTGGTATTTATATGAAAAACGTTTTAAACACTATTTCTTTTTCTTTTTTTGCTAAAAAATAAAAATCTCATTGTTTTTATCACATGTAAATTATAAAAATCATGGACAAACCAGCATAATATTCTCTCTCTCCTGCTTATAAAAAGCATCATTGGCTTATTTTTTTTCATGAAAAAAAACAAACAAAGAGAAACATTCTTTGACATCCTAGAACATCATTATTACACAATAATCATCCAAAAATTGTATAACAAACACTTACTATGCTCCTCTTATGGGTGCTTGGTATTAGAAGATTTTGACTCCAATAATTGTTTTCTTCTAAATCTTACCTCAATGAAGAAGATTCAACTTTCTTTCATAGATTTGGAATATGAAACTTGCATATTATGATTGTCTTCGAGTGATCCTAATTGTCATCTCTTATTAGTTATTATAAATTTTCTTATATCATGACAATCCGACGATGATGATTTTGTTAGAAAATACTTTGATATTGAGGTTGAATACACGGGTTGAAATGATATAACTGTTTATAAAGGAAATATATATGTCATCATCAATCCTCTTGCAAACATTTTAGTGGCTGATTTTAAAGAACTGATTATTCGCTTTATGAAATTGATAGATGATAAAGAACCAATCCCTGAAGTACATGGAATGTTATCCTATAAGACATACTTGATTGGATCTGATGATGGATTGATATTAGTTTACAAGATTTTTTCATCAAAGTTCAAAGAACGTAACATGGTTTCTGATAGGGTTTAAAAATAGGCGCGTGAACACATTTCGTCGGCTTGAAACAAAGCCCGATTAAAGACGCCCGAGGCCAACAGACGCAAGGCGAGGCCAGTTTGGGTGCCCCACGAGCCAATAGCATGGACAATCTGAAAAGCCCATGTCCTGTAAATCAAACTAAATCTCACCAGTAAGGGAAGTAGGATAATTCCCAATAACAACTTATCCTATGAATCAAATCGAATCTCACCAATGAGGAAAGTAGAATAATTCTTCCCTCATTATCCCTTATTAATTCGATAGCGATAAAGGCAGAAAATACCTCATCAAATGGGAAAAAATCCTTACCACCATCAAATTAGGAAAAACATATATTATAAATATCAGTCATTTGTCAGGGTGAAAGTACGCAAAACATTAAGCCACTAGCGGTTGATCTTTCTCTCAAACATGGAAGGCAAACGGCGTCGGACGAGTCGCGGCGAAGCCTAGCGATCATCTTTTTTATTTTGTAGGGTCAGCGTTCAAAGCCCCGGTGGACCCGGTAATGACGATTCAAGTTCGACAGCTGATCTATCGAACGTCGATTAGTTTGAAAAAGGCGTCGCGGTTTAAAACTTTGAAATTTAGCAATTTGATCGATCAAAAAGTACATAAATGAAAGTGAAAAATATTGGTAAATGAACAATTTTTTTTTAAAGACACGAAGGTAAGTGTTGTTCGGATGTTGAAATTAAAGAAATTTCCATATACTTTACTCGATATCGAAATCTTTATATCTTTGACTTAAATGATCAAAGCATCACAGTATCTATACCATGTCCAAAAGTAAGCAAAAACTCATCCTATTTGTATTGGATTTGGTGATGATGCCTCTATTATTAAAGATCCATTTCTTGACCTTTTTTTTTTTTGTTATTAATTGATATCTCCAATTATCCAAGCATTAATTATTATTTTTTTATTTAAAGATCCAAGCATTCATTATTATTATTATTATTTTTAAGATCCAAGCATTCATTATTATTATTATTTTTTTGAAAGATTCAAGCATTCATTATTAATGTTTAGCGGATGCAACAACCCTTTTGCACAAATATTTATTTTTAGATTTACTATTGCTATTATATTTTTCCTCCCAAAACCAAAATCCACGCTTTATAACGCTAAAAGGTTGACCACGCCCCCCTCCTTATTTATGTATTCTGTCTCAATGAAACAATTTCTCCTCCACAATCCACGATATTTGAAGACTAAACCATCCCATGTTCATCAAATTTACCTTTTTTGTTGTTTAATTTAGTATATTATTCTATTTGTCACATTTCAAATTCATTTTTACAGTATTACAAATGTAATACTAAATCCAAAACAATCTTTTTCTTTAATGACCATGAATAACTCATATAACTTAGTTTTTTAACTTAATCATAAATAGAACTTTTGTTTAACTTAATGATGAATAATGCTTAATGATTAAGTATTTAGATGCCATTTTCTCTAATACTTTATTTCAATTAGAAGTTATTTGTTTCGTATATACCAAAAGTCATTGTCTTACATATTTAATATATTAAAATGTAGTTTAATTTAATATTTATTTGCTACGATGATAATTTAATTTTATTATTATGACAAAATAAAACATTTATATAATATTTGTATGACATTTTAATATATTTATGATGGGTTAGGCCCAAAAACTGGAAATCTATGTTGAAGCGAATTATAATCAGACTGATTCATGAATTAAGTTTGGACCAAGGAGGTCCAAGCCTAATTAAAACTCATCAGTTTACTACATCATCGGGGAAGCACCAAGAGCCTTACCTTAGCCACCTTGGAAAGGGTCAGCCCTCTCCTCATCCTTGATCGGGTCTCATAGAGAGCCCCTCAGCCACCTCTTTGTTGAAGAAGTCAAGAGCTTATGTGGTATCTTAGTTGCTATTGGTCGCCCCTGACTGTTAGAAGGTGACTCTAAATTGTAAGTCCCACCAACACTTGGGGGGCATCACATTCTACAGAGCACACCTCTTAGCTACTTCTCTAAACCTGTACTTTCTGCTCTTTGCACACTTGAGTTAATAAGAGACCCGACGACTCTAGCCATTCAAAAGTGGACGTAGGTCACCTCAACCGAACCACTATAATTCTCGTCTTCACTCTCTTCGCCTTAATTACTATATTTATTACTCATTCTTGACAGGTGGTGTGCAAAGCCCATTTGTGCACCATCATTTTGGCGCCGTCTATGGGAACATCTTATTCTCATTTCTAAACACTTTTTCTGTTCAATCAATGGCGATCCACAGCTTTGATCGATGAACTTGACCTTTGAGGATAACCAGCGAAGAGGAGGTTGCTCCTCCCCCAACCAATCAGGTCCCAAGCATGCAGCAGGGGCTATAGACCATGTAGGAACTTGTGGCCCAGAATCAGCAGATTCTTCAACTAATGCTCACTGCGCAAGGAGGAGCACAACCTAGACCTCAAGTGAGAGGAGCTCCACCCCTTGGATGTCAAGGAACTCCACACATGGGTGCTCCTCATCATAGCGCCACCTGTGGAGCCCATTTGGGCGCCTCGCCTATGGAAGCCCCCTTGAGCGCCCAACACAGGAGAGCTCCCCATGAGGGACTTCCACCTCCTCCTCCTCTAGCTCCTGCTCCTCACGGTGGAGACCCTCCTCTCCAAGAGGATGAGGGTGAAAACCAGAGCATGGGGCATGGGAGTCATTTTCATGACAATTCAAGAGGAGCTCCCAATAAATGGGACGAGAAAAATTAGAGAAGTACAAAATCAACTAGGTGACGTCTTCAACGCCATGAAGGCGCAGACTGGTATGGATTATCTTGTTAGGCGGAGCGGCCGCCTTTCAAACCGAGACGTGGCCAGTGCCCCCTCCACAAGAAAGCTTAAAATGCCTTCGGTGGAGACCTTTGATGGTAAGAAGGATCCCCTGGACCGTTTGGAAACCTATAAAACTCTAATGCAGCTGCATAATGTCCCCGATGAGATCATGTGTAGGGCGTTCCCTACCACCTTGAAGGGATCCGCTCGACAATGGTTTGGCTGGCCTACTCCAAATTTCACGCTCCTTTGTCGAAATGAAAGCAGTCCTTCAGGTCACACATTTTATCGAGGCGCCACACCGTGGTCTGCCACTCACCAAATTTCAAGATAAAGGTGACAAAGATGAGAGTCCGAGAGTTACTCACCGCTTTAACGAGGAGGTCCTGTAGAGAGTTTGATGACAAGGTCACTATGACCGCTTCCCCGGGAGGCTCACTGCTGCTTCCTCTCTTAGTGATGAAGGCCACCAAGAAGTATGCCGCAGCTTTAGCCAAAGCCTGTGCACATGAATTCAGAGGACATCACAAGGGCCAGGCGAGGTGAGTCATCCAGAACAGGGGAGAAGAGAAAGGAAAGAGACAAAGATGACAAGAAGGAGACTCCCGGGAGGCACGGTAACCCTAAGAGGTCCCCGATCGAGGAGACAACATCCTGAGGGGTCACTGATGAGAACACACCCCGTGCTCCACCAGGGTCAATGGAGGAGAGCTAAACTCCTGGCAAAATACTCATCGAGAAGTCACTGGGAGACACCGACCGTCTCGCCACCTCGAAGGGGAGGACTCACTAGAGAGGCGGATCCAACTCACCTCTGATATCGGCCAAAGAAGACAAATGTCGACTAAACACAAAGTAGAAGAAGAAGGTACAAAAGCATCAACTCACCTTTTCTCTTTGAAGGGGGAGTCGTTGGACCTCGGGGAAGGAGCAGGGGCCTTAGCACGAACGGAAGGGGAAACACAGACTCCACCATCTTTGAGCTCGAGAGCTCCAAAATCTCTTGTAGGATGAGCTCGCACTGCCTCCAACTTCCGCTCTTGATCCTTAGTAGGCACGGGACAACCTGCAATGAGTATGGTAAGTACACAACCTACAAGGAATGGGTTAAGAGAGGGGTAAGTATACGGGGCATACCGATTTTCTTTGGAGCAATCCACTGTGATGTTACTAATGCTCTATCAAGGTCTGAAGTGTGACGCCCCCAAACCTGGGGGTCCATTGACAATCCGTCAACTTATGGAATACATGTGGCCATTGAGCGTCTTAATGCCACAAAATGAGTGTCTCTCTACCCGAGACTTAAACATAAGTAACAATGGTCATGTCGGGCCCATACATTCATACTCACCAAAATATAACAAACTATATTACAATAGTTTTAAGAGTTAACTACACTCCTATACAAACATGTATCAATCGAATGTTTCATACATGTTTTACAAAATATAATTAAAGCCACATGTCGTACCTTTCTTCTTAAAAAGTACTTCCCAGTGAGCCGCCTTCCGTACTCTACACCGAGCTTTAACCCACAACCAGCTAGCAATGCCCACACGAATCTTTCGCATTGCCGCTTACCTCCCAAATGCACATGCAAATGACACACTACAATCATCCACATTCCATACAATCTTGTACATACACATGGAATGTTTTATATCATGCATGAGATGAGACCATCACGATATACCCTTCGAAGTTCCGACTCTAATTTCTCACACACATGCCATATAAAGTGTGAAAAATAGTAATTAGCGTTACACCCAATGACTCACTCATTAGACCAACTCCTCCAATACACATTTGAATCGTTGTCAAATTCCGTGTGTTTATTTATTTGTTCACTTATGGGCCACGTCTTTTAGGGTCACACCGCAGGATCGATGTACTCCTTCCGATATTTTTACGAACTTTCACTGCCGGTGATCATATATAACCGCATGTGGATTTGAGACTTTTACCTTGGGGGGGATCTACCCCAACTTGCTTAGCCTAACACACGTGATTTTTTTTTTATTATTTATTTCTTTGTTTCCAATTATAATCGCGCCTCGACCTGCACGCCGGTCCTATTTCAACCCATCACACCCATTCACCAAGAATGGCGACCAACATCACAATTCTCCCGGCACCGACTCGATGTGATGCTACTACTGCCTATGAATGCAATCTGTCAATTCATATATTCAATTCTCATTGCTCATACGCGAATTATATTTCATATAATTCAAACAATCATGTTAATGCGATCAATTTGAGCATGCATTAACATATTATTTTTCACACACAATTCATGCTATTCAATTCAAGCAATACCACTCAAAATCACTGACTGTGGCAAAACAACCCCACACCAACCGCTGACTATCCGAGACACCCCTCATCACTATCTTGGCCCCATTTTCAGATTTGAATGCATGGTCATTCCCGGCCTTATAACTCCTAAACCATTTTCATGGCTTTTTAGACAAAAATAACCGAGTAGGAGAAAACCTCACTGAGTTTGCTCTAAACCCACAACTCCTGCCTCAAGTGCAAGCCCTCACAGTTGAGGATGAACTTTTCCTCTTGCTTCGCCTGAAGTCGCTGGCCGATCGCCGGGAAATCTAGAGAAAAGGTGGTGTCTCTTTCTCTAAAACTCTCTCTTTTTCCTTCATTTTCTTTTTTTGTTCCTTTTCCTCCCTCTCCTCTCCATCCCACCGTCATTCCAAGTCGGCCAAGTTAGATAAAGATTCTCACACATTTCAAATTTCATCATTGGTTCATTCGATTACCTTACCCTTTATCCATATACTTTGATTTCCATCAACCCATTATACACATGTCTTCTATGACCCCAACTTGAGCTCATTATTCGAGGCATCCTTCACTGACACGTGAGTGCGATTGCGGAGCCACTCCATCGTGGTGAAGTATCCCCGCCACTCCTACGCTCAAAAACACGAAATTCCGAATATCTCTGACCAACAAATTCGACGCCGATAATGGATTCACGAGACGACCAACTATAGTTCGCTTCATTATCCGACATTCAGAAAATTCCGCATCTCAACCGAAATTCGCTTACCCTTTCTCAGAAATTAATTTCAGTTTTGCATGAAGCCCACTAATTACCAACGAAGAAGAAAGAGACTCAAACGCCACTGAAGATAATCCCGCGGATCAACTTGCCTCCCTGAGTGAAACAGAACCAGACCCAATCAAAGGGTGGAGTCTCAATTTGGATAATAAGCAGGGTGAAACTCAGTTGGAGAAGCATCATCATGGTGTACTCTCCTCCACAGTTCTAGAAAGGCTAGCAAAAGTTTCCAACCATTGGGAGCCAGAGAAAAGTAATTCAAGAAGTCACAAACAGAATGAGGTATGGGGAACCTAAGTCGGGCCTCAAGCATCTCCTCATAAATAACAATATCACTAGAGGAATCGTCGCTAGCAGACTCACCCGGCCGTCTCAGCCCGGTGGCACAACACAGTTGGAGGAATATGATAAATAGAAATAATTCTCAAAATATCGTCATCAGTATTGAGGGAACTAGAAAGGCAACTTACTTTTGAAGTATCCTCGTCAAGGGCAGTTTTGCCTTTATGCTTTCTGGTGGTGCAAGGTTGCTGAGAATTTTCTGACCTACTGACTGGGTGGTCTTAAGGAACGTGAGATTGAGAAACCAAAACTTCCCCTTCACTTGGGCTACTCAATCCAGCATTTGGAGGAACGACAGACCCCCTTTGCTCACCAACGTGGGGTAGCCCAGCACTTGGAAAGGTTCCAACCCCCCTTTGCTCGACCAAGTGGGATAACCCAGCAACGACGAAGTTTCCAAACCCCCTTTGCTCTCCCAAAATGGATAAACCAGCGTCCTTGGGAGCACCTGACCCCTCCTGCTCGCCCAAAGTGGATAAACCAGCACCCATGGGAGCACTTGACCCCTCCTGCTCGCCCAAGAGAGTCCAAACAGCACCCAAAGGGGAAACCAATCCCTCACTCTACTTGCCCGAACTGCTAGACTGATCAACCGTCATTCCCCACTGCCTAATCACACGAACAGCGCGCTTAGAAGCTAAAATCAAGCTTGGACAGCACCCGATCTACTCTGAATCGGTGCCCACACGGTCCAGACCAGTGTCCTCGGCACCCAAGCAGCCCCCTGCACCTGTTCGCCCTTTCTCCATGGCGCCAGCTCGCCCGAAGTCACCAGGATCCAGCCCCTCGCGCCTGGTTTCACACGGACAGTGCAGACAACAGAATCAGGCGGCCCAAGCTGCGCGCCAGCGACAGCAGCCCCCAGTTGGGTTTCCATCTCCTTTTCACCAAAAAAATCTTCTCCTTCAATGGGCATTGCTACAAGATGATGGGTCAAGAAGCTCACCTCTTAATTATAAGGAATTTCAAGGAAGATACTCTCTTCTACTCTCCCAAGTTTCTAGAGGATAAGTAGGATTTGGGTTCTCAAGGTTTTCAAGAATAGGTTCTCAATCTCAAGATGAAGGAAATGGGTGGGAAGACTCTATTTATATCCTAGGGTTTTTTAAGAGGGAAAAACCCCAAATTGAAAACCAAGGGCCCTTTTGAAAATAAGTGCAAATGGAAGAGGCTTGAGGTGTTAGTACATGAACATAATTTAAATGGAGAAGAGCCTGATGATTCGCTCCTGTAACCGTTTATTGCCTGGGCGCTTACTCTCCTGAGCCTCGACTGACCGGCAGTGTGGAACCCCGTGACCCTAACCGAAAGGGTGTCGAGCCTCGAGTCGGCGCAACATGGACATGACGGAAAGAGGAGCCTATGTTCAAAATTCACCTGACTAAATGCCCTCCTCCTAAGTTTCTGACATTGCATTGGGGGAATGATGAGTCACAAAGGCCTAAATCCATGTCAAGCCCAATTATAATCAGCACTAAACCTGCGAAGATTCAACAGACTAAGGAAAGTCTGGGCCTAATTAAATTTATCACCATTACATCATCGAGAAGCACCAAGAGCCTTACCATAGCCGCCTTGGAAAGGGTTAACCCTCTCCTCATCCTTGACTGGGTCTCATGGAGAGCCCCTCAACCACCTCGCTCGTTGAGAAGAAGTCAAGAGCTTCGCCATACGCATAATTTCTAGTTGCCATCGAGTCGCCCAACCTGTTAGGAGGTGACTATAAATTGTAAGTCCCACCAACACTTGGGGGGCATCACATTCTATAGAGTACACCTCTCTGCTACTTCTCTAAACCTGCACTTTCTGCTCTTTGCACACTTGAGTTAATAAAAGACTCGACGACTCTAGCCATTCAAAAATTGACGTAGGTTACCTCGACCGTCTTCACTCTCTTCGTCTTAATTACTAAATTTATTACTCATTCTTAACCGGTGGTGTGCAAAGCCCATGTGTGCACCATCAATTTATAAAAAATAAAATAAAATAATTTATTTTTAAAGTTATTTTTCAAAAGCAAAACACCACAAAAAATTATTTTTATCGTATATGTTAAATTCATATATTATTTATGAAAAATTAACAATTTATCCATTTTTTAAGAAAAATAATTTTAGACAAAGATAATTATCCTAGCTACAAATAAAAAAAACAGAAATTAGTCTTTTACTTTTTATCTAACTTTGAGAATAAAGTTTTAATTGAAAAATTAAAAATACATGTGCTGATAATGAATCGTGATAGTTTCAATATGATCATATAGTATGATTTTCACGTATTGTTGTTCTAAGAATTTAAAAATCAGGGTTTTTTTCTTCTAAATTGTAAGAAAAGGTCAAAATTTCTGATTCTATTTAGTAAAAAATTTCAAAAATTTAATAATAAGTCATGAAAAAAATGAAAAAACAAATAGTTTGTAGTATGAAAAAAGTGAATACAAATTTCATGGAAAACAGACATAACCTTAATCTAAATATTATTATTTCCAAAAAGATTAACCATTTTAATCATCCAATAAATACTTTACATTAAACAAAAATCCAGCTTTGATTGGCCATCGATTTATGCCTTTTCAATCCTGACCGTCGGAGCGCTGTATGGTCGCGCCGGGCCGGACCCGGACAGCCGGGCGCTGGCCGATGCGTGCTGATCGTCCTCGTCTGGCCGAGGTATGATCACGACCGCTGATCCGCAGCCTCGATAGCACTCCTCCAGCAAAACACAAGGAAGCTAGCGGGGCTCCACGAGGCTTCGCCCGCGCCAAGCCCGACGCCAAGCCACTGGTAAGAGAGATCGCAGATCGGCTTTTAGAGGCGAATGTGTGCGTACTTTCACCGATGTGGGCGGCCTCAGTTTATAAGAGATATTCTCCCGCTTGATGGTAGTTAGATTCATTCTACTGATGGGATATTTTATTATAAATCAGACGGATTTGTATGATATAGAAAGAGTAGTTTATTCGGGGATAATCTCCTTCCTTATCGGGAGATTCAATGACCGTGGAATGATATATTATTGTGTGGGACTATTCTATTTTCTGCGACTGTGGAGATTTTCCATAAGTGGCCTCAGCTGCTTGATCGACCTCTTCTCAATGGCCCAAAAAAGGCCGAATGTCGGGCGCAAAGAGGCTTCGGTCGCCCATTGGGCAAACCTCTCCTTTGAATTAACCGACGGGCCTTCAAGCTACTGGTCAAGCTCTTCTGGCTTAACCCATTTTTCAAACCCTATCAAGCTACCTCAAATTCTCGTGGTACGGTGTACGTGTATATCGTGAACATTTCTCACACGGTGTAATTTACGTGTCCGCCTGGCCGATTAGTTAGTGGCTGGTCATTATCGGTTTCGTGGATAATGATGACTCTTCGGTTTTCGCGTTTCATTTCTTCATCCTCTCTTCGCTTCCATTTGTTTCAAGTAAGTATATCCTTTGTCTTGTGTACCACCGTCTGGGATCTTTCTTATTTGCCGTTAGCGAGTTCCTGACTTCTCTCTCTTAGTCTTCATTCGAGCATTTTTGTGCAAGAGTCTTTCTCTCATTGCCTTTTCCGGGTCCACGTGATCTCTCGTTTTCTGAATTTCTTTCGAGCGATAAGACGAGTTGTTTAGGGTTGGTCGAATTTTGTTTTCATTATCCAATTTCATCATGTCCGGTCGTTTCTTCTCTTGCGTGACGATGGTGATTCTTCGGTTATTGCTGGTTCTGGACGAACTGGTGGTGTCTCCGACCGTTTGGTCGGAGGTGGACTTCGAGGTACCCCCGAGGCGCCTCCTCCTCGCGCGGTGCGGGAAAGTGAACTGATTAAACATGGGGGTCTAATATCTCAGATCTCCTACATGCTTTGAACCGCGACCTAGCATGCCCACCTTCATATTGGGCCATTTTCACAGACAAGCATCGTGCCAAGGTCGTGGTCTCCTGATGTTCAATTTGTGGTCTCTCTGTGACGAATGGTTTTGTTTCTTCGAGGTGGCCTTCGATAATCTACTGGGCTTCTTCAGATCCTTCATAAAAGGGGTTTTTACAAAGGGTTAATGTGTGTCCCGCCTAACTGCGCCAATGGTCAGGGGTATTTCGTTAGTCTCGTTTCTTAGTGGACAAGTCGGCAGTTCCCAAAGATAGCCTTGCTTTTTATCTTTTCAGCCCAAGGAGACATCCGAGGGTTTTCTTTATTTCTCTAGGCGTCTGGGCGCCTCTAGTGATTTTCCGATCTCCCTCCCACAGTCGCAAGTGACGCATTTTTCAGTTAATGTCAGACTGGGAGTATGATCCTTTAGGACAAGGACACTGGCTCCTCAGAGGGGCTCGGGCCACCCCGATAATCTTCGTGAGTATTCGCTTTGTTTTTGGGCCGACTCTCCAGCGTGGTTGCTGACATTTCGATTCCCTGGGGACTGCCTACATATTTCTCAGGTGCTCGAATTGATCTCACAGCCAAGATAACGCTTACAGCGCTATGCGGCCGAGGCCCTCCGTCCCACACCCGAGTTGATTAAGTCTGGATGCCCTGCCCATCGAGTTCGGTCTACTGATCCGTCGCTTCCGAGGCGTCGCCTCCTCCCCACTCGTAAAAGTTCCTCCGTTGGGCCTCTCGCCGCTGAAACCCACTGTGGGAACCGGCTGCCCGCTGAGGTATCCCGGAAGCTCCTGAGCAAGAAACGAAAACCCGAACTCTATTGAGAAGGATAGGCCTGGCCAGGTTGTGTTCCAAAGCCAGTATCAAGCTATTCTCTCCGTCCCTCTCATATCCAAACAGATCTTGCTCCTATAGTTTTAAGCTCGCTGGCCCCATTCTGGGTCCGCTGCAGGCGCAGGGTCCCCGGGTGGGCCGCTGGAGCAAACGGGCCGTGATCACACCCATCACCGCCCTGAACCCGCCAACGAAGAAAGTTAAGCTGCCTTCCTGGAGGAGGAAGAGGTGAGGAAAGATCCCGAACCCTAAGTCATGAGACTGGGATTCTTTACTTCATACTATTTAGCCATGGGCGCGCCGGCCTCGCCTATTCTTAGGACTCGATCTTAAGAGGTCAACAGACTGTCCACACGAGGCGTCGAATTTATCTTTCCAGGGGTCGCTCCGTAAGTTCTCACTTTCGCCCTTTCGACTTTACCAGGGTGAGTTTTTGAGCTCATAGCTGATGTCGATTTTACGCCGGATGTACAGTGGCTACTCATTTAAAAAGGTTTAGCCGTAAAAGCCAAATAAATGAAGGTCATGCTAAAGAGTTGAGTTGCGGTCGGGTCTGCGAAGTATGGCCAGGAAATTTGTGAAGCTCGAAGTCGGATCTGAAACATGCCACTTCGTCGTGTTCGGGGCGCAGGGTAGGGAGGAGACGGGCCGAATAAACGATGGAGGCTAGGGACGAGCGCGGTCGGCTGGTATGAACCCCCGGATGGCGAGGACGAACTTCTCCCGTCTTAAAGGCGAGCCGAGTCCCCAGGAAGAGGCTGCGTGCAATCAAGGCGATCTTCGTGACAAGAGCGACCTTCTTTGGGCGAGGCTGCTCGTCCTTGAGGCTACTAAATGGTCTGCTTTCGATGGGGCCTTTGAATGAGGAGTGTTATGGGTTGCGTGGGGATCTTCATCGGCCAAAATATCTTTGGTGGTGGCTCGCGGGGCCAAGTTATTGGAGCGAGTAGGGGCATCTAATCGATGGATTTACGGGTGGCTTGCCTTTCGGAAGAAGGCTGTCGATATCGGGCCTGGATTTCAACTTTGACACTTTCCAGCGACGAGGAGGAGGAAGGGTCCTTCTCTGCTGATTATCTTTGGAGAGCACGGCACCGTGAGTCCCTCCCCCTCTTCATCGTCTGCTCCTCCTTCGATGCAGTCTCTATGCGTCTTGGCTATCGATGTCGACTTTTATACTTTTTTTTTTTTTTTTTTTTTGTTGAGCCTGGGACCCAAGATATATGTAACCTTTTCATCAATGAATATTTCTTAATTCATCTTACTTCTTTCGCCTTTATTTGCGCTCTTCGTGCTGTTCTGCTTGGTTTGACTTTGCTTCTTGTATGCGTGATCTGGATTAAGCTCCTGAGTTGTGATGTTGAGCTCCTTAAATTGGTTCGCCGAGGCTCGAGGGCTTCGAGCCTTATGGGTTGAATAACTTTGGTGAGCGAATCCTTAGGGTGCATGGCTCGTGAGTTGTTGAGCTCGTCAGCGTGAGTTAGTGGGCTCCGTGGTGAGTTGCTGGGCGATTTGACTCCTTAGGGCTGCGTAGCTGTATTTGAGTTGTTGAGCTCGTCGGCGCGTGAGTTAGTGGGCTCCGTCGAATTTGGGGTTACTGGCGGTTGGCTCAGCCAGAACATGGCTGCTTATTTGAGTTGTTGAGCTCGTCGTGAGGTTAGTGGGCTCCATCGGGTGAGTTACTGAAGCTGATTGTGAGCTCAGCCAAATTTGCATGGCTGTGTGAAATTTGGTTGGAGGCTCGTCGGTGTGGACTGTTGGGCTCTGTCGGCTGACTTGCCTAAGTTGGAATGATTCCTAAGTACATAACATGCGAAGTCGTAGAGTTAGATCCATGAACTCGTCGATCCTTGGCCGATGGGCGGGGCTCGTACGTGAGCTGGCGGAAGAGCTCGTCAATGCGGCTGGCTGGGAAGAGCTCGTGAATGCGAAACGGAGTTAAGGTAGAGCTTCATCCGTATGTGAACTTATCGATCGCGGCTGTGGGGCGGGGCTTTCGTCATGTGAAGCTGTGGAGGCTCGTCGTGCGAAACGGTGGGTGGCTCGTCCATGTGAACTCTGTCGTCGCGAACTAGCGGGGCTCGTCTATGTGAGCTGCTGGAAGAGCTCGTCAATCTGCAGGGCTTCGTCAGCGTGAGCTAGGCGAGGCTCGTCAATGTGAATTCTTGGGAAGGCTCGTCGGCGTGAGCCCCATTGGCGAGTTCGTCTATGTGGTGTTGGGAGAAGAGCTCGTCAATGCGAGGCCGTCGATGTGAGCTAACCCGACGAGGCTTCGTCAATGTGAATTGTTGGGAAGGCTCGTCGCGTGCCTTTGTTGGCGGAGCTCATCACATGTGAACTTGTGTCGCGAGGCTGTGCGAGCGGGGCTCGTCTATGTGAGCTTCTTTGGGAAGAGGCTCGTCAGCGTGAAGCTGTTGAAACAGACTCGTCTATGAACCGTCAGCGTGAAGCTGCTTTGGGCTCACAGCGCAGTAGTGGAAATGGCCAGTGGCGATGTAACTGGCGTCGACTCCTCGGTGCGTGACTGTCGAGTAAACGAACTTCGTCGAAGTGAATTTGCCCAGGCTCGGCAGCTGGCGAAGCGCGATGGCCGTGGCGATGTAACTGACTTATCGACTCCTCGGGTAGCGTGACTGTCGAAGTAGGCGAACTCGTAGTAATTTCTTGGGCCGAGGCTGTGTGCAGAAGTGGCGAGTAGCCCAGTGGCGCGTCGGCGTCGACTCCTCGGTAGGCGTGGCTATCAGATGAAGCGAACTTCGTCAAGAGTGAAATTTGGGCTCGGGCGCTTGGCTAATGGCGATGTGGTGGCGGTGTAGCTGGGCGATCTGTGCTCCTCGGTGGCGTAGGCACGTGGGGTGAGCAGACTCGTCGAGTGAATCTTGGGCTCGGTATTTATTAGTACGGTGGCGATGTATGAGTGTGACGGCTGGTGATCGCGACTCCTCGGTGCGTGACACATCGAGTAGGCGAACTGGTGAAGTGGTTGCCTAGGCTCCGGTATTTGTGTGAAGTGGCGTGTAACTGGCGATCGACTCCTCGAGTGGCGTGACACGTCGAGTAGACGAACTCGTCGAAGTATTTCTTGGGCTTGATGGCCCACGTGGTAGTGGCGATGGCCAGTGGCGATGTAACTGGTGATATGACTCCTTAGGTAGCGTGACTGTCGAGTAGACGAACTCGTCAAAGTGAGGCTGGCTTTGGGCTCGGGCGCTGGTAGAAGTGGTGATGTAATAGGAGTGGTGATGTAACTGGTGATCGACTCCTCGGGTAGCGTGACTGTCGAGTAGGCAGAACTTCGTCGAAAGTGAGTATGGCTGGGCTCGGCGTGGCGAGTGTGATGTAACTGTTGATCGACTCCTCGGTAGCATGACTTGTCAGTAGGCGAACTTCTCGAAGTGAAATTTCTTTGGGCTCGGCGCGTGGCTGCAGTGGCGATGGCCGTGGCGATGTAACTGGTGATCACGACTCCTCGAATTAAGCGTGACTGTCGGAGTAGGCGAACTCGTCGAAGTGAGATCTTGGGCTCACGGAGCGCTGATAATGCCAGTGGCGATGTGGCCCAAGTGGCGATGCTGGCCCGATCGACTCCCTCGGGTAGCATGACTGTCGAGTGAAACGAACTCGTCAGTGGCTGTGGCGAAGCTCCGGGAGGCTGGGTGTGGCGATGGCCGTGGCGATGTAGCTGGTGATCGACTCATGGGTGGCGTGACTGTGCAGTGAGCGAACTCGTGAAGTGAGCTCTTGGGCTCAGGGTACACGTGGTGAAGTGGCTAATAATGGCCAAGTGGCGATGTAGCTGGCGATCGACTCCTCGGGTAAGTATTTGTCTGGAGTAAACGAACTACGTCGAGAGTGAGGTCTGTGCGATGCGGCCACTCGACTCAAGTTACTCTTGGAAGGTGCGACGTCTTTAATGCTAATTTATGAAATTTGGAACGTTCGGGTGTGACTTTTTAAATTCTTTTGGCCCTCTTACCAAATGGCTTCATTCTTTATGGAGTTTATACTTTGAAAGGTCACCTTCTTGCAGTGCGTAGCGAAATCGAGCGAGATGAGTGTCGAGAATGCGGTCGTCTTGGTGGGGACCCTCTTGAGGTCACAGTTCGGTTCTGGCTTTGGACTTAACAAGTGGGGTGTGTTTTCCTAGTCTCCGCTGTGGGAGTCATGTTATTCCACAGCTCAGGTCTTTAGGGGATGGCACCCAGGGGAGGCGGTGCCTTTCTTGCGTCGCCTTCTCCATTTCACATTCTCCTTTCCCGCCTTTCTCCTTTCTCCTTCTCCACTGCTTTTTCATCTTTTATTCCATCTGTTCTCAGTTTTTGTTTTCTTCGCCAAAACTCCTTGCATCCCTTTTCCTCCTTACTCCCTGTAGCTACAAGCGTTTCTCTTTTCGCACAAACTCTTTCCATCCCTTTCTTCTTCCCTCCTCTTTTCCCACCTTTCGGCCTTTTATTTAGTATCGTTTTCTTTTCCTCTTTTAACTACGAAGTTTTTTTTTTAAAGGGAGCGCATGCTGAGTGCTTCAGATGTAATCGATGACACCATGATTATGGCTGAATGTAATCTGATTGTAATAAAGAGAGATTTTTCCCTTTATGTCTATGAGTTTTCTCATTCCATTGCATGTAATTTTTCTGAGCATTATATGTCTGAGTTGTTTGCGACGTCTTAATAAAATGATCAGTGAACGGTTGAATCATTAATTGAAAATTGATAAATCTCCATTTAAGATTACAAACGAGTCTCTTGATAAAAAAAGTTTAAGGTGTGTTAGCGTTCGGGCATCTTTATCAAATTTTCCACCATACATTTGGGCTGGGCAATTGCACAGTCTGATGACTTGAGATATGATGTAGGGGCCTTCAGTTGGGACCCACGATTTCGCAATGTCTTTGGATTTTTTCCTTCTTTGTGATAACTTTTTAAGACCCGGATCGCACATCATGCTGGCTATGGGTTTGACTTTTTGGTTGTAGTACCTCGCCGTCTTCCTTTGGTAGTCTTCAGTACGCCTTAGTACTTGCTCGTTTTTCGTCTAGAGATCCGAATTTAGACGGAGAGCCTGCGTCTGTGTGCTCTCTTCTTTGCGGCTCGATCCTTAGGGACTTTCCAATCAGGTCTCGGCGGGGCTCTGCAGTCTTAGAAAGTAGGGCGAATGGGGTTTCGGGTTCTGTGGCTTTATGCGTCGATCCTGTGAGCGCTAGCACTTCGGGAGGTATTACTTACTTTCCTTTAAGATCTTTAATTTGGTCTTTAAACGGCCTTAAGGGTTTTGATGGTGACTTCGGCTTTGTCTAGTTGGATGTGGATGTCTTAGGGGACCAGTAATAATTCTTAATTCAATTTCGGCGAAATCTCTAAATTTGGCGTTGTCAGTGCTCAGTTGTCAAACACCAGGGCTCTTGGGATCTAGAACACGCATGTGATGACTCGCCATACAAAATTGCGTATCTTACGTTAGGTGATTGGCAGGCTCGGCCTCCGCGTTTGGTGAAGTAATCTCACTGCGGCGATGATGAACTTACATTGGCCACTTTCGAGGCGAGAGGTCCCGATATGTCGAAGACCCTGCATTGTTGGAAGGACCGGGGCTTGTGATTGATGTCAGGCTCGATGGGAGCGTGAGATCTTGGCGTGCTCTGACAAAATCTTGTTTATTTTGACGCTAGATCGATTCGTCTTTGAGAATTGTAGGCAGTAGTATCCTTGTCTCGAACCTTTCTGCCCGGTGCTTTCGACTGGGCTCATGATTTCGCGTATCATCGTGTACCTCTCTCTTAGTACGTATTGATCTGTGTTTTTGCCGATGCATTTAAGGATAGGAATTGAAGAATCCAAGCTTGTATAGGCTTTATATGATTAGTAGACTGGCGGACCTCGTCCTTATTTTAGGCACGCTTCTTTCGGTCGTTAGGTGGGCGTCAGATACGTTATATAATCCCAGATGGGGTCCATCCAACTCGGCTCGGACTCGACCTGGGCGACCTCCACGTCGCAGAGATCAATAGAGGGCTCTGCCAGGTATTCGACGGGTGTCGATCTACTGAGGTCTTCCTGTGAGGCTGTTGCTAACTTTGCCAAGGCGTCGGCTCGGGAGTTTTCTGCTCTGGGGACATGTTTGGCTGAGCAGGCCACGATTTTTTAATAAATCATTTACCTTTGGAATCTGAGGATCATCCTTAGCTCTTGGCCGTAAGTATCTTCTATACGTCTTACTACCGGTGGGAGTCAGCTGCAGGACTTCCCAGGCGGTCGACTTCCGGTGGATGGGCGAGGTTGGGGCTGTATGGCGCGGCCTCATGTCGACCTCGTTGTTGGAGGCTTGGAAATCAGAGATACGAGTGCGTGCTCAACATCTATTTCATACGGAGAGGAGTCGGGATCGGACTTGCTCACTCCATGTGCATTTGAGGCTCCATCTCTGTTGGACCCGGATGGGGAGTCATTCATTGCTTAGTGTTCTCGATTAGTTCTGCTAGGTGAATTCCGTGAAATGAAGTCGGTAAGACTGCCCTTTTATTGTAGTTTTTTTGGCTTGTATCGATGTCGAACTCGCTCGACTCATGGCCGTTTGTGTGACATAGGAGACCCGGTTTTATGTAACACTTGGCTTCATCGGATGTTAGTTGGGACCATAGTGTGAGCTGGAAGTAAGGGCGAAGTTTTAATTTGTGGTTGCAAGGCTGAGATTAATTTTTCCATCCTCGAGTATCTCTCCTCTGCTCCTCTTAAAGCCGGCTGCGATAGTAAAGCTGGATCTTTCGTTCGTCTCTGACGGGCGTCTTTGGTGAAAAGAGTCTGGCGCCGGGTATAGGGTGAGGTACAAGCAGCAGGATTCTGGAGATGGGTGGAGAGGCACCGAATATGTTTTAAAAGCAGAATGCTTCTTGGCAATATCCCGTTGGAATGCCTTTTCGGGACTTAGAAGAAGGTTGGCGTTGTCTGTTGCCTTGGATACGAGGCAGAGCAGGGCGTGATCCTTCCGTCGGGCGAACTTCCTTTATACTTGATGGCGATGGCATGTCGAGGCACCGGCCTTTATCTTGTGCAGTTTGTTTCAATTCCTCTGTAGTTGTATGAAACCCGGGAATTTCGGCAATCTGTAGAAAGTACTTAATTTGGATTCGGTTTCATGTTGTAGTTTCAGATCGCGAAACCCTTCAGATGGATGAGCTATGGGCGCTCATTGCGGTGGATTTTACCCGGCCCATATCATCTATATATATACTTCCATAGTTGTGCCTATATGCTGCGGAACATCGATTCACTAACACCTACGATACGTGCCTCTTGTGTTTTGAGCACCGAGCGACATTACACGATAAATGATAGGTTCCACTGCGGCGCAATGACCGAAAAGGTATTTTCTTGGTACTTTGGTGCATCTTGATCTGGTTGCCCAGTCGGAGAATCCGCATCAAAATTTGAGAAGTTCATGTCGGCGGTGGCATCTGATAAGGTCGATTCGCGACGGAGAAGCATGCTGGGCATGCTTTGTTGATGTCGATGAAGTCGATGCGAGTCGCTATTTTCCATTGGCTTTTGGCGAACCTTTACATTGGCTGTACTCGGGATATTCTACCTCCTTTGGTAAACTCCTGTAACACCCCCAAAAATACCTAAAATTTTTATAATAAAAATTATTATATTAAGGTATAATTAGGCAACTTAGGTATTTTAAAATTTTTTTAATATTGATTAGATGATTGTTGAATCCAGAAATAAGGCAAGTGAAAAAGAAAATATGAAATTGTAAAATGGGGACAAGGTGATTGTAAATAAGATTTTATATGTCTATGATATTAGGAAATAAATGAGTAAAAGGAAAAAAAATCAAAAATGACATGGCATGTAGGAAAGGGAGGAAGCTTCCTCTTTTAAAAGTACGATTAAAGTGATCCATAAGAAAAGAAAAAATAGAAAAGGGGGAAAGTTAAAGAGAGCACTTCTCTCTAGATTTTCAGCAGTCGGACCATAGGTGTCTCCGTGAGAAGCAGAAGGAGTCCTTCCTAGTATTGAGCTGATAGAGGCTGGAGCAGGGGACTTTCGACCAACCCATGAAGGTAGGTCTTCTCCTACTTGGTCTTCTTCTCTGCTAAGGATTGTTGGGTAGTTATCGTATAGGGGAAAGTTTGGTTTGTTTAAACCTGGGAAGTTGCCACATTGTGGTAGTGCGCATTGTGAGTATTAGAGCTGATTTTTGGGTGAGTGAAGGGAAATTGGTAGTGCGTCCTTCTAGTAAATTGTAGCCATCAATTAAAGCGATGTTAGGCTTTTGAATTTCTCGATTTGGACCTCGTAGACTAGAGTTATAGTCAGCACCAATGAGGTCGGCCAGTGATCTGGTCGAGATTCGATTTGTCCGATTCGGGTCAACTAATAAACACCTTAGAACGGGTTTTGGATCAGAAATAAAGAGAATTTGGCAGTAAGTCCTTCTGTGAAATTGTAGCCACATCAATGAACTTGATGTTAGGCTTTTGAATTTCTTAATTCGGACTTCTGTAGACCAAGTTATGGTCTTTTTACTCTGAACAGTCAAATGGGTCAGTGGTCGTGACAAGAGGTCGTCAAACGATGAATTCGTCAACGAGTGTCGTCAAAGCGGTAATTACGTCAAGCAGTGATCGTCGAAGCCGGTGGTCGTCAAGCGTTAATTAGATCTAGCGATTGATGTCAGGCGTGGTCGTCAAATGGTGGTGGAGATCAGCGGTGGTGTCAACCGGTGCTCGTGAAGCGATTGTATCGAATAGTGCTGCATTCGAAAGTTGATACGGCATGGTATCGAAACGAAGATTAAGTATCTCCTTCCGTTTGAACTCCGATTTGGGTGTTCTTGGACTCTATGGAAAGCCCATGGAGTCAGGTAAATCATATGCCTGAGAGGATGTTAGATGCCAGACCAGAGTGTTTGACTGAGCTCGTCACTTGATCTTGACTCGTCGATTCGGTCGGCTCGTCAAGTTGACTACATGACACTCCCGACTTGGAAGGTCATGTCTCGCTTCGTTTGAACTCCGATTTGGGTGTTCTTGGAGTATGGAAGCTTGAGTTAGTCAAGAATGATAATATTCCTGAGGTATAGAGATGTTTGACCGAGGTGGTAGATGAGCTCTTCCAGTTCCGGGTCTGCTCGTCGATTCGGGATTTATTTGTGTATGACCTCCCGAGCTTGGAGGTCCTAACTCTACGTCCAGAACTGAGTTCAGTGTTCTTGCACTCTATGGAAAGCCCATTGAGTCAGAGAATCCGTCCACACATATAGAATGTTAAATTGGAACTCATATTAAACTCCGAAAATCCAATCCTAATCAAAACCGCAAATGCAACTGAATAATATTGTTCTTTAATGGTTTTGGAATAAGGTAGCAGGAGGAAAAGCGGCTTGTGATTGAGATTCCAAGTTGGAGATCAAAGTGCAAATATTTTTGGGTTTGTTCTACCAGCTCCTATTCACCGTTTCAAGTTTTTTGCATGTTGTTCACAAAGCATATTGAGATTGATTTAATTGATTTGAAAGGCAGTTGTGAAATATTTGCATATAAAATTTCATGATTATTGAAAATACTTTGTTTATCTGGCGTACATATTATTACTATATTTTGCTATAAAGTTTGAACGCCCTTAATAGAATGTTAGTTTATTTCGCGTGGGGATGGATGGTATCTTATTAAATTCGAATAAGCGTCTGCGAACTATTGATGTGTCACTCCGTCAATGGCCAATGGGACGCGTATTGGTAGTATTCCTATTTGATTGTTTATAACGATCGCGGCCAGCGGAAGCCGTCTTTGTGTTATAAAGCAGTAATGATGCAGAGCTGCGACCCCGACGGGGCAGATGCAGAGTGACTCGTTATCACTTGTATATGAGACATGGGTTAAATTCGTTAAGGCATGCGATTGATGGCATAAGCTGAGTGGAATTGGCATAAGCTTGAAGTGATTGACATAAGCAGAATTGATTGAGCGCCAAGCGAGATTTTAGGCGGAATTAGTTTTCGAATTAAATTGAATGTCGGAGACTAGAATTGAATTTGTGAATATTTGAATTGATTTGAGATTGTGAAATGATTATGAAAATGTATTTATGGGATAATCGATAACTATAATTTATTGTATATATATAACAAAGTATATGTAATGTATTTATATTGATCGTCGAATGATTGAAAGTTACGAATTATTAAGTTGCATAAATTGATTTAGGCATAGCGGGAATGGGTTTGTATAGAACCTTAGCATGAATGCTTAGCGTGATGTTTGCAATCTTGTGAGTCAGAAGTGATAGATAGTGATGATCGCGGACCAGTCGAGGGCGTAGTCATAAGAAAGAAATCTCGGGTATGCTCAGAGCATGTACCTTTCATTTCATGTGTTCTTTTTGATATGATATTTGTATAAACAATTTGAATCTTTTGAACATATTTGTAAATCATTTTGAAAAGGCCTTGGATGTACATTGTAAATGGATTTTGTTAAATGTAAATGTTTATGGGCTTACTTACGATTTTTATGTCAACATGAAGATATGATTTTGAGTAATTTTGAGTGATTTTAGTGGCATCCCGGACTCGGTTCGGATCCGCCCAAGCGGGTCGGGTCGGGTAAGGGGCGTCACAGCTCCTGCTTAGAGGAGTTTGTTGACTTCCTCGTTGATGGCTTTTTGTCTTTCGGGCGCGAAGCTCCTCCTCTTTTGTTTGATTGGCTTGAAGGATGGGGCGGATTCGACTGTGAGTGGTCTTGTAGGATCGATTCCTCCATATCCTACTTTGTTTCTATCACGAGAAGACGTCTTTGTTTTGTTTTAAAAAATGGATAAGAGTTCACGAGGTCTTTCGATAACTTGGATCGAATATAGGCGGATGCTCCCGGTCGTCTCGTCTAGATATCTGGATTCAGGTTCTTAATGGCTGAATTGGGTGATCACCTCGTCACGCATGTCGAGAGCTCATCCGAGGTATATGTTGTCAGCGGATTTTTGTTTCATCTTGTTGAGTAGCATTCTGCGGCCACCGTGGTCTCCTCGAACCATTCCGCTCCGGGTTTATAGTAGGGAACTTGATCGTCGTGTGGTATGCGGAGGATGGCACTATTGCGTTGAGGAGGATGCCCGAAATGACATGTTGTAAGCGGAGGCCAGGCGTCTGACGGAGATCTTGATGTGGTCGTCGCGACGCTAGGATCTCCCAGAGGTGAGTACTAGTTGTGTGTTTTAGAGGTATCTGGCTTTTTCCCAGGAGAACCCTCGCGGATGAGCGTTGACGAACTCGATCTCCTTAGTGCCCGTTTTAGCCGAAGAGAGTGACGCGAAGATGATGTAAGTGAACTCTCGTTGTCGAGATTAGGACCCAGATGAGCGGTTTTGTTGGCCCTGCTTCTTGTGAACTACCAGGTGGGTCGTCATGAGGTGTTGGCACCCTCCAGGATACGGTCGGAGAATGTGATTGACGTGTCGGAGTCGTGGTAGTTTAAACAACTACTTGTATTTAGTTACCTCCATTTTGCTTTGATGCTACATGAGTGGGCCTTAGTCTTGGTGATTCCCCTCCTCCTATGATCCTCACGGATGACTGGATTTCACCCGGGGGGTTGTTGGTCTTTAGTCGTCATCTGTAGGTGGTGGTTGCTAAGACGAGGCACGGTTACGAGCTTGATTCACGAGCACGATTTTTCGGTCAGATATGAAGCTTAGCCGGAGTATCGCGTCATTAAGTACTATTTCTCTCTTGAGTTATCACGGTCGTCCGTGCGGTGTCCGTAGTCACATGGAACTCCGGTATTTGGGTTGTCTCTTATTTGCGAGGTTTGACTTCATTTGGAGTTGGCCATCTCGAGGCCTTTCGTTTAATGCTGCGGGACACAGCAATCTGAGGCTGTCGAAGTGAAGCTGGCCCAGGCCCGAATACTTGTCGTCGTCTCTTGGATAAGCGATAGACAGACGATACGGGGATTCTCCACGCGCTTTTTGAGGCCGTTCTCCATTCCTCTTTGGAGGCGTTTCACGATCCTTACTTAGCTTCTTGGGAAAACTGTCAGCGTCGTTTGTCAGATCAGCTTTTTCTTTATGGGTGGAGGGCTCTCTTTTTTTTTTTTTTTGGATACGAGAGCTATTCGCGGATTAATATCTTCTGCCTTTTTGCGAGCCCATATGTTAAATGCTTGCTTGGGATTTTGGAGATGGAAAACATCGGATCTTTTGGCGCACTCCCAAGCCGGCCAATGGATACGTGATGTGCAGACTTTGCATACGGTATGTACACCTTTAGGGACTCGGCGTTGAATCATTGGACGTAAGACCTTGGGCTTCTTTGTAAGCCACAGCGATGGTCGTAGTGATAAGCTTGAGCTGCGTACGTCTTGTTTTGATGAAGTGAGAGGCGAATCTGATGGATAACTCACTGAGATGAGAGATTGATGGTGGGGAGTCCCGGTGAACCATGCGGTGGGCCTTTAGGGTGATAGCGAAAGCACCTTCGTCACCGGATCTTAATCTTTCATGCAAATTCCATTTAATTTTTATAAGTGTTGAGATGATCGGCGGGATCCTGGCGAAAGTGCCGTCGGCAATGACTTGTACGTGGTCGAACTTGGTACGGGAGGGGAAATTGGGTACCTCAGTGTGTCCGAGCGACTTCGGTTGTTGTACGAAGTATCCATGGTATCAGTAGCGTCCTCTTTGCGCCACCTACCTTGGTGGAGCTCTTCTTTGGAGGCTTTTGAACCTCTTGTTCCGTGATTGTTCTCTTTGCTCAGGGTGAGGGTGGTGCGATTCTTCGTTCTGACGTGCTCTCCCAGTGTCGCCGTTTGCCTTCCGCTGGTACAGGTATGGTCAGTACCACGGGACTCGGTGGATGCAGCCGGTTCGACCGCTGGGGAGTATCGATATTGTGTTGCTCCCACCGGGGAGGAAGTTGTAACGCCGAGACTCGTCGGGGTCTCCGTGGGCATTGCATCACGCTGGTAAGTTGCTCAGAAGGCTCTTGTCGGGCGTCGGTTGGTGGGCGGAGGGCGCCTGCCTCGTTCGTGTTAGTTTGCATTGCTTCCCAGGGAGGAGTCAAATTTAATGCATGTTGCATGGTTGGTCCTGCATCAGCAGGATTAAGCGTTCTTTCCTGCTTGTGTTAAGTCGTCTGTCGATGTGAAATGGGTTATATTTGTAAAAGGCCTTCGTTCATGACAGCGCCATTGATGATCTGGCCACCAATGAATTGGGGCCGGGCGCGTGAAGTCGTGGAATTTGGACCGGTTCTTGCGAGGATTGGGATCTTGGGCTTTTGGATCGTCTGTCTGGGCGAGGAGTATGATCCCATTGCTTGGTGATCCGCGGGCTACGAAAGAGAGAGGATGCCATGATTTCTCTGTAGCAGCGAGGAAGAAGGGTCGCGAGGGGCTTGTGGATGTGCATTTCCGTCTGAAATCAGTTTAACACTACAAGAGAAAGAGATTGCTTGGGCGCAGAGGGGCGAGATGTGTGCGTCAAGCTTTTCCCGTGATGGGGTGGCCTTGTATTATAGTAGATATTCAGGTTGGATGGTAGTTAAGTTAATTAAGATTTGATGGGATATTTCATATTATAGTCGTGCTCCCAGTTTGATATAGGATATAGAAAGAGTAGTTATTTGGGATAATCTCAGCCTTTATTGAAATTTGGCGGACTCTTGGAATGATATATTATTAGGGCCCCATTACATTTTACGTACATGTGGGAGATTTTAAGCAAGTGGCTGGGCGACGGATGGGCCTCTTTCAGGGTGACCCGGCGAAATCTTTGGCGTAAAAGAGAGCTTTGAATCATCGTTGGTAATCTACCATTTAGATTGTGATGATGGACCGCCCATGTTTATTTGGGTTGACTCTTTCTTGGAGCTTGGAGTGTGGGAACTGCGAAACGCTATTTTTTGGCCTTGTCGATTCTTATTTAAGATTAATTTTACAGAAAAAGTATAACTTATATATAAAAGTTCTCACAGATAAAAATTTACACCCTACAATTATGGCCGTGGATTTTGATTGGACCAGACGAACAAGTGGGGATGAATAATTCCAGATCACATTTTATTTACTGTACGAGCCTTATGTATATATATATATATATATATATATATATATATATATGGGCTTAGTTTAGACTTTACATTTAATTTATTTGACGCACCTCATCTTAGAAGCAATTAATTTCTTCATGTTAAAACACCAAACAAAGAGCACAAGACAACAACAGACAATTTACATAGATGAGAGGGTTAAGGTAAACAATGTCTTTGATGTTTTATCATAGGTTTAATTTGATCCTTGAACTAATTTTTTGGGTTTAATACTATTTATAGCATTTATTTAGAACTCAAATATAATTAATGGAGTGGATAACTGTGCAAATAGATGTTTAATAGTTGTTAATATGTGACATAATTTATTAATATGTCACATCTTTGACAAATGACATGCCAATAACGTTAAACGTGTGTTTGTCATCAATTCATTTGATAAAAAAGTTTTTGAGTTAGGACGCATGGACAAAGGTTAGGGTATTCGCGTACCTAATCCATAAATAGAGAAGGGAAAAAACACAGCATTTGAAATAGCCTAGTCCTACACTCCTACTCACCCAACCAATAGTCACCAGTAAAGTGGCACGTACGGGGAGAGCACAGAGTAAATTATTTTAGAGAGGGAAATTGAGGTGGGCTGTCCAATAATGGGGTGGGAAGCGATGGCGACACGACAGCCCACTGTGGCGGGGAACTCCATTTGATTGATTCCGTAGAAAGGGACCTAACACCAAAGTGGGTGTGGCTAATGGCTTCCTTAAAAATCACACTCATAAGTTATAGCCAGCAATATGGCCATGGCCTATGGGACTAGAAATTCGTTTTTATTTTAGAATAATCGAGATGGGCTTCAAACTTCAAACCCAAGCTTCTATGTCTGATGTCTATAGTCGGCAATGGGCTAATTAAGACCTTTTTCCACTATATTCTGATATTGGAATTTTGTTTGGAAGTATTTAATTTATTTCCCATTCACATAATCACAAGTCTCTATTAATAATATAATACAAGTAGTCTAAAGTAACTCTCAAGTCATGTCGCCCATCAATACATGCACCAAATGCGTTATCCATAACAAATCTTCAACGCCTTCCACAACTACTTCCCAATCCCAAATACCATTATTTTAAGATTTCTTTCAAATATCATGATTCATGTTTTTTATTATTTGAAAATATTTTTAAGATCAAAACACCCATAAAATGCGAACTCATGGATAATCATGATCGCGCATGTATTCTTATTTTCAAACCAACGCTTTATGATTATCACACTCCTACAACACGTAGGCCCAAATGCTGGAAGGTGTGGTTGAAAATGCATACGATGTGCCCACTTCATCAAAGTCTTAGTTCCCATTCTCGTGAGCCTGGTGACATTAGTTAAATTTAACGCCTACTTTTTTAATCATATTACATATTAGATAATGGAAATTTTTTTTGGCATTATATAAGTATGAACCCCTTTAATTTAATTGTATGTGTAAAGTTGAAGGCCGCCCCGAGTAAAAATGGATAATATTTATATGGTTTTGATCCAGGCTCATTCTGAATAATATAAGGAGATTAATCGCCAGTTAGAGGTGTTAGTTTGTTTGACACTATGGTAAATTAGATATAAAAAGAGCGTTGAATTACGGATGAGGTGTTTATCATTGTGGAGCATTTATTTGATATAATAGACGTATTTTAAAGCAGTTAAAATACTTGACATAATGCGATACAAGAATGTGTATATATATAACGCGAGTATTAGTATAAATTAAAATGTTGTATCAGCAGAATATAGTTCAAATGAGCCCCGCCGTTTTTACGCAAGGCGAGTTGGGACTCAGGTGGCTGACGACACAAGCCGTGCGATTCTGGAAAAAAAGGGAATAGCATCTGAGGAAAGGAAAGGAAAGGAAACGAGGAAAAAGGAAAGGTAAAGAAAAAGAAAAGAAAAGTGGAAGAGAATACGTTTGTTTGTTGGGTTGGATTGCTGAGAGGAAGCCGTTTTATTTTACACTCGCGTAGATTAAGACACGTAGATGCGATTCGCTTTGATTTGCTTTTCTCTTCTCCTTTTTGGTCATTCCCTCTCTCCTCGTTCACATTTCCTACTGATATTGGTATTGGTATTGGTATTGTAAAGAGAGAAAGCGCACAGAACCATCATTGTCATCGCAGACATTAGAAAAAGAAAGGGAAAGAGTTTGAGAGATTTGGGAGTTTGGTTCGATTTATTAATGGGATCGTCATCGGGACAGAGTAGCAGCTACGATTTATCATTCAAGATCTTGCTGATCGGCGACTCCGCCGTCGGCAAAAGTAGTCTTCTTGTCAGCTTCATCTCCAACTCCGTTGAAGATCTCGCTCCTACTATTGGTACTTCGTGCTATCCTATGTTTTTCTTTCTTCTCATTTAATGCTATGTTTGGAGAAACAGAAAATAGAGTAAAAAAAATAAAATCCCGTGGGTTTTTGCTATTTTGGTTTAGAAGGTATCGTAAAGAGCAGTTGAAAAAAAAGAAAGAATGAAAGAAAGAAAGAATGAAAGAAAGAAAAATGATTTCGTGCTGTTTTGATTTTGAAGAATTTTCCTTTTCTTAAAAAAATTATTGTTGGTTCTGTTGTTGAGAAAACGGAGGAACAGAGAGAGAGAAAAAAAAAAAAGTTTCGTGTGCTGCTCTGGGTTTTAAAAGTATGAAACAGAATCATTTAAGCTGAGATAAGATGGTTACATGAGGCACCAGTTGAGATGGGACTCCGAGATTTTTCTGGATCCTAACTGCTGAAGAGCTCAAGATCCATCGTAGCTTTTTTCCTTATGGCATTGGATCTTTCCTTAACGTTGAAAGGATGCTGATTGCAATTTCCCCCATCCTATAGGCCGTGAGCAAAGGTGCAATATCTAGATAAAACTTAGCTCGTATTTTGGTGTCTAATTATGTCTATCAGCATAATAAGGAAAACAAATAAAAAATTAAAGAAAAGTAGTCCACCCAACTGACCAACTGCTTTGTCCGGCGGGTGGATTGAGTATTATGCTTACCAGTGAACAGAAAAAACCTGAAGACAAAACATTATTTTGAATTCTGGCATGCTAAAGGTCCTCTGATGTTTCTTTGTTATTCAAGTTCTATCATAAACCGACAATAATTTACTCCGCCTTGTTTGTTCTTTTGGTTGCATTTGATTACTGTACAAGTGCCTTTTTGACCACATTATTAGATGTAGAACTTATGCCAGCCAAGAAAATAAAAACAAGGTTTCCAATAATCTTTGCCAACTTTACTAATTGCATGCTCTTACTGTTTGGATGGAGGTGTGATGGTACTGTCTAAATTATCTGTTATCCATGTCAGATTTATTGACGGAAAAAAAGTGAATTGCTTGACTTTGTTGAAACTCCATCCTTTTGATAGTCACCTCCTCTATTATTCATCAATTGACTAAGAACTGTTTCTCACAGCTTTTTGGCAATCTGAAAGTTCTTTTGGATGCTCAGTTAACTTTTCAGCTTGCTTGGTTATAGTTAAAGTAGTTCCAAATGTGGAGTCCTGAAAACTCCCCATTAAAGTGAGGTGATCTTTTTCTTTGTAAGACTTAATGACTTATGTTTTCTGATGTGTATGCTTTGTTTTTTCTTTGCCTTGCCTCAATGATTTACAGGTGTGGATTTTAAAATCAAGCAGCTAACTGTTGGTGGGAAAAGATTGAAACTTACAATTTGGGACACTGGTAACATGTGGCTGTTGTCAAATCTTTCATTTTACATTTTCCTACATAACATTTACTTTGTAGCTATCATGTAGGATTTCCATTGGTGTAATTCTTTAACCTTTAGTCCCCTTGTTGTGGCTAGTTGATCTGTAGTGGTTCTATAGGATCACTAGATCTTTAGTGCTATATTCTTGATCTTAATATTCTTTTTTTTTTCCCTCGAGAACTATTTAGAGAAAAGTTCAAGAACTAATAAAATTCCACACTGCTTTTTACACACAAAAAAAAAAAAAAAAAAGCTGAGGGAGGACTGTCTGACTGGGAATTTCTAATTGAGATGGAACCCTCCGTTAGCATGAAAGTCATCCTCCAACAATTTTCAGTAGAGCAGGGTGCACAGTGGCACTGCTCAGTAGGAAGTTTCTTTCAGTTGGGTGACTTCAAGTTCTTGTGTACATCAACTGAGATCCTTATGATTCTGTAAATATCCTAGCATGCACTGATTTCTTTCTTTTCTTGTAAGTACTAGGTTATATAAGTTCTCTTAAATGATTTCTGTTCTGTCTGCACCTTGAAGATATCCCTTGCTTACATGAAACTGACCTCTGCAAATACAAGTTTTTCCTCCATTTGACATTGTTAGATTTTGTTCAGTTTGCATGTTACTTGTTATTTTGTGTCATTTCATGTTTGTCTCTTTTTCTTTTCTAGAACAATTTGGATGGATTCTGATTAGTCTTAACTTATTATGGCTGATTCAGCTGGACAGGAGAGGTTCAGAACATTGACAAGCTCTTACTATAGAGGTGCTCAGGGGATTATTCTTGGTATGCTACCTACAACATAAATTGATTTATTTCTTTAAAATTATGTGTTGGAACCTGTAGCTTAGTGAGATTGGCTGCTAATTATAAATTAGGACACCCAATTCCTTTCATTAGCATTGACATTTCAGATAAAGGAATTACAAGTTGGAATTCATCTCTGTTTGAGTAATAAATACAAATGTTATAACAATCTTATTATTGGTAATTGTTTCAAGCCATTCCACCTGCAATACTGAGTTTCTTCTGTTTAGATTCTCTGTTTTGTTGGTTATCTGTTTCAACCTTGGGATGTATTTATTTTGACAAGTTGAAATGGCTATCACCATTCTATTCTTGGCATTGGAAGGATCAATACATATGGATACAAAAAAATGTGTAAGGATAGTCCTTGTTACACACTTAAGACAACCATGTGCATGCATTCCAGCTTTTACCCCTTCTAGAAATCATGAATAAGTTAATGTATGGTTAATCTGTTTGCATGGATATTTCTTTTGCATCCTTGTTTTGTCATGAAGGTGCAAAATTGATGTATTTGTCAAAATTTTTTCATATTTGATAGTGCCATGTATCTCATGCATACCTCAGGAATTTTCTACCCTGGTAGATCATAATATCTGTATGTTTTCATTCAATTGTCATATTTGACATAAGTTTCTGATGTTTACTGCATAGACCACTAGTATGAAACTCGTGTTCTTGCCTAGATCATACATATATGCAAATATTTAGTCAAGCATTTACTCTATCCATTTTTATTGGATTTCTAAGCACATTCTTTCTATTGTTTTACTGTATTTTTGAAATGATTTTAAAAGTTTTGATTAAGGCTTTTCTTTGGTGGGAAGTATTGGCTGATATATATATATCTATTGTTTGTTTTTGTATTTTTTGTTTTAGTATTCGATGTGACACGGAGAGAGAGCTTTACAAACTTGTCAGATGTTTGGGCCAAAGAAATAGAGCTTTACTCAACTAATCAGGACTGTGTGAAGATGCTTGTTGGAAATAAAGTTGATAGAGTAAGTTTTGCGATCTCTTTTTTAAATGCTTAAAAACTGGATCCCAGAGAAGAATTATTAAATGGTTGTGGGTGTACTTGTCAGCTTTATGGCATTCGGGCATGGTTTGTTGTAACTAATGAATTTTATTGCTTATATTTGTCTCCCAATCATATTTTTAGCTTTTCATGTTGTAAGGCAGATAGGCTTCAGCATTCTGCTGCTGCTAAGGAATGGAGTTCATGGGTTATATATGGTCCACATTTCATTGTCCTGTCAGGATAATAAGAAATAAGCAATTAGGAAAAACAAGTAAAAACTGAATTTTTATGCCAGGTATACTCAAATGAAGGTCCCCTCTAAGAAAGGCATTTGGAATTTGTAAAGAAGTAAACTTGCTTCAGTTTAATTAGGTTGGTTGAAAAAAGAAAATGATAATCAGTCATGATGCTGAAATATAGAGTTTGGCACCATCCTTATACTCTCTGAATTCTTTGGGCACCTAGTTTTGGTTGGAGCTATTTATAACATTATCTATGTGTTGAATCTTCTGCCCAAATAGACCTTCACAGCTGAATGTTATCAAGAGGAACATGAAAATAGCCCATTGACATTCAAATTTAGTTGCCTGTCAGTTATGATTGAGGATTGTCTTATTCAGAACTCTTGCTGGAACTCCTTTTCTTTTCTTTTTTTCTTTTTGGGGTTCAGGATATTAACAAGAAATGACTGGCTCTGTTTTAAGATAGGAGGAGTGAGAATGATTTCAAAGTTTGAGGGCGATGAGTGGAGCAGATGAATCAGACCATTAGTTTAGATACAACTTGCATAGATTAGTTTTCTTAGAAATTGTGTCCTAGAGGAGAAGCTACTTCTTATGATTTTAGATCTCGGAAGGTTTAATTGTAGAAACTATAAAACAGAAATATGGTTGGAAGAGGAATGCAAGGGCAGTTATATTATGAGCGTATATAAGGAGGGAATACTTCCATTATTGTTCCTTTTTTGCCTCTTGAATTCAGACTTTCAATCCACTGGAAGTTTGAGGGGAGGGAGGCCTACAAACTTGATCAGGTTAGTTCAATTAACATTCAACTCTCATGAGTATTAAGGAAGAGGTTTTGATGAGTGGCAAATGCATCATCTTCTTTCAAGGATACTTGAGCTGTAGGCTCATCAAGATGGGATAACTTTCTTTTATCGAGATGTACGTTGTTTAAGATGGTGATCCTCTGGAAAGTTAATGTCTGAGCTTTTGCGTTCATGGTTTCATTTATTTGGTTTTTTGAAGCCACCTTTTTTTTTTTTTGAGTTTTTACATTGGACGATGTTTGTGATAGACTTTTTTGCGTTTTTTTCTTAAAATTTATTTTGGTCTTTCCCTTTAAAAATTTAAGCAATTTTTTTAACGATTGATATGCATTTAAGGCTTTATGATCCCACCCCTATGAAAGAGAATAACAAAGGATTTCATGTAGGGATAAGAGTTAAGAACTATTTTGAGTTGTTTTGTCGGAAAGACTTAGGATTGTTGGACTACTTTGATGCTTTGGGATTGAATGTTTGCAAACTTTCATTTAGAAGATTTGTGTTGCTAGAATGTTATATTTTAGAGAAAATTAGTTTTGAAAATTTTATCTTGTTGGAAGATGGTGGTTTAATGATATTTTGTTGTACTTTGGAAGATTTTATGTCCTTGAGAGATTTTGATTTTATTAAATTAGTTTAATTTTTTCTTGTGAGCATATTCAAGACAAACAAAATTCAATGGCAGAAATTTTGAAGGTTTCATTTACATGTCAAGTTTTAGAGCCATATATATGAATGGATAGTTAACACCCTTTCGTTCAGATTGGGGTGTTACAAAATGGTCTCCTTGGAGCCAGGAAACTATATTATACTGAAACCTCATTAATCACAGTGAACTTAGACAAACTGAAACATTGACTCTGTCCATGCAAACATCTCTTTGTTTGGAATCCGTTGCCACCGCTACCAGTTCCAAAACTTGTGTTCCTCCTTGCATAATAATGTGGACAAGAGGCTTACTGTTGACTAAAGTTGACTTTGATTTTTTGGCATTCTGAGAATAATCAGAAAATGCTAAGAAATCTTATGGTAATAGGATGCCCCGACTTACGGAGTTGTTCAAGCCTAACTTTTTCCTGAACTCCATGAAAGCAACGAAAACTGTATTACTTGATCATATTTCTCAACTGGTTGTCTCCGCATTTTTGTCGAGGCACAGGTTTCAGCCATGCTAGGCATTTGCACTGGTATGGAAGTTGGTTCATAAACCATATCGAGTTGTAACTGAGAAAAAGTGCTACTTATCCGATGTCTAAATTAATGCTAGAATCGAACTTCCAGCCTTTTGCAGCTGGTTTTGTAAAATTGTTACCTTATTTTTTTTTTTCAGCTGTGTACATTAACTTGAATATCTCAATTCTCCATTCAATCCTTATTTTCTTATTTCTCTCAATCTTTTTGTAAGCTGGTAATTGATATCACTCTCTTAGCTAATAGTGATGCAAATTGAATGGAACTTATCACTTTCTTGGCTTTACATGATCTTTCTTCTGTTATTGCCAAAAAAAGAATTAGTTGTAATGATTCTATGTTATGTATTTGATGCACTAAATTTACCAGGGGGAAAATTTTTAAGCCTTTCTGCCTTTCGATTGTCATTTTATTATTTTAAATTCAATCTCTTTATGATTTCAGGAATCTGAAAGGGTTGTAAGTAGAGAAGAGGGCGTTGCTCTAGCAAAAGAGCTTGGATGCCTATTTTTTGAATGTAGTGCTAAAACTCGTGAAAATGTGGAGAAATGCTTTGAAGAGCTTGCACTAAAGGTACCCCTCGGAGTAATATTTCTGCATTTCAACTGCCTTGTTGGATTTGTAAGGTATTTTAGTAGTGATCTTCAGCATTCAACTTTGGTGGTCTCACATGAACATAATAATTTCATTCAGAATTTGTTCATATTGGTAATGGACCTGTACTAAAAGGCATCTACTTGAATTTTTAAATTGATTTATAGAATACTTAATTGATTCACGCTGTTATGTTTACATGTAGATAATGGAGGTTCCTAGCCTTTTGGAAGAGGGATCAACTGTAGTGAAGAGAAACATCTTGAAACAGAAACCAGAAAACCAAGCACCACCTACTGGTGGTTGTTGCTCTTAAAATGATGCAAGAACAAGGCAAACGTTGATTCGATTGAGGGCCCAGTCATTCTACTAATTGTCATATATACCCTAAGCTTGTATTTAACATGTCATGATTTGATTATGTAAATGATACTTTTTTTTTTCTTATTCCTCTTTGCTTGTTATTGTTGTTTTCATTGGTTGCCTTGGTCATACCACCATTCTGGGAATACTTGCATTCAATTAACATCAACTAGCTTTGTGTAAATTGGATTTCCTTCTCTATTTTATTCAGCCCTTGCTTTTATTAAGGGATTACTTGAGGAAACAGATAATTGTCGGTTGCAAAACTTCAATATTTTTTCATGTATCAAAATTTGTTTGAATGATCCATACTAGGGAGGTATACGATGGGTAGGAGTACCTAAAAAGCAAACAAGGGAAAGCACCCAGATAGAATCGGTAAAAAAAGATGAAAGTAGGAAGCAGGGTGAGGGTGAGTTATCTGAGACCTGTATATAAATGCCATTCAACACTTGCAAATTGGTGGAGATATTTAAACACCCATAGTTTTAGAAGTAGGAAAGTAACAGAGTGCGCTGCCAGTTTTTCTTTGCAAACCAGAAACAACTTCCCAGTTTTTTTTAAAGATTATTTGAGACATGCACAGAGGAAATGGGAAGCAATCCTGTTATTGAGAGATCTCATGAGCTGCAGCAGAACTGATAGCTGGGTCAGGTTTTACTGATCTTGATGGTTGGAGGCTACATAAAAACAAGGGTGGCCAAATATATCAATAACTTCCATTTACATCAGAAGATATATTAAGAGAAAAATATATACCTGTCTGCCTTTGAGTCAGTCTCTGTGAGTCTCTGCTTTATTATGTCTCCGGCAATTGAAAAGAAGACCTGCTCCACGTTGAAGTTTGTTTTGGCACTCTGCTCAAAGTGTTTCAATAATATCAGTGTAAAAAGAGTGATTTTGCAAGGATTCACTTCACAGAGCTGAGAAGCAACCACCACCCCATTCCAAGGAAAGAAAGGGTAGCCCTTAGGAACATGGTTTCCTCTTTTGAGTCCTAATTTTGAATGCAATTACAACTCCAAGTCATATACCAACAAAAAACAAGCCACCTGAACGAACTCTCACCATCATCGCGTTGACTGGGCACTGCCTTACCAGTGTTATTAGGTGCCCTTAGCGAGTTTCAAACTCTGATGAATCAAAGAAAGGCCCACATATGTCACTTACAAACTTACCGTCTCAAAAAACTTGATCCCAAATTCATCAGCTAGTGCCTGGCCCCGTGATGTTGGCACAGCCTATAAAAAGAGAAGCATTTGCCATGAGAGAAAAATACAGGTCAAGTATTAATACTTGTAGATGAGTTTAGAGGTTATCCTTTGGCTTTCATCCATGTCAGCTTTGTTTCCCACCGATATTTTGTTGATATTATCAGAGCCATGCTGTTCAATATCCTGGATCCAGTTCCTAATGCGTATGTTGGGCCAAGGACATAAATATGAAGAACTTCAAAATGGATTTTATTTGTTATTGTGAATATTGATCAGTGATACAATTGAAGCAACAAATTGAAAGCAACGATTAATGGGTACCATGGGCGAGCTCGGTTCCCCTAACCTTGTGCGGCCCGGCCAGTGATGGGACTAGGCTGCCAGGCCGACGAAAGAACGCCGATCGATCCTCGCACAGGTACCACAGAAAATTTGTTTAAAGCAGTAGGCGAGAACGCTTAGATCAATCCTGCGGACGCCTCTTATCCCCGGATGCCTTTTACCCGGGGTGCCTTCCTTTCCGATCGGCAATTCAGCAAGCTATTGCATTTCTTCATGATATAAGTGTAGGATTCTCCGTAGGCAGAGCCCCCTACGCGTGATCTATCGGGAAGCGATTCGCATTAAAGGAAAAACTGATCGTCTTACAAAATAAAAGCCGCCCAGTCTTTATGGGGAAGAGAAATGCGTCCTTATCCGAGGAAAGATGGATCCTCTTTTCCCTCAGCAAGAAAGCAAATCACAACAAATGAGGTATGAGATTCTTGATTGAGATAAATGTCGCTCTAAGCTGTCAATCTTCCAGAAAAAGACTAACTTTGCCATCGGAGGGGTGACGGAACACCACCATAGTCTTATTTTTTGTTTTGTAGGTTCTGATCAAGCTGGTGCATGCTCAAGGCGGGATCCAGCTGACTCTGAGGTCGGGGTTCTGATTGGCGTCGTCGTGGGAAGCCGACGAAGTCGGAGATGAATGAGGAGCTTGAGTACACTCTCTCGAGGTGATCTCAGAATCTCAGAAGCCTTGGCGGATTCTGCGAGACATCCACGGGGCCAGTCGGAGACTTGCCGTGTCGGCCCGACGAAATGAATCCACCCCATCGGGGACCCGGTTCCACCGTGGCGCCAGTGGAGGTGTGACAGGAGGAGGCGGGCTAGATAGATGGAATTTGGTCTGAGCGTGCGGACCAGTTTGACGGGAGAGCAAACACGGGCAGCAGGAGTCAACGGGCCCAGGAACCCCAGAAGGTGTCGCTGGGAGCTGAGCCATAGCTCGGTGAATAAAGGGAAAGAGCCGAGATCTGCAGGCCATAGTGATCATCGGTGATGTGTGAGCTCTCTTTTGGGCTGACTCTCTCCCACTTCCACTGTCGCTCACCACCATGCCCGAAGCGATCGCAGGCCCGGAGTCGAGAAAGAGACCTCCTCGCCCAGTCAAGCCGGTATGAGCGGGCCATGACGCCCAGAATCACGTAAAGAGGACTTGACCAGGACCCTGGGTTCTGGTGGCCAGCCCAGGCAAAATGGCCTGCCGGTTTGAGGGCGCCCCTTCATTTCGTACGATATCCATGGAAGCTCAAGATCATGCGACCCTCATCCTGTCAGGGACTACGGCATGTTGTCCTCCCCCTTTAGACTGACATATTTTAGACCTATATGAACCTCCTCGTGGTTGTTATTCCTTAAATTTCTTTATGTCTGACTGGCTCGTTCTATCGTACGATCACATGTTGCATGACAGGGCGATGATCATACTTGCGGGGGATGATAGACTTACGTGGCAAAGTGTTCGGCTAGCCTCAGCGGCTTTGGCTTGGTTCCATAAGCACTTCCTAAGTCGTGCGACTCATTCGTGAGTTGTGGGCTAGTGTTCGATCTCCCGATATCTGTGCTCGGTCGGAAGAAATGGAATATCGACACGGTATCCTCGAAGCAGAAGATGAATGTAGGGACTTCACCGTGAGGTTGGGAATGAGAAATTTGTCCAGCTGATTGAAATGTTCTGATATGGATGCGAGTCTGAAACTTAGGAGAAAGCTTTGGATGACCACCCCAGTTCTTCCAGTCGCTATCCTATGTCGCGTAACCATGGAAGAACTATATCTGCGGTGAGATAGGATTCCTCCTGCTGGAGGCGACATTCGGGCCGCCTCACAAGCGTGGCTGATAACCACACAAGGTGGCCGTGCGAGGCTCATCAAGAACGAAGAAACTGGCCAGCAAGGGGTGGCCCCGGCGAGTCTAAAGCGAGGCCGAGTTCACTCCTCCCTCAACATCGCATGTGGGGCTCCTCCCCTCATTCGGGACCTCCCCAGTTTCAAAGTGGCCCCCACATGAAGGCGAGACCGGGACTAAGCGCAGCAGATCCCAAGGTGCGACTATCATAGAGACCATAGCCCTGAAAACCAACCATTGCCAAAGCCGGGTAGTTTCTAGTGGAAAAATGACAGTTCGGTAGGGCACCTCGGAGTATTCTGAGAGCCAGATCAACGAGGTGCTTGGCCAGCCCTCAGTTGACATGGTCATTAGCCTCTTGGGCATGCCTCAGGGGCCCCAATGAGCCGTCAAACTTTATACTAGGGGCCAGGTCGATGTGATGTCGGTCAAGCGAGAGGAGAAAAATGCTCGGTGCGTATGATCGAACGAGGTGGTTTCTGGTCAGCACGAAAATCATCCTGTTGATTCGATGGGTTGTGAAATACAATATCCTTCCCCACTATAAGCTACTCCGGGTTATTACCCCTCGTTATGATGCACTTACTTCTTTGTGATATTAACAATTTTGATGTACCACGGGGTCCTCGTCGATCCGAGGGCGGTGCGGTCGATTTACTACACCTCGACCGCCGCGAATGAGAGTCAGCTCGATCGTCTCGATTCCATTTGTCAGGGTTTTGTAGGGTTTAACGAGGCTACCACGGCTGATAATTGGGACATTGCCTTTCAGATCAGCCAGTCGATGTTCAACGAGTCGCATTCGGTGGTAGAGATTTGGGGCGCTCCCTGATGCACCATCAGGCGGGACGATTTTACGCCGTGAAAGCGGTACCGTACGTACCACGAGCAGTATTTGGCCCGTATCGGGCAGGATTGACCTTGAGGAAGTCGATTAGTCACCGCTGATAATGCTATCATCTCACCCGTCGCGAGGATGCGAGACGGGAGGAGTGCTCACAGTGAGACCAACCCTTGAGGGCTGACCTCGTGATAGCGATCATAGTCATCTACCGTCCGCCTTGGGGGACGAGAGTCTCAGCGGTTGATCCACTTGAGCTACCTTGACGGACCGGGATCCATCATGTTAGTACCCTCACAATCAGGAGGAAGACCCAGTGTACGGGGTGATACGGTTAAATACGTGTATTCGCTTGGACTCGTGCGAATATATTTGGAATCGGCCCGTGCGCGCCTCGCACAGGCCCAGGCGTCGCCCCGAAATGCCTTGGCTGGTCACGAAAAAGTGACGCTTTGCCCGGTCATGCTTAATTAAATCGAAGCGAGGTCGATAATCACTTCCTCTGAATGGTTATCGGAAGCCGGGTTAAATACCTGAATGGGCGACGGCGTGGTGGTTGTTCAGGGGCAGTGGAGTATGTGGTTACTAGGACCTCGCGACAGGCGCGAAAGACGGCTTCCTGCGCCTGCGTAGATCGGATTGTGGGCGGCTTATTGTGAGCCATGATATCATCTTTCTGGGCCTTCTTGGGATAACACCGTATCAGTACCCAGGAGGCGGAAAAAACATATGTATCACTCCCCATGGACTCTACTGTTATAATGTGATGCCTTCCCGAATTAAAGGAATGCGGGGCCACTATCGGAGGTTGGTGACAAAGATGTTTCGGCCAGTTCTTTGGGATAACCTGATGGAAGTCACATATTGACTATATGCTAGTAAAATCAGCGGCCTTGAATCCTGCACACATCTCAGTGAACAATTCGACCTCCTGGAGAATATGGTATAAATGAACCCCCTTAAAATGTGCCTTAGAGTCAATGCAAGTAGATTCACTTGGCTTTATGGTAACTTAAAGGGGATGAGGCTAATCCTGCCTTGACACCAAGGCCATCTTACGATCGTCGGCTCTAAGCTCAGAAAGGGATCTGTGTGGCCAAGTAGGTTGCTGTCTGCTGGGCGTTTATTTCTGGTTCACGGATAGTTTGAAACCATGCTTCACTACCTTTGAGGAACTGTGGTAGAATGGAGATGAATGCGGCCCCGGGCATTAAATAGCAATCAGCGATACTGACCGATTTGGGTCTTGGGCGGGCGGGCGACACCCTCTGCTCTACTGTGACCTACGATATAGCGATAAGTCTTTGCCTTGTTTAAGAATGGGGATGCGAAGTTGAGGCAGGTGTTTGTCGGCTAAATCCTTGTGGGCGTGGAGACCGGATATGCCCACCTCGGCGAAATTCGCCTTGGCCCTCAGGGCCCGGCCGCCCCAGCTCGCCGTGCCAGGGCTCATCAGGTTATGGTGCTAAGCGATCTTCACTACGGGGCCACGGTCGTAAACTGATTTGTGGGAAGGATGGCGGGTTAGACGATGGGATTAAGCGAGTATGGCATCCGGTACAGCGAGACTTTGAAGAGAGGCGAGTCTTGGCCGGCTTCCTCGCATCGTCAGCGGCCAGATGCTTGCCTGGACAGGTGGTGGACCCTCTACAGCGTGGATGGGGGCTTCGAAAACGATGGGGCCGGCATCGATGCAACGATTAACATTCCCAGCCGGGGGAAGGATGAGCAGGTGATGAGTTGGGCTTGATTGCCACGATAACGAATCGAATCACGAGGCCACGACCATTTGGACTCGAGCTTCATAAGCCCAGGGGGCATTGTGAGTCTTTTCGATTCGAGCGATTCCACGGTAGTTGTCGGAGACCACAAGTTAATGCGAATTCTAGTCACAAGGACCTGAATGGCAATGAAGTATGGCTACCTTAGTCAAGCAAAAAATTAAATGCCCTCTCGGCACAGGGTGAATATGTCCCAGGGCTATATTAGGAGAGTAGATGCCTTGGTAGTCGTAGGCCTTCATTCACAGATGTAAAGTATATTTCTCAGTCTCTTATCGGGACGGGACTTCTCTATACGGTGCGCCCAGGTAAACCGGGTAGAGGAAGTCTCCCCGTCTTGGATGGACCCCGGCTCACGACTAATACATGCCGCGGAGACTACTGTGTGAAACGAGGCTCGCGAGAGTTCTAGTTCGGTCGGTGGATTCTCCGTGATAGACGACGATTTTGTCTGAAACGATCCTAGGTAGTAGGTACCACAGTGTAATCTAACCGAACAAGGCCGGTATGTATTAGCTGAATTGCATGAAGGCATATCTTGGGAATCACACGGGCGGACCTGCAGCCCAGGGCTACTGAGTGTGTTGAGACTATGAGTTGGGCCCAGCTGTGGAATACGTCGAGATGTGACCCTTGCCGGTGAATGTCCCTATCTTGAAATCACTTAGGTCTGAGACTTGGTCTCGAAATCCTCACAGCCCGTGGCCGTTGGATTCGATGAGGGATTGACATGAGTGCGGTCGGCTTCCCCCTTTGCCGCCGGCTCAGAAAGAGCGTATTGGTCGCCCTTGGAATTATTTCAGTAAATGGATAGAAGCTAACGCTTTCTTGTCGATCAAAGATAGAGATGTCACTCGGTTTATTTGGAAAAACATTGTCTGTCGGTTCGGCATCCCAAGATCAATCGTGTCCCGATGGTCGCAGTTTAGCTTGACAGAGTCACAGGGACACCGGGGAGTTGAAGATTAAAAATTTATATTCTACCCCTCGGTATCCTCAAAGCAATGGCTAAGCAGAAGCCTCCAACAAAACCTTGTTGACTGCCTTGAAAAAGCGGTTAGACTTCGCTAAAGGGAAATGGGTAGAAGAACTCCCCGGGGTGCTACGGGCTGCATAACTCTTTTAGAAAGCCAGTGGCATCTCTGATTTACTCACCTCACGGGATGGAAGCCGAGTCATTCCACTTTGAAAATTAGTGCGCCCACTATCCGAACGGATACCCTCAGTCAGGAAATGCGGAATCAATAGCCAAGAAGTTAGACATGAGTGATGAGCGTGGAAAGCCATTGCGTCAGCATAACTTCCTACGTCGCAGCGAACTCCTATACAGACGGGTTAAGCCTCGAGTGTTTAGTAGGGGCGATCAGTGTGAGGAAAGTTTTTTGAAATATTGAGACCTACAATTTGCGAGGAAAATTCCAACCCAACTGGGAAGGACCTTATGTTGTGATGTGAGTCGGTGGCTTAGGGTCTCTATTTATAGATAAAATGGATTGGAACCCGTGTACAGAATGTGGGCGCCATGCATTTTGAAGGTATTATCGATAAAAGCATATCATTATCTTTGACTCCCAGCGGCAGCATATTTTCTCTATCTGAGTGAAATTCAAAAGTCGGATGGCGCGATCGTGACCTGTCCATTGACATAGATAACCCTCTCTCTGTTTGGTCGAGAATTTAAAAGTCAGGATGGCACTGATAAATGACTATCCAGGCTGACGTGAATAACCCTCTGTTTGATCAAATTTAAAGTCCGGGATGGCGCGATAAGCGACACTATCGGCGGCGTAGATAACCTCTAGGTACAATTAATTAGTCGGATAAACATGATAAAGTGACCTATCAGATGACATGAATAACCTCTAGCTGAATTCGAATTCAAAGTCGGACATTGTGATAAAAATGACATCGAAGCCCCAGCATAAGATCACACTTATAGCTAGTCGAATACAAAAATTAGGATGGAGCAAATTAAAGTGACTTATCCGGCTGACATCAAATCACTTCGGTCGAATCTGCAGAGCCCAGGATGACCTAGGGAGCTAACTATCAGAGGCTGACCTATGTGTGGTAGGCTCAAATACATGATTTAACGGGCCAGCTTGAGACAGTACAAAAAATCGATACAAACCGGATAATATGATATCAAAAACATTATTGAGGATATTGAGCAAAAATTAACGAAAAAGAGAAGAAGAGTAAATTGTTTGATCTGACAGAGCGATTATAAATTATACCGTATCATAAAGCTTATTAAAATCCTAGTTGACTATGGCATCCCTCGACCAGCGTCAGAGCCAGTGGGATATCGAGGAATCACTTCCTCAGACGCGGTGGGGCTATTCTCCGGACTCCTCGCTGCATGCGGTTGGAATGCAGGATTGGGTGATGAGATGCTTGGGGGCGGCGAGGGTTCTGAAGAACTGCGGAGTTAACGGGATTGAAGGATCAAACGTTCCATCTGGGATCGGGGGCTTGCTCCCATGAATGTTGTGCATTAAAGCGTGACAGCCATAGCCCATGGGTTGGAATGGCGATGTTGCCACTTGCATCGAACTGGCCTCAGTCGTCTCTATCAGCGACGGCCTTCTCGGGAGGCGGCGAAGTCATCCTATAGTCCGAGCTCCATGACGAGGCAAGTCTCTGAGAGCTGACCGGTACGTTCTCTTGATACGCCTTCTATGGGCTTCCCCATTCTGACCCAGCGCCTCTGGCTTGACCTCACGCTCGGACTTCGCCTTGGTGACATTTCATGACCATTGGGCATGTTTGAACCGAATGAGCTTAGACTCCACGTGCTCGGGTGTGCGGTATGATCAGCTGACTTGGCCATCGCTAGCCTCGCGTGTGGCCACTTCCTCTCGGCCTTTGCCGGGCGAGCCGCTTTCGGGTGGGTTCCTTGCCTCGGGCCTCGGGCGGCTAAGTCAGGCCTCGAGCCTCTATCTTTTGTGATCTGCTGGCCCACCACCTCTGGCTGAGTAGTCAGTCGGACATATAATCCATTTCCAGCCATTCGTGTCACTTGCGCCGGGCTCGAACTCGTGATCTTGAAGGCGCCATGTTGAATAAGCGTGACGACTGAGAGCCGTTAGAGCATGCGCCGTCGGCCGAGCGTTAATATCCGCAAGAAACTCACTATCTTACCGGTTGTCGGCCGAACATGGTCACGATTTGCGGACTTATCCGTCATCGATGATCAGGCTCGATATCTTCCTTAGGGTCCTTGGCGGAGCGCTCACGGAAGTGATCTGTGAGGAACCAGTGCCCAGCGACCACCGACATCCAGGAAGCATGTGCGGTTCTGAGTGTTCATGGTCAGGCGCGGCCTCTTTGCGGTGGAAAGGCTCAATGGCGCGCAAGTGAACACCTCGTCACGCCCGGAGGCGTAGATGCCTCCATTCTCGAACTCACGGCGCAGCGGTGGAGCATATGGGGAGTTGGTTATGATCGCTACGGCAATGGGGGCTGGATGGCGGCCAGCATAGTTTGTGTTCTGCCGGGTTGACCTCGTGGAAGAGATGGACTTACGAAGAGGCACTTGAATCGAGTTGGCCTCCGCTGACTGCGATTGCATTTGCAAAGTGAGCTGGTTTGAATGTTGTCACATGGATTGAAATTTCCAGATATATCGCGATGTATATGCGATATGGATCCTCAGGCCTTTGGCGAAGCGGTGCACTCTGAAAATCGTTTAGAGGAAAATGGAAAAAATCGAGTAAATGTCGTGATATTTGGTAGAAATGTGGAATCCTTGGCCCAGAAATATCGGATGTTTATATAGATTTGAGATCCTGTAGCGATGGGGAAATTTCTGGATTTTTCTCGGGATATATCATTAGATGTGAGAAAATATCGCCGATATCGCGGAGTATTTTGATATATCGTAGATGTATCGACGGTATACATGTTATTAACCGGTTGTTGTCGCAGAGAAAATCGGCGGTCAGGATCTACCCTCCTTTTCAGCGGCTAGTTTGGCGTCGATGTGATTTGAATGCGGTTTGATTAACGACTATTTCACCGGATTTAAAATGTGATCAACGGTCGGATTTTTTGTGCATGGCCAGAATTTAAATCTAAACTTGATCCAGCTTGTTTGTGGATTGATCCCGACGGTTAGAAGGAGAATCTGCGGTCATATTTTCCTGAGAGTGTCCCAGCTGGTTAATTAAATCATAATTATATTTTATTATCTATAGCCTTTTTGACCCAAAAATTCTATAAATCTGCTCAAAAATCACTCATTTTCTCTGAAACTCTCTCTACTCTCATCAAATCTTCATTTCATCTCAAATTCATTTTTTAACATTTATATATCTCCAAAGATTGGAAAATTGCAGTGTTAAGGGTTGAAGTTTCAAATTTCAACAAGATTAATTAAGGTATGCCTTATTGTATTTATGTTTTTGTGTATTTAATAGTTTTACAATTTATTTTAACCTTTATGTTAGTATATATTAGTTTGTTTTTATAATTTCATATTATCATATAAATTTAATAAAATACAAATATATGGCCAATCTAAAATAAATATATATATACTACTATAGATTTTATAATAGTTTTTTTATTTTTATAATTTCACATGAGATTACCAATTCACATAAAATACAAATATATAATAGTTTAAACTTTGAGAGTAAATATCATATAATAATATGGTTTTATATAGTATAATAAATTTAATAGTAATGTATTCTTTAAATAACTATACATTAGTTTTTTATAATTTCACATTAGATTATAAATTATAAAATACAAATATAAATTAGTTTAACTTTAAGAATTAAGTATCATATAATAATATGGTTTTATATAGTATAATAAATTTAATAGTGATAATTGTTTTAAATAACCATACATTAGTTTTTTTTTATAATTTCATTGAATTCATAAAATTGCATAAATCTAAACACCTATTAGGTTTAGCTTTAAGGTAAAATATCATATAATAATATGGTTTTATATAGTATAATAAATTTAACTAGTGATGTAATTCTTTAAAATAACTATACATGGATTTTTTTTATTTATAATTTCTATTAGATTATAAAATTGCATAAAATACAAATATATATATTAGTTTAAGCTTTAAGAGTAAATATCATATAATAATATGGTTTAATATAGTATAATAAATTTAATAGTAATGTATTCTTTAAAATAACTATACATTAGTTTTTTTATTTTATAATTTCTATTAAATTATAAAATTTCAATACAATATATTAGTTTAAGCTTTGGGTAAATATCATATAATAATATGGTTTTATATTATGTCATTTAATAGTAATGTGATCTTTAAACCAACTATACAATAATTGTTTTTTGTTTTTATATTTAAATTAGTTATAAATTTATAAAAATACAAATATATATTAGTTTAAGCTTTAAGGTAAATCATATAATAATATGGTTTTATATAGTGTATAATAATTTAATAGTAATGTATTAACAAAATAACTATACATTAGTTTTTTATTTTTATTTTCATTTCTAATTAAGTTATAAATTTCAATAAATCCAAATATATATTAGTTAATATTTGAATTGAAGTTATATATTAGTTAATATTATGTATGCATACTAATAGAATAATTAATTTTTCATGTTAGTTAATATTTTAAAATAAAGTTTATCCATATCTATTGATTAATATTGTATATTTGTGACTTAAATGCATGGTTTATCATGTAAGTAATTCATTTTAATTGTATAATAATGGTTAGCTAGTGGAAGTAATAATGGAGTAGAGATCGGCGTGATATTGCACATATGGAGGGAATAGAAATGGTCTGATATCTGATTCTGTGGTTTGGTAGTAAGGAGTGGTGGGATCATAAGCACAAATATCACTATCGTTCGGATCCATTTCTGTCTGAAAAGTCTTGAGAATGCATAGGAGTGAAACGAGAAATGAAGCAGCAGACCCCGGAAAAATAAAGCTTGAAAGCGATATACTCTGAGAAGAAATTCGCGAGCTACGAGGCCTTGATGGGGGACGATAGACATCTCATTGATGAAGATGATGCAAGGGGATGAGGAGGAAGAAAGAGGAAGATGTATATATGTATCAGGGTGATATGACCTGATGAAAGAGGCGATTTTTCGACCGGCATATCGTGCATCAAAAAGCTCTTGAATGGGCAAACCAGAGAAGAGGATTATGAATGAAAAATGTCTGTTAAGTAATTTAAGATTAAATAAATTTTGAATAGAATTTACTTAGTTTCTAATTGAGATATTCACCAGCGATTGACATCCGTCCCTTGACAGGCTAATCCGATGGTAGCGTCACGAAGATCTCGAAAGTGTGTGAGCTTGATATCGGATCGAAAATGCTTATAGCTTGCTCGTCGTTATACAAATCTTGGCACCAAAGCAAGGCATTAAAAATGCTAAGGTAGTTCAATCAGAAAGCTTGATGGTAAATGCATAGCAGAGTGCCGTATGAGTGTTGCGCCTCCTGGACTCTCACCACTTGAGAACATGATTATTGGTTTTACAATGACTGGTATCTTGATGCCAATCCCTTTTCAGTTTCTAATAGTTATTATCATATATTATAGTTGAAAACTAGATAATTAATTTCATTAATTCTACTTGTAGGCATGGGAATAGAGCCACCATCTCCCATGAAATCAAAAACAAATATGGATGGGTGTAAGATACATGGAAGATTATCTTGAACATCACAGGAAAAATGGAAGACTTATGGGTGTGCGATTATATATCGATGGATGGAATGAAGACTACAGAGTGACATTATTAATTTCAGCGAGTATATTCGAAGGAAACCTGATATTCCTCGAAGTACAGTTCCAGTGCATCAAAATATGAGAGATAAAAAATAATAAATCGTTTACGATTACAGTGGAAGGGTGATCGAGGGAAGTAGGTGAAACAAATGTTATTATGAACTGTTCTGAACAATGGATCGACATTTGAAGTGGAAGATTCATAATGAAGAAATTTACAATTATATTGTTGGATAAATGTAACACCAACACATTAAACAGTGTTTGAAGACGGTAGGCTACCATTTCGAGATTAGTACGATACCTTGAAAATCACCGACTTCATCTATGATCATGGTTGGTTGCTTTGCGAAAGTGAGAAAGATTACGTAGTGGAGATGTTATAACGTCAGGGACAGCAAAGATTTGCGACAAATTATATAAATACTAGAGAGTCTTCTAAAAGGGTTGATTTGAAGAAGATCTTTATTAGTGATGAATGGGCTTCTCATGACTTAGTCGATCGACCATTGGACATGATGTTGAAGTGCTGCGTGTTTGATCACATGATGGGAGAAGGTCTACAGATTTAGTATGTCCTTGAGCCATATGCGATTCTTCTCATTGTTGATTAAAGGGAGTCGATCCCGACAACGCCCATTTGTGTATGAGTTGATTCGGGTAATGAAGCAAAATTTACATGACTCGATGCCGAAAGATTGGAGTGAAACAATCATGAGATCGTTAGGATAGAACCCTCGAAACATCCCTCTTCATGCGGAGTAACTAAGCGATATCTTAATCACACTTAATGTATATTATTTTTCCTTTATGACATACTAATTACAAATCACTTTTGTAGCATATTATTTGAATCAGTTTCAATCCCGAGTTACTCGAAACATTCACGAAGTATTTGCGAATTATCTTCTCTTACTCTGACATGTTAATTTGGAAATGAGGTACACATCGATTGGTTACAATTCTAATTAATTGATTCAATTTAATTGGTTACACTTACATATGCGATTTTGACATGTATATTTTCAATTCCACAGCACATAATGTTTCGAGATGCAAGAGGATTCGGTGATGAAGCGGCGATAGCCTGAGGATTTAATGGTTCTGGTTAGTGTTATTTCTCATTAAAACATTAAAAATAAAACTATTATCATGTTATATTAGATTTTGAATGTTACTTATTTTATTACGACTGAATGGTGGTTCATGTATGAGCACGCTTTCCCACGTGAGGAATTTGGCCATTAAAGTTGCTGAAGCTGAAATCTCTTCTTGACATGAGAGAAATTGGAACCACGTTTGCTCCAATACATAAAAACAAAGAAATCGACTTAGCACCCACAGGCTCCGACAATTGGTTTTTATTTGCTTTATAACATGAAACTAAAGATGCGACAATATCTGGCGAGTCGGATAAGAGTACGAAAAATTACCTTGATTTATGACATTTAGGCTCAGTTTGGTGAGAGAGGATATCGATTATTGATAGGTTGGGCACCTCTCCATTTGGATGATGAAGATGGAAATCGATCGCGGAATTGTTCTTTCAGCATGTTCGAGAAGGTACGGTGATGTTGGCCGTGTTTTTATACGAGAAGAAGTTAATAGTGAAAGTTCCCGGTCGAGACACGAGAGACTCATTCCAGCCCGTGTTGATTTTCGACCTCGTTGATTAGTGTTGAACATAGTAGTAGACTAGTTTTGCGATTACTTGACTACGACATTGATGGCTCAGAGGAGAGGGGGCCAGGTGATGGTAGTGATGCGATGATGGTGGAGATATTGCGGATCGTGAATAAGTCGATATCCGTTGAGTCCATTCAGCGGTGAAGATGATTTCACACATGCTACGAGATGAGACCACTTGCAGATTAGGGGCCCGGTGGGGTATTGGAGCCATTGCTGAAACCATATAGAATTAAATGACGAAGGATGGCACATCCGTGATGAGAAATCATTGTCATTTAGTTTGAATACAGGCATTGGCACTCGATACGGTGATTCATCGATAATGGTAACATTTTCCCTCCTCACCTGATGACTTATGGTCGGCCTTCTTAAAATCCTTGGGCACCCATTGATGAAAGATATGGAATGATACTAAATTATCTCATCTTGAACAAATGTCGATTTACGTTCGAGTATCAAATGCGGCAAGGGATTTAAACGAGCGTGGGTGAATTTGATTTCCCATCCGTGGAGAGGTTGTGGAGTGAGTCAAGATATTTATACATGGCATGTTCGATCTTATAATCCAATATTATCGGAACACCATGTCACTGTTGTATTATTGTCTTCACGAATGGGATCCCTTCATCGAAATGTTCTGATGAGCCACGTCGATCTTCATTTGGTGGTGAAAGACCGTAACAATGTAATATGTGTCTATATTTCATTATTAATGTCATTTTACACTTTTATAAGTGTTTCCATCGATTTCAAAGTATTTTTATTAATTTCACGATATATATCGATATTCATGTAAAAATATCCCAGATATATCTCAGATATATCCAGATATATCCGTGGAAATCCAATCTGGAAATATATCGGAAATCGAAAGCCGATATTTTCATCCTTGGTTGCTCCAGGCTCGGGAGAACTAGGAATGACAATGGCTTGCATCTCCGATCCCAGCAGCGGTGACCTTCAGATTAAGCGGCACAGTTAGGATCGGACTCAGCTATTTGGAACTCACTGCTTGGCTTCCTTTGCGGGCGGCGTATGATCCGGTAGCCAGTCATCCTTTCTCTGGTTCTCTCCTCGAATCCAGAAATCCCTGGGTTCTTGCTAACCCGAGGAATGAAATCCTCCCACTTGGGCCGGGCGCGTTCATCTGGCCGGCGCCTTCCTTTTAATCGTAATCACTTGGGGCGGATCCAGGCTACTTGCACGAGCGAGTAGCCTTTCGGAATGACTACTTACTGGTTCTCAGTGAGGAGCAGTTGAGCGAACTAGAATCCTCCGCTGGGGAGGGTCGGCCAGACCGATGCACTCCACGAAGCACCACCTTGCAGGCTTGATGCACACACCGACTCTTTGGAGCCTCGGAGGGGCTGGGGCTGGCCTTCGAAACCGAACACATGGCCAGGTCGATGTGTGAAGTGCTCTCCTTCCACGATGTTCGAAGGCAACGGTCGGGGAATGACCAGGAGAGTGTAAGGAGCCGGGTTGCGCCTCACGGCGAATATATTAATGCAGGTCGAGGAACCTTGCCTTGGCGGCTCTACTCGGATATCTGGGGATGTCGGCGGTAGTTTTCTTGGCTCTTCTCCACTGGATTCCATTTGATGCGCTTCATGACGCACACCTATAAAAGCGACCCGAGGTTAGTCCATCATCACGTACTAATATCACGGAAAAAAATTTGTCGGACCGGTCCCAACTTAGACCACTGGAAGATTGAGGCCAGGTTGATGTCAGACGGAGAGGCGGGAGCAGGGACTCGTCGGGGTCCCCTTACTAGCAACACTCCTTTCGCCTTAGTCTTAGGTGAGTCGGGGAGCCCGTTAACAACCTGAAGTCGGGGATTCAGAACTGACATGGACATCCAGCCCGCCACACTTGCAGATTCTCGGAGAAATAAATTATACCGACTCTGACTAATGAGAGGGTCGAGTTTGATCTGAGGAATGATTGACCTGCTGACACAGATCAAATACGAATGACGTTGGGGGTGGATAAGAAGTGGGGTGCCGGGTGAAATCACCAGCTTGACTAGGTAGGCACGAGTATGGCCGAGTATGAGGTGTGCTCTGTGTAAAAAACACACCATTATGTTCTCCACCCAAAGTGGACTCGTTCGTCCTCTCCATCAATCGAAGGTCGATGTTATCGGGCACCTCGCAATAAGCCATTAATTCCTCCATCGTTAGGGACGAGATGATGCTGCTTGCAGAAGGCGTCGCCCGAAGGCGCCCTCCGAGGCGACCACTCATGGAAGTTTCTTCCCGACCCCTCGCCATTCTGGCGGATGAGGAGGGGGAGCAGATGTGGGCTGGCCATATACTGGTGGTGCGAAGGCATACCCAGGGCCGGGCGAGAGCCTCCCAGGCGAGGAATAAGTGTTAAACCACGTTTCCTCCGCTTGGGGCCTTTTACATCCGAGCCCAGTCACTCATAGAAATTTAACATTGCGGGAAGCGATGATGGATTGCTGTGGAATGGAAGTGCGAGTGCACTGCTGGCAAATGGCTCACGAGCGAGCCTTGGTTAGACTAGCCTATTCGCGGCCGGGTTGGTCGTAGGAGAAGCGGATAAACGAAATAACACGGGAAGGAAAAAGTACTGCTTAATGATGCTATCGCATATATTGCTAGAGCTGTAATTGCATTTTAATGCAAGCGATGATTGATCGTGCGCGGGATCTCAAACCATCACAGCAGTTCGCTCTAGAATTACGTTAGACTAAAAGTGGAGCCCGAGCCGGGGGCCTCTCTCTCGATTGAATAAAATGCGTTAACAAGTTTTATGATATCCAACCAACCTTAATTAGACAGAATGTATAAATTACTTGATAAGGCAGATTGTTAAAAAACACTACAATTTTATTAACGCACTAAAGCAGGTGTTCGACATTACATAGTGATGCTTGTCGCTACAATCATAATACAACACGACAAACTAACATTCATAACACCGAAATACAAAAGAAAAATGCAAGGCACTACCACGGAATCCAAGAAAGAAGTCACGCAAAGAAGAAGGGAAAGACTAGACGGGTCGGTTAAGAAGCCAAGAAGAAGGGAAAGACTTTAGGACGGGGTCGAAAGAGGCTACCGTGGAAGCTAAGAAGAAGGGCAAGATGGGTGACGGGCCGCGCAGGCTAAGAAAGAGAAAAAAGGAGGATGAGGTCAGCGGGAGGACGAGGTCGCGGGAGGGACAGAGAGATCCCCGCACTATCGTGGGGTGTCCCTGACCCATTCAAGTTCTAGAACAACCCAAAGACTCCCCTGACACCCGACCGTCCAACCCATGATTAATAGAAGGCGCGCCAAATGACCAAACACGACCATCCTCATCCCAACCCGGCTCCAGCAACATTTAATTATCCTTCTCTGACGAAGGAACGTGGATAACCAGTAAGACAACCAATCTACTCACCAACTAGCCTTTTATAGCTACCTCTAAATCTCAGGATCAACTCAAACGACCCAATAGCATCTAATGCAGTTTCAAAAAAGTTACAAAATTTACACCTAAAATTACCAAAGATCGATGGTCGACTGCTCCCTATAATACAGAGCACTGTTGTCTTTTTTTTTTTTTCCGACCGGGGATGATCTTCCTCCCGACAGAAAAGGTGGGGCATCAGGTACCATGGGCCCAGTTCGGGCCTCTGTACTGCCGGGGCCCACCCTAAGAGCCCCACCGATCAGCCCAAAAGCCACCGCCACCCAAACGCCCTACGATCCTCCGTCTGGTACCCCAAAGGGATAGGCCCAAAGCCGCCCGCCATTTAGGGAATGCCTGGGGCTAATCCCCTCCCGGTGCCCGGGCGCCTTATCCCGAACCCTTTTACCTAAAGCGCTCTTTCCCAATCGGTAACTCCACCAAACGAAACTGCCAACCTGCTCTTCATGATATAAGTGTAAATTCTCCCATGAGAATCGACTTCACCTCCAAATAGAATAAGAAAGCACTTCTAGTGAACACTGACGGAAGGGGCGCTAAGTAAAAAGGAAGAACGAGTCATCATTCCCGAAATAAAAGCCACCTTCCCCTATCTTTATGGGAAGAAATTGTCCACTATCTAGGAAAGATGGATCATCTTTCTCCCTCCATAAAAGAAGAAATCACAAATAAACGGCGTGACGACTTTGATCGGTGATAAATACCGCCAGTTTCCCGCCTTCAAAAAGCACTAACTTTGCCATCTGAGGCTTATTTAACACCATCATCGCCTTCATTGCTTCGCAGTCGCAATCAACCTGAATGCTCGGCTAACCATCGACTGGTAATCTGCGAGACTACAAACGAGGGCAATAAGGGAGTGGTGGGTCAGGAAGGAATATGCATACTGTTGACGTCTTATCTGTGACATCATGGACCAGCAATATACCCATGGCCCCCCTGTAATAAGAAGCTATATGAGAAATAATAAACCAGATTAAAGGACAATTGGAAGAGAGAAATTAAAGCTACGGAAATGACCTAACTGTTAAGATCAATAACTAAACCACCACTAAACATCCCAGTGGGTTTGTTGAGGAAGTTTGGAGGTCATATGCAAGACCAGGATTTAGCTCTTTGCAAAGAGTTTTAACTCCATGTCCCTCTCTGACTACTTTATTAAGACAAAACTTAGTGATCAGCATCATTAGTCAGTAAGATAAAGGTTGGCACTCCACCTACACCCTAATATGGTAATATGACCGGTGGTTTTTGTAAGTCACTGAACCCCACCTTTGGTGTTAGAGCAAATAAGCACATCCTGAGACGTACACATTTGGGATCCACAATTCAGCATCAATCACCAAAGATCTGCCAAAGCAGACGTTTAGTGGCATGAAAGGATTTCGACTGAGGTTGGACACTTCAACCGTTAGCAGTATAGTCTTTCTACTAAATAGCAAGTAATGGTATAGATGATCATCACCCAATTAGAACAATATTAGGCTAATTAATGGAGGGTCTAGTCCCTGGTCATTCAACATGCCATGTGCGCTATTTCAGGCCATTCCAAGGAACTAAACATGATGATACTGATTTTCTTTTTATTATTTTTATTTTTGACAACTATAGTCTATAGTACAGATCAACTATTAGAGCGCAAAAAAGAATGCTTCATCAAAGACTGCAGCACCTGTTGTGATTGTCTGAAAACGTTCTTGGCCAGCAGTATGCCCATATTTGCAGTTTGATGCGCTTGCCATCTAGCTCAATGGTCCGAATCTCCAGCTTCAATCCTGGTGAGAAATTAATACTTGATTTTAATATGCAACACTTATGAAATGGTGGAATTTTTAAATTACGGTTCTAAACGTACACACCCAATAGTGGTAATGAAACTTGTTGTAAAAGAGTCATCTGAGAAACGGAGTAACAGGCAGCTCTTGCCAACCCCTGCAAATACAAATTGAAGTATCCTTGTACATTAAAGAGGAAAAGAGACGAGACCGTGTGTTTATCATTGGCATTTGGAATACTCCAAAATCAAATAATTAGCCTTGGTGTAGATGGGTTTAGAACAGAAGGCAATTTTTATGAAATACTTTGGTAGAAGTTGGCCCTTACTTACATTCATGATAACATCAAACTAGACATATTAGAGGTACAGAACATGCCTAATTAAATTCAATTAAACTATCGAAACTTGCTGCACCCACATTCTTGGATACAGGATACTGCATGCATATAAAATGTCCAGCTCAAAGTCTAAAGCTTCAGTCTAGTGATTGCAGCTTTGGCTAATGGGTGGGCTCGAGTTTACAGGGGTGCTCTTCATGCAACAGTGCTATTTAGATTGAGTTATAGAGACCCCTGGAAGAGCTGCGATTAACACGGTGGAATTAAAATACGTAACAGAATAAAATCAAATAGGAATGAGGCTGAATTATGGGGGAAAAAAGCACAAAAACACACACCATGAATCAAATAACTAAAAGAATAAAACCGTAACATATTTGACACTCTACGCCTTAATTTTGATTAAGACTATCCGCTATCGCCGATGATCAAGAAGAAGCTTGATCAGATAATCGTAATCGGCAGGAGCTCGAGCCATTTTAATGGCGTGTCAGCTTTCCAGTCAGGAGGAATTTTGATCTCTCGGAAGTTTTTGTTTTGCATCCTCAGGTAAGCTACTGATCAAGTCGTAGGTGCGTTTGTTCTTGTTGAAGCATAACCTTCTTGTCCAAGCATCTGTTTGCTTCAGTTTCTTTTTTGTTCTCTTTACTTCAAATCATTGTAAAATTAGTATTGATAATTCCTGCAACTCGTTTTGCTTGAGAGATCTATATGAGACCCAAAACTTTGAGGAATCCTCTGATGTAGAACGATGAAGAGTAACAGACCCTTAAAATAATCATTATCAACATAGACCATAAGAGTAGTGCTTTCAAAAAGGTATGGGGTCCAGCCCCATAAATGCTGGGCAACAGTAGTTTCCTTAGGAGAACTTTCTCCACATTGCCACAACGTGGTTATCATATATATTCTTATAAATAAGAATTGATCTTTATTTTGGTCAATAAAATTGATTTTCATTTCAACCAATGAAATTCATCCGAGGATCAAATCGTTGCTTATAAATAGGCTTTGAGGAACAAATCTAATGTAAATTTCAAGAATCAGAAAGAGTTCCAGCATCATTCTTTCAATCACAGAAATAAAGAATACGCTAAACAAATGCAAGTATCACAATCTGAAAGTTTCGCAAATAAACATAGTAATTCACGGAGCAGTACTAAAGGTAAACCGGAGAGGTGACGTGAGTATATCCAGCACACAAGATTCCGCGCGCTTCATCTCATAAATGATTATTTTCTCTCGATTATTCCTCTTCGCGAGGTTTCCCGATTCGAGGCTTTACATTGTTATATCGGTCATTATTATCTTCCCTTCTTATTCTTTGAAGATTGACTTAACCATCCATCTATACTTTCATTTCTAGAAGGTCGCATAGCCATCGGATGAGTGGTCATCAAATATCGTGTCATACCCATTCATTTTATGTTTTTAGCTTTATTCTATTTAACACGTGATTTTTGTAGCCCGATATCCGATTTGTGTAATTGGTGCAGTTTAAAAGGGTAGTTCGTAAAGCATTCTCGAGCAGACCCGCAGCGCATAAAGGTGTCCCCACGTTGTGACGTCCCAACGTCGCGACGTCCCCACGTCGTGACGTCCCAACGTCGTGACGTTGGGTCAACATATATAGAAGTCAACAAGCGGCAACGTCGTGACGTCCCAACGGCCGCTGATACCGCATAACGCCGCGACGCCGCCAGTTTTGCCTCCCAATCATTAAAAGCAAAAAAAGGGGGACCGTAAAGGGAGGATCTGAGAGATCGAGAGCTGCATTTGTGATAGGGCAAGGTACCTGAATCATAACATAAAGAAATGATTTCGACCTTGGAGAAGAGCGATCATTTTGTATTTTTCTTCTTTTGATAGAAATACGGATGTTTTATAAATTAAATACTGGTGTTCTCATATTCAGTATGTTCTAGATTTATACCTGTGGTGTCATGGAACCCTATCGACAGATGGATTAAAGATTAGTATTTTATATTATTCGCCTATAATTGCTAAAATCATCTATATCTCAATCATTTACATGGCGATGTCCGCAACATTAGCGTGACTATACTGGAGATCCTAGATTCGAGAGATGAGGATACCCGTGGATTCGAAAGTAGAGCAAATTTCGCTGATTCAGAATAGAGATATTCCGATCCCGAGGGCACTGGGCGTTAGAACATTTGGAAGATTTCGAGTATCAAGTCTGGGCAGTAGATACACTAATTTACTAGCGAGATAAAGTGATACACCTCTAGAGAGGTATTTTACAGCATCACCTAACCATCAATAAATCATAAATAAACCGAATAATATTATCTTTAAGAAATAATCCATCGAGTGGGCGTGGGGAGACATAAATTTAGTCTCCATTATACAAAGAATTCATTAAGATCTATGAAGAAGTTAAAATACGTACACTAGTACTCTTTCACACAATACTTATCCAGATAATATTCAAAAGCCAATCAGATACAACAACACTTATCCCCGCGACGATATCCGTACTCCATGTACACTATACATTGGGCGACGTTGCACTTGCGCACATAAAGGCATATATACACACCACGCTTTCTACTTATCAAGTTTCGTGCATTGGTTTGTGATAGGTTTAAGAGTGATATAGAGAATAAAGCAATTGGGGATATTACCTGAATTTTTGTTTCATTTGTTTTTACAAGTGCTAGTAATTGTCTTTTGTTTCGTAGGTGATTGCAATTAAGGTTTCAAAGAGCGCATGCGAACACGGTAGATCAGTCAATTAACATCCGTCGATCCCGAGCCGAAAGAACTTTACTACGTATCAATGCCGATACCAAGAGAACATAATGCAGACTGGAAATCTAGCAATCATGGAGGCAGAACAATGAAGAGTGTATCTTAGCATTGAGCAAAACGAGCCACATAGGGTCGAAATGGAATAACGGAAGGAATCAAGCACCTGTGCTGTTTATACAACCGTGATGATCCATTTATGTTGTTAAGAGTTCGTATTCTACCGCCTATAACGCTTGTTCGATAAATTTATCCAAGACCACCGATTCAAGCAAACAACTTCGGAAATACAAGAATCTTACATGCTTTTAACATCTTATTTCATGGACTACCAAATGAGAATCCAAATATGAGTTTGACCAACTTCAAGTCTCGACACGATCAAGTACAGTAGCACCTGCCATCAAGAGGCACTCAGTTGAGATTGTTCCCACTCACTAGGTGATAGAGCCAAGCATTGCCAACAAGTCACCACGGATTCCATTACTTCATGGAACGTTTAGCGCAGTAAATTCTCGACCAAGTTCTTCCACTCGAAAATCGCATACAACTCAGGCAAGAGATCACTTTTTGACAACTAGAGTGAGAACCCGGGCAGAGGTAATGATAGATTTCACGAACAGGAAGTGCCCACACCACAGTCGACCGTATGGATGCGTGTCCATACTTTCTATAATACTGGTCCGAGGAATGCAACTAGAACAAAGGATCGATGCCTCGTACCGAGGCAATTCCAATGAAAAACCACCCGACCAAGCTTCAAATTGGAAAGATGTCGCTACTAATACAAACTGCAAGGGTTTAGAGAAAACTACACCATTAAAAGCCGTGGTGGTACCTGGAGCACGAGGTTCTCAAACGTTACTCATGTTGCACAACTGACTAAACAGTTCACTAGACAACAAGGAACCGCGAATGCCATATGGGATTAACCCATTGAGTCAGGTGAATTCCTCGTATGACAAGACAATAGCAATGTAATGTCAACAGAGTTCAAACAAGAGCAGCCCGCATGTGTCGAGGTTCAATCGAGTCAACACAAAGAGTCAGCGCGATGAGATGGGGGAAACAAACTATCAGACCAAAATCAAGGCCAAGGGTGGCGAACAATCGAACTCTAACAATCGTAATGCTTATAATGGATTGAGTGTGGTAATAAGAACAACATACCATCAATTCGAAAATAACCACCTCCGAGAAAAAGGGTGGACTTAACAAGCCCTGTACGTAAGTCACCTCACACACCGCTTTATGAATGAGACAAAGGCGAATATAAAGAAAATGCCAACGACCGAATAAATCAAGGAAGACAAATGAGAAACTGAGGTACATACGGGTCAAACGCCAATCTATCGGGATGGAAGGTAGCTGCCTGGTTCCCGCTCAAGCAACCCAAGTGAACCGTGAGAAGAGATGGAACAACATACAAACCACGCTGAGAAGTGGTAAGGAATTCGAGGCACAGGAGCAATCCCTGGGCCATAGAGGAGGTAGAGAATGAGAAGGTCATCCAAACCCTGGGCCGTAATGATGATGCGCATATGTGGAACAAACCTCAAGAGAACAAATCATAGAAACACTAACAAGCAAGGGACAGCCCACCAATTCCATATCCACAACGCCTAAAGAAGCATAAGTTGATAAGCAAGCCACCAAGTTCATGGAAGTGTTCAAGAAGCGCCATATCAATATCCTTGCCACGATGCTCGGAACGTATGCCCGCTTATGTAAAATTTATGAAGGACATATTGTCCTGTGGCTATAAGATCGATGATTTAAACAAGTAACTTAACTGAGGAATGCGCCATACTGCAGGGAGCCGCAGAAAAGCTTAAAGACCCAGCGCCACTATCCCGTGCACCATTGGAAATGCTATCTTTTGTAGAGAGCACCGCGTGATTCTGGGTGCTAAAAAGATTAATCTCATGCCCTCGCCCATTTTTAAATGTTCGGGATGTGTGAAGCTCAGTTCAACTACACACAAATACACTTTAGCTTGTTTACATCCTTAGCATCCGAGAGGGTAATAGAAGATGTCTTAGTAAAGGTTGACAAATTTATCTTCCCAGCAGATTTCATTGTATTTGATATGGAAGAAGATAAAGAAATACCCATAATCTCTGCACCGCTTTCTCAGAACTGCAGCAATGATTGATGTTCGGGAGGGGGAGAACTAAAATTGGAGCAGGAGGATGAAGTCAGTCTAACGTGTTCAAGCTATAAGACATCCGCAGAAAGTGATACCGCCATGGCAGAGATAGTAGAGGCTATAGTGTCTAAATTAAAGTGGTCTCACTGATCCTTCGTGGAGGCCAGCCTAGTTCAATGATTCCGAGAATTGAGTTGTAAGAGGCAGAGGAATATGTGAAATGGATGGATTCTTCTGACCCAATAGAAGGAAATGCTTCAATCTCTAGTGAAAGTGCTAAACCGCCGCACTATATCTGAACAACCACCCAAGATGGAACAAAAACCTTTACCTAGCCATTTGAAGTATGCATATCTGGGGTAAAGATCCACCTTTACTGTTGATCATCTCAAAGATCCCTTGACCGAACTAGAGGAGGAGAAGTTATCGAGGGTCCTTAGAGATCATAAAAACGCGTCGATGGTCTCTAGCCGATTTAAAAGGATTCGCCTTCCATGTGCATGCATCGTATTTTTTGGTCGGAAGATATATAAACCCCTGAAGCACAGAGGTCAATCCAACTAAGTGAAAGAGGTAGTCCAAAGGAAGTATTAAATGGTCGGATAATCGGGGTAATTTATCCTATTTCGCATAAAGGTAATGGGTGAGTCCAATGTCAAGTATGTCCCTGCAGTGAGGAACAACTGGCTAAGAACTGAGAATAACATATTACTCGCTCTTCCTCAATAGCTACCAAAGGTGAGGATTTGTATTGATTATCGGAAACTGAACAAAGCCACTCGAAAATATCATTTCCTATTGCCGTTTTCCGGATCAGATGTTGATCGATTTAGCCAGCCATGAATATTATTGCTGATGGGATATTCTACTTACAATCAAATTACTATAGCCCCCGAAGATCAGAGAGAAGACGAGACATTCACAGATGTCCCTATGGGACATGATTCAAAGTGACGCTGGCTATGCAATGTGCCGCACTTTCCAACGATGTATGATGGCCATATTCTCCGGCTGGTCAGAAGACAATCGAGATCTTCACGGATGATTTTTCGGTACTGGTAATTCATTTGACAACTGGTCTGAAAATTTGAGATCGTGATTATAAGATGAGGAGACCAACCTGGGTGACTAATCGGGAGAAGTGCCATTTTATGGTACAAAGAGGGTATCAGACTTTATTAATCTGATTTTCAACAATAAGAGGAATAGAAGTAGACAGAGCAAAGATTGAAGCAATTGAAAAATTACCTCCACCCTCATCTCAGAAAAGGGATAAGAAGTTTTTTAGGCCACGCTGGATTTTATAGGCGATTCATCAAAGACTTCTTCTCGGGACAGAAAACCGTTGTCTAACCTCCCGGTTCTGCGGACCCCATTTGAGTTTAATTCTCGCAGCTCGCACGCATTTTCAGCGTATTAAAGAGAAAATTAATATCTATCAGAGTAGCTCCAGATTGGTCCTTCCCATTTGAGCTTATGCGTGACGCAAGTGATTTTAAGGACAGAGCAAAGAAAGAAGAAGGGTAAATGAGAGAAAAATTTTCCGTAATCTACTATGCGAAAGCGTAACTGAATGATGCTTAGTTGAATTACGCCTACTTTAAAAGAACTATTGGCTATTGTCTTTGCTTTTGACAAATTCAGGCCTTATTCGATTGGTAACAAGGTCGTAGTTCACACTGATCATTCCGCCATAAAAACTCGATGACTAAAAAGACGCCAACCCCGACTAATTCTGGTGGTACACGCAAGAATTCGACGTTGAGATTGAGCACAAGAAAGGCAATCGAGAACCTAGCGCATCATCTTTCACGATTGGAAGGGGCAAGTGATGAGGTTCAAGTGAATGACGATTTCCCAAAGAGCGACTCTTAGCTAATAAGACAAGAGGGCAATTCTGTTGGTTTGGTGACAGGAATTATTTGGTAGCTAAGTAGTCCCTCCTCCTAATTTAACTATTAACAAAAGAGGTTTTTCTTATTAATTTTGAAACACTACTATCGAGGAGCCGCTTCATGTGACATTACATACTTCGACTGTGTGATCCGAGATGTGTGCCCGAAGATGAAATGCACAGACCACCGCCACACACACATACACAATACCATGTGGCGTGATTAATTTCTATTGCCAACTAACAAAGAACTAAGGTGCTTCCTAATCCGCTTCATCGTCTACCTTATTTAAGGATGCTCATCATTTTGTAATTCACATGTGACAAATGTCAACGAATGGGGGTACTCTAGAAAGGATGAATGTGACTCCCAATCCCGGGTCCGCTTGACTACCCGCAACCCATGGACACTCGAATGTCAAAGGACCCGACATTTTCATAGTAACCCGCAGTCTCCTTTGTACCTGGGAGCCTCACCCAAATACAAACCCGCATACACCGGGTCCCAAATAGTGCAATATATCCAATATATCCAATCACATGAGTAATACCTGCCACTGTGGGCCTACAAACGATACTCATCATACTAACTATGAATCCAACTATATACCAAATAGTTACAAGAGTTACAATATTTTCTAATTTATACAACATATATATTAAAATTAGACATTTCCCAATACATGTATATTCACAACCAAAGCCACAATCCGACTTTCTTCAAATCCTCAATCCCTAGGATGAGCCGCTCCTCGCACGCCCCGTGACCTGTGAAAAATAACATCCCCGACAAGGCGAAGCACGCTGAGGCGTAATCGCCTAAGTTTCGCCATCACTCTCCACCTGTCAGCAAAGCAACGTCTAAAATAAACATATATTCAAAGAAATGCACGATCCTACTAATGTCTATACGACTAACTTAGATCCTTAGTCCTCAATCGACTTCCATCACACTCGCCTAAGCCTCAGATGAAAATTATTATTTTGTTTGTTTACAGAAAACCCTCCGATGTGTATATATCAATCGGGTCAGCCCGACGATTGATATTTTTAATTTGGACTACCTTCCGATAATTAATATTTTAGACAACCCTCCGAACCGCTTTTCTGTGACTCATCTCACGACTCACTCTTATAGTCCTATTTCCAAAGGTATACTTTAATGTACGTATGCCAATTCCAATACAATAATTCACATGTAGATATATAAACATGCATATATTTACAAACAATCAATTCACACAATTATGTCATGTAAATTCTCATTTCATACATCAAAATTAGCTCACTACACGATCAAACACGAGCAATTTACATGAATCACTCGAATTAAACACATATTTCACAAAAATATATTTTTGAGAACATCGCTTCTGAATAGTGAAACCCCTACATTATTCCCAAAAATCATTAAATCATCGCTCACTTAGCGAACCCGCAATTCACGCTGGCCATTCCCTAATTCTTCACATCAAAAACATGATTTATTTCAATTTCCATGATTTACCAATTGGAACAAATTTCCTAAAACAGCTACAGTCAGATCTCGGCTCCAAAAAATTTTCAGATTGACCCTGGTCCCATGTTTCGGGATCCGATCAAACTACTGCTCAAGACCCTCATATACCAATCAACATTGAAAAACACTTAAATAAGTAAAACCCAAGTAGGAGAAACCCCACCCCCTGGAGTTTGAGGAAACTCCTAAATCCACCCACGCGGGCCCTCTCCTCGCGTAGAGTGCCTTCATTCCAAGACCGCGACGGCCTGACAAGAGAGCATTTCTGCAGAGAATGAGACATCATCTCTCTAAAAAACAAACTCGACTACACGGTTCTCCCCGATTTTCTACGCTTTCTTCTTGCATTTCAATTGGAGAAGAAGCACTCAGAGACATTTTTTTGTCATTTAGTGACTTAAATCAATTCCTATAATGCCAATTTTTGGTTTCTCTTTTCCCGGGGCTTTGACATTCCTGCACTCATCTCTACTGGCCCATTTTCATAATTTATCATCATACCACTTACGGCACATGAGTACTTGTTATATGTGACTTTCGTCGAGATCGAAATTCGCTTTACTCGCACCCGAAACGCGATGTCTATAAACGCAAATTCCAATCGTCCCTAATTCGACGAAATTTTTACGCTAGCTAGATTTCGAGACGATTCCAACTATGAAACTGCTTCATTATCCAAGATCTAGAGAATAAATTCTGGATTTTTAACCGAAATTGCCAATTTTCAGAATCGAAATTACGACGGTTCTTTCCAAAATTGAATTTCGTTTTACAATGAACCGCCCATGCATTCTAGCCTCCAGAAGCCGAATCGTTTGATTTATGGGGATTTATCACGGGACCATTTCCATCTTATAACAAATTTACATCTTCATTGGCAAGAGATTATGTCTCGGCGGTCACAATCTGCACCACACTAACGATGCCAAGGTGGCTCAATTTCTCCGCTATTATACTCGCGACTGAATCGAGACCGATCACAAGATAATCTGTGACCTATTTCGCAATAAGATGATCGGGACAAGGTTTTGCAAAAGTAATGGGCGCGCATCGCACTCCCTCAGATATCACCCACACCAAACGTGGGCAAAGGTGAGGTATCAATCGAGAAATTGCTCCATTCCCGAGAAAACAAAGCACTTATAGGAAGTTGACCGGTCTAAAAGATTGAAGATGCACCGGGCGCATCGAACAACATTTAAAACACCCCGGGTATGTCGCCTTCGTAATTAGTTTATGCGTAAAGCATGTCACCGCTGTGCTGGAATCGGAGCATCGAGCCCACCGGGCAACTCTGCTAGCCTGAACATGGACAAAGACACTAGCCTGCGGAGAAGCCGACCAATACAAATGCCAATGAACTGGGACGACCAGAACGAAGCTCTTATGAAAATGCCTCATTTACAAGGAAAAGACAAAAGCCCGCACGATGGAACACATTACCAGAAGGAATTGATGACAACAAGTCCCTGCTTAATTCCAATAAAACTCTTCGGAAATTGAAGTCTAGGATGGTCGACCTTTCACAAATAATTCAAGGTCTTTCATGCAGGCGTAGGTTACACATCCCGAGAGCGAATATCTGCGCTAACACAATAAATCCGCTTGAAGTAATATTGGGGCGAGTTCCAAAGTGATAAGCAGATCATTCCATCGGGACCGCACTGCTACCGAAGTACAAGAATAAAGGCAGAGTACTGGTCTCCAGAGCACATCGGGAGATTCAGTGGTCACGAAGCTAACGACATTAAACATACGCTTTCGAGGCAACCCAAGTTTTTTTTTTTTTCTCGCACTTTCCTTTCTACGGTTCAATTTCTATTATCCGGGCTGGTTATGTTGGTTCATTGCTCCGCCCGTGAATTGGAATCCTCAGGATGTCTACGACCCGCGATCGAAAGTACCGGGAGGATCCGCTACGCTAAGCACTCAAAGTCCAAAGAGTCAGCAATCAGACGAGCGCGAGTTTTCTCTTATCTTGCATTCATGGTCGCATAATTTACATTTTGGGTCTTTCTCTCGTGAACGCCGCTGGTCGCTATTCTCAACGTCGCTGGACGCCTCAACGCCGCGACGCCGACGCTATTTCAACCGCGACGCTGGTTTCGTGACTGAACGCTGGGTAACGTTGATCTCAACGCCACGACGCTGATTTTACCACTGAACGCCGATAGGATTCCCAACGCCGCGACTGGTCGCTTCCTCTCCGAACGCCATGACGCTGCATCCGAACGCCGCGACGCCGGGCCTCGCTTAAGGCCAAAACACCGCTTTTACTCTTCCCGTTTCTCGCCAAACCCTACCCTTTCTCGCCCCCCCCGCACCAACCCCTCGCCGAGTCCACTTCCATCCCGTCGAGGCCATTGTTCGCCGACACCATCACGCAGACCGCCAATTACCAGCCTCCACTATCAATCCATCGCCCCCGCGCCTTCCACACCAAGCCTGCGTCCGCTTCGGCTCGTAGGGTCTCGCTACCCGTAGCTTAGTCACCCGGTGCTTGGTCTAGTCTTTCTGCCTGTTTAGGGTCCTCTGGCTGTGTGTACTCAGGTTAGTCTACTTAGTGCCCCATTCGCTTTAGCTTCGTAGTGCAATTCTAGGCCTAATACGTTGTCTAGTTCATCCAAAGCGTGGGCCCTATTGTTATTCGCTCCATCAGGACCGCAGAGCACTCAGACTCTTCGGTGACAATGCCTGCAAGAGGCAGAAGTTACTCGGCTAAACTGGCCTGGGCCGTTGAGGACCCGACCTCAATCTCCCGATGTCACGGTTCGGCTAACGCAGGGCGTGTCACTTCGACCGGCTCCCCACCATCCGCAAGGAAACCATCTTTATTAAGGAAAAGGGTTTCCATCACCCCACGACTTTCCTAAAGCACTATCGCTGGGCGGATGGCGAGACCACTAACCACCTCATCCAACTGCGATGAGTGTGGTGCGAGAATTCTACGCCAACCTCGCCTCCCACATCGTCAAGAAGGTCCGGGTACGGGGTGTGTTGGTAGACTTCAGCGCGGAGTCTATCAACCACTTTTATAATCTTGATCATGTCCCCCCGGAGCCTTTCGATCGACTTTACGAGCGACCCGACTACCCCGAGGTCATTCGTGTCTTGACAAATGGGCGGGGTGAGTGGAAACTCAACAATGAGGGCCACGCCGTCCACTTCAAGGCCAAGCATTTGGCGATATCTCAAAAAACCGGGTATCACTATCACATCGTCTCATTCCGACGACGAATGTGTGTGAAGTGATTGCCAAGCGTGCCCTGCTCAATTATGCCATCCTTAGGATATTCCTTTCTGACAGTCAAGGTTATAGAGGATGTAATCCCATAACCGACGCTTAAGATGAACTCTGGGGCACCCTTTCTCATTTATACCTATGTAAACGAAACGCCGGTGCCCTAGATGACAATAAGGCGTGGTTACACCCAATCAGCGCCATATCTGCTTCGACAAACCGTACCATTTAATTCGAGGAACTTACGATTCAGCCGCGAGCCCTGACGGCGACGAGCTTCACGACCTTCCAGTTCGCTGACTCCTCACCCCCGTGATGACATCAAGCAACACTCACCCACTTCCACCACCACCATACAGCCTGGAGTAGCCTCCCTCCAAATCCCACACCTAACTTATGACCCGCTCTCCCCATCGAAGGCTGATGCATTCGGGGATGAGACCCAGAGCACCGAGTCCTCCTCACACACATGGAGGCCCTTCAGGTCGATGCAAAAGATGCGCACGGTTTTCGCAACTCAGATTCAAGAAAGAAGAATCCTCCAGCCCAAATACAGCCTTCGCCCACCACCACCACCACCTGCCTCACCACACCACGTTGATTCTGCCCGATCACCGTGGAGTTCCTCCACTTTCTATTTTTTCATCACGGGGGAGACCGCCATTGCTGGGTAAAGCTGCAAATGGGTTTTCTTGTGATTAGTATTGTTTTTATTTTGTGTTGTAGTTTAATTTCGTTTATGCATGTTAGTTTGCATTCAATTTAGTTTCATTTACGCTTTCACTTAGATGTCGAAGCCTTTGTGTCGAGTTCATGTTCTCAGGTTTTAGGTAGACTATATACACGTGCAAGGGTGTCGTGTTTAGGTAGTTTAAAGCGTATGATGCCATGTTTCGAGAGTAGGAATCACTTTCGGGGCCAAACGATTATCATTTTCATGGAAGAAAGGATTCATGTGATGCTCGATGCCTCAGAATTAGGGCTGGAATGGTGGGGAGGCTTCCAGTGGAACCACTTCCTGATATTCAAGAAACTATTTCAATGAGCCTACACACACACAGTGATTCTAAAGTTATACCTAGATGCCGAACCCACTACTAAGGTTCAACAAACCATGGAGTCTCTAAACACCAAAGAGATAGAGACAATCAGAATAAAAGAGGATTGCCTCGAGCCCAAATAAAATAAAATAAAATAATAATAATAATAATAATAAATTATTAAAAGTTTAGGCATGTATCAAGCTGAGCTTCCAATCATCCCGCACAATCCGATGGGCCTCAAAGCCCAATGCCCCGAGCTAACTCGGGGCCCGAGTCATCGACTTCACTACTTCCTTACAAGTGACGTAAGATGGAAGTTTCCTGCATGCCTACAGCCCTTAGGGGGTTTAGTCGAGTGTTCTGGGGTGACGCTTGTGGGAATCAATGTCTTGCCCTTAACCAACTGGTGGGGAGTCACCAACTAACTCTCGCTACACGGACACTTAGCATAAACTTACTAGCACTAGTTATGTTCCAGGTTATGAGTAGGTCCAAGTAAGAATTGCAAACAAAGGCGCTCCTATCCCTTTCAGAGTTAGATTTTCTCCCAATTAAAGTAGTTGAACTCAAGTTTAGTGTCGGAACCTATGTACACTGAGGTCATGTATGCAACGCATATTGTGGTCCTTCGAAAGTTAATACCTCTGAGGTCGACTAGTCAACTTCACCGAAGTTCAACCTAGTTCTTCGAAAAGTCGAACACCCTTGCTAACCCGTGAACTTCAAATAAAAAGGCACGGTGAGTCTACCAATTTGATCCTCTCTATCTATCAAGATGTGCATCACTATCTCGTAAGCTGGGACTATAGTATGTAGGTGTTCGCGATTTCTCGGCTTCGTCAGACAAGGCTAAGTTTGGGGTGTGGAGTGGCTGAAATACTCGTGCCAAACCCGCAGTCTGGTCTTATGTTTTAGCTTTATTCTATATTTAAATACTTATTTTTGTAAATGACATCTTATTTGTGTAATTTGGTGTGAATGCAGGCGAAAAGGGTAGTTTTTGGAAGCATTCTGGAGCAGAGGGGTGGGGTGCATGGGGTGGTCGGAACGCTGCGATAGATCCCTATCGCCGTGACGCCCAACGCCGCGAACACGCTTCGTCAACATATGTAAGTCAACAAGCTTAAGAACGCCGTGACGCCTCAACGCCATGACGTTCCAACATCGCGACACAGAACGCCATGACGCCGGCCATGTAGTTTTGCCTCTCAATCATTAAAAGCAAAAAAGGGGGACCAGAAAGGGAGGATCTAGATCGAGGAGCTGCATTTAGCCAGGGCACTAAAACTATAACAAGAATATTTTTAATTGAGTAAAGAGTAATCATTTGTATTTTTCTTCTGATAGAAATAATCGATGTTTTATAAATTAAATAATCGGTGTTCTCATATTCAAGATGTTCTAGATTTATACCTAGGGTGTTGCTTGAACCCCCGTCACGATCGTATTAGATTAAAGATTAGTATTTTATATTATTCATTTGTTTATAATTTGTTAACATCCGTCTATATCCGGAATCATTTACATGGTGATGTCCGCCAACATTAGCGTGACTATACCGAGATCCGATTCGAGAGATGAGGATACCTAAGGATTTGAGTAGAGCAAATTTCTATTGATCTCTGCAAATAGAGATATCTGGCTGTCGCAGGGTACTAAGGTTAGAACATTTTGCCACTTCGGGCATCGAAAGTTGGGGTGTAGATACACTCAATTCTAATTAGCGAGCGCTGGAGCACAATCTCGAGAGAGGGTATTTCGTAAGCAAGATCACCTAGCCATCAATAAATCAAGGCCAAACCGAATAACATTATCTTAAGAAATAATCCATCGAAAGTGGCAAGGTGGGAGACATAGTAGTCTCCATTATACGCACTCATTAAGATCGGTTAGTTTAGTTAAAATACGTGTACATCAGTACTCTTTCACACAACACTTATATCCAGATAATATTCAAAAGCCAATCTCCCAGATCAACAACACTTATCCCCGTGATTGATTTGCACTACAGGTACACACTATATTACTAGTGGCGCACGCTGCACTTGCGCATGGGGCGCACATATATTATTTGATCATGCATGAGATGATCAACGTCATTGGCTATTATGGATCATCGCCTCAAACATTTATTACATCGGATTGGTACAACCACCCAACAGCTTGTTTAATTTCTTTGGTTAGTCTGGCACAGCACCCAATCGCCGCGCTTTATCCCATGGATCGACCTACTCCCAATTGCTAACATTTACAATGGATTGGCAAAGCCACCTAAATATTACTTGTTGTAATATTCCACAGGTCACTCACAATCTCAACAACTAGTATCAGAGTATGGTTCAAGTTTGGGTGGAATCATGGCTAAAAGTTATTCGGGTCCCATGATTAAATTCACAGCAACTAATTATTCATTATGGAAATCCATGATGGAGGATCTCCTCAATTGTAAGAATTTATATGATCCTATTGAGGGAGATAATGCCAAGTCAAGTGACATGTCATATGCTAATCGGAAGAAGTTGAAGAAGAAAACATTGGGTGCCATTTGCTAGTGGGTGGACATCAATCTTTACAATCATGTTGCTAAAGAGACAAATCCCCACACTCTTCGGGAAGAACTCGAAAACATGTAATGGTTGAAAGAATCTACAAGCAAATATTTTCGATGGGGTTGATGAATTTGAAGCTCAAGGAAGGCCAATTGTCGAGCATCCGAATGATTTCAAAGGAATGATCGCAAAGTATCAACAGAGGTCTCTCACTCTGATGATGAGACCGAGTATTTCGCATCTTCGCTTATTACTCGCACAATCGGAACACTTTGGGTGATGTCTCCGGGAAATTCAGCCCTGTGGCTGAAGGCAAGTCACATCACATGGCCGAAATAGCCATTAAATGAAGAAATTGGCGAAAGACTTTGCGGGTAATGATTACGACGCCTTGTCACGGAGAACAAGGGTGGAAGCAAAAGCAGAGGACCATTTGGGCATAACAAGTCAAGAGGCAGATCTAAGTCTAGAGGGAAAATAAAGTGTTATCATTGTGGCAAAATAGGCCACATGAAAAGGAATCGCAAGATCTTGAAGCAAGGAGGAGATAAGAGCTAGAAGTAGGAAGACGACAAAAATATCGTTGCTACAACCCGTAATTGGATAATGAGGTACTTTATTTTTGCAATTGGGCATTTATCAATAGCTACGTAGCAGAACAAGACGCCGAAAGGGTAGTGGACTAACAAAGATCATACCATCAGATCCCTAAAAGAGAATATTTCTCAACATACAAAGCAGGAGACTTTGGCACGATGAAGATGGGATGCAAAAGTATTTCCCAAATCTCGGGGATTGGTGACATTTTCATTCAAACAAGTATGGGGTGCACATTGACGTTGAAAGATGTGTGACACATTCCAGACTTGTGTCTATACCTGATTTCAATATATGTCAGATTGCTGACGGATACAACCACTTATTAGTAGTGACAATCTGGAAGCTCACCAAGGGATCATCGGGTGGTGGCACGAGGCAGATTATGTTGCTCATCAGACAAGACATATAAAGGTAAAAGGGCGAAAACTAAATGCGTTTTTATGATGGTACTTCCAGATTTGTGGCACAAGCGACTAAAGTACATATGAGCGAAGGGGTTTATAACTTTTGTCAAACAACCCCTCATTCCTATGCATCAAAGACAAATCGTAAGAAACCTCAGACTATTGCTTATTTGAAATCAACATAGAAAAGTATCATTCCAAAAGAACTCCACTTGAAAATCGAGAAATTGGAATTAATATATTATGATGTTTGAGGATCCATGGAGGTAGATTTGACTGATGGTAACAAATACTTTGTTACTACTGACGGTTTACCAAAGACATGGGTATACCCTAGATACAAAAAGTCAGTATTTCAAAAATTTAAATCGGCTATGGTGGAGAGAGAGATGGGAAATCCTTTGAAGCGACTTCGAACTGATAATGGTGGAGAATACATTTCCAGGGAGTTTAAAGAATATTGCTCCAAGCATGAAATCAGGCACAATAAGACAATTCTTGGTACACCACAATACAACGGTGTTGTAGAGATGATGAATCGGACCATTGTGGAAAATGTCCGATACATGTTAAAATTAGCTAAACTACCTAAGTCATTTTGCGGTGAAGCTATTAACACCGTAGTCTACCCGATCAACAACCACCACAAGACGCTTGAACTTCGATATTCCCGAAAGAGCGCTTGCATTTAAAAGATGTTCCATACTCTACTCGCTGTGTTCGATGCAGCATTCATGCATGTACTAAAGGAGCAAAGATTGAAGCTTGATGATAGCAACCCCATGCATCTTTGCATGATATGGAGATGAGGAGTTCGCCACAAAGTTATGAGATTCAGCTGAAGCAAAAGATAGCCGGTAGAGACGCTATGTTTCACAACACAAACCCATTGAAGATATGAGAAATGAGTGATGCAAAACTCATGGCATATGAAGGCCTTGCAGATTTGACTCCTGAAAGGACGGAACTCAAAGAACCAGTCATCGAGGAGGAAGAAAGTGGTGATGATAGTTGGATAATGGAGGTTGACCAAGGGAGAAATTACCAGGAAGAATGACCTCAATTGAGACGTATAAACTGTGAGAAAGTCAACCATCCACAAGGTATCCAAGTCGAGACACCAATTACGATGAGGAGGGGCCCGAAGCTTCCAAGAAGTACACCATAAAGATAACATCATGGATAAAAGTCATGCAAGAAGGAGATGAATTCTTATGGAAAATGATACCACGAGTTGGAAAAAACTCGCCAAAGGGAGAAAAAGCACCTAAGAATAAATGGGTGTTTGCTTAAAGAGTGATGACGAGAAGTTGTCAAGTACAAGGCTCGCCTAGTGGTGAAAGGTTTCGTCAAAGGCAAGGTATTGACTTGATGACCCTTTTCACCTCAGAAAATGTGTTCAATCTGGGAAGAGTATTAGGATCGTTGCAAATTAGTATGAATCTTCAATTAGAGCAACTCAAGTTATGATTGCATTTCTACATGGTGACTTCGATGAAGAAATCATGGAGCAACCAAGGCCTAAAGTGAAAGGGAAGGAGAACATGGTTTTCAAGTTAAAGAAAAGTCTATACGGACTTAAACAGGCCCCACGACAATGGTATAAGAAATTTGACTCTTTCAACAATGAGTTGGGAGTACAAAAGGACATTCAGAGATCCTGTGTTTATGTTCTGAGATTCCCACGTGATAAAATCATTCTCCCAAGTATATGTTAATGATATGTCGACGCTGGTTAGATGCCGATATGATCTAGAAGTTAAAAGGGAATTGTTAAAGACATTTGACATGAAGGATTGACAATACAAAGCGTATCTCGAAATGAAGATTCTCGCGAGATGTGAAGGTAGACAAATTATGGTTGTCAAAGCAAGAAATATATATCAACGGATGCTAGAAATGTTCAATGTGAAAAATTAAAACCGCCTCTACACACTACCGCTACTTCAAGTCGTAGTAAGAGACTCGGGCCCATCTACGAGCAGTTAAAAAAGCGCAAAATGCCGCATCATTCCATACCACGTAGGGTCAAGTCTAACGTATATAAGCGTGAAGGCACGTCCAAATATATCTCATGCAAAATATTGAGTTGTAAATGCATTCCTAGCAAATCTCGTAAAGCAATAATCGAGGTCAGAAATGGATCTTTAGATATCTCGCAGGCACCTCAAAGGTATGTTTAAGATTTGTGGGATCGTGAACTACTTCGAAGGTTATACCGATTCTCGATATATGGTCGAGACTCGGGATTGTAAAAATCTACTTCTGTGTAATTTATTTACATTTGCAGGGGGAGCTATATCATGGCAGTTAAAGCTACAAAAGTGTGTTTCACTTTCTACTACAGAAGCAGAGTATATTGCATCTACTGAAGCTGGGAAAAAGATGCTATGGATGAAGCAATTTCTTCAAGAATTGGATTTAAAACAAAGAGACTACATAATACAATAGTCAAAGTGCGATAGACTTAAGCAAGAACACTATGTATCATGCAAGGATGAAACACATAGACGTGAGATATCATTGGATCAGGAAGTTTATTGAAGAACAATTGTTTCAAATAAGAAAGATCCACACCGACGAGAATATTGCTGATATGATGACGAAGGTCATTACAAAAGAAAACCAGACGATGTATCAAGAACACGCATGAGTCTTTACCAAGGAGTCAAGAAGACTCCCAACCTTCGTGGTGCATGGGTCCGGAGGGGGAGATTTACTGGTCCAAATTTCCATAAATGTTAAGCAATAGTGGCAATGCTTTTAGGAGAAAACTTTCTCCACGTTGCCACCACGTCGTCATCATATTGTCGTTCGGATGAGAATTGGCCTTTGTTTCAATCAATGAAATTGGTTTCCATTTCAACCAATTGAATCCATCCGAGGATCAAACCCTTGCCTATTAATAGTTTCTGAGGAACATAATCAAATGGAAATTTCCAAGAGATTAGAAAGAATTTTAGAGATCATTATTTCAATCATGTAGTTGAAAGAATAGCAAACACCGCAAGGCTATCGATCGTGGGAGTTGTGCGACATCTCGCGCATTTACTCATAGCTGATTATTTTCTCATATTTGCCCCGTGAAGATTTCCTTGATTCTTAGAGTTTTACCATGTTTTATCGGGTGTCATTATTATCTTACCTTCTTATTTTTTTTAAGATTGACTTAGTCATCCATCTATACTTTCATTTCCCGGGAAGGCCAAGATAACCCACCCATTTGCTGGGGTTTTTATTATGTGGATCACTAACCTCCCATATATTGCTTATTTACATTTCCATGGATTGGCAATAAATCCACCCAACTGTTGTTTATTCTCGCTGCTTCTGCATTCTACACCCAATTCATTGCTTATCCCGCCATCGGGTCTCGCCTCCCAATTATGCTTTATCCTCAGCAGCGATCGCCTTGCCTCCCAATTAACATGTAATAAAGGATTGGCAAAACCACCCAACATTTGTTGTAATATTCCATACGCCACTACAATCCCAACAAAAGGAAATTTACTAAGATTCCTCTATCTTGCAAATGAGTACGCAAAGATAAGAATTTTAATTTTTTTTTATTTTAAGTTAAACGCTATTTAGAATGAAGTAAGTTGTTCCCACTATGACTCGAATCAAAGATCCCTACTGGCTTTCCTTATGCCCTTACCTTTTTAAAACTTTAAGTGCTCTACCATTGGAGCTAGACATGATTAAACAAAATATCGATATTGAAAATACTTGAGTTTGAATCCTTTAAGATGCAAATGGAAATTTTCAAAGCGCTTTTCGTTTTTTACTTAACGCCGAATATAATTTTTATTTTAAATAGTGCTTAATAGAATTGGTGACAGTCATTTTTTCTTAAAAAATCCATCTTTTAATTTTTATCTAAAATTTATATATATATATTATATATATATATATATATATATATATATATATGTTTATTAAATTAGAAATGAGAGTTTCAATTATATCATAAAAAGAATATGATTTTATATTATAATATTTAATATTTTCTTAATTTAAGAAAAATATTAAGAAAAAGCAAAAAAAAAACCCAAATATTTTAGCCTTTGTATTCAACGTCACCTAGCTTCTACTCTACTCTTCTCCCAAAACTCCTCAGTTTCCAAACACCATCTTCTACCCAATTTCAAGATTTATTATTATTTTTTTATGGAGTAAGGGACTGAGTAATTTTCTTGATTAGTTGATGTAGTGTAATTGGTGTGGTACATCTTTTTTTAAGGTCACATATAATATGGGGTTCTACTTAACGCTACCCTATAACCTATATCCTTTCTTGGGTTTTTTTACTTGATGTGCATATGTAAAAATGACTTGTTTGATGTTTTTTTACTTGATGTCATCAGTAAAATGAATCCGTTTGATTTTTTTAAAGTTTAATACATATTATTTTCGTACAGGAGTTTGTGTGTATGAGGTATAGTTGTGTTTGTATGAAAAATTATAACTAGTATAACTGGAATTTTAAAATAGAATAATTTTTTGAATTTAAATGAAGTATAAATTTATTTTTTAGTACATATATACCAAAACAAGTAAATTAAAGAAAAACCACTTCCAAACATGTTATTTAAAATATTCAAAAATTGTTTTCATTAATATATATATATATATATATATATATATATATATAAAAGAGTGAGCTGTGATCGGTTTGGTGCCAAGCCATCCTTAAATAAAGAGGTATACGAGGCTGAAGGAGATGGAAAGCAAATTGTTAGCAAATTATACATACCAACAACACAAGCGCAAAGTTTTCATGGCAACAAACCATCTATTATTTTTTTACCAACCATGAAACCAAATCATATAAAAATGGATTTGATCCTATCGATGCTAAAGTTTAGACACTTTAGGCCACAACGAAAATGCATAATAACCCTATTGAAGAAGAACAAAAATAATACATTTTCAGTAAAATACCAACCAAAATCTATTGGCATTCCAAGGCTCTGTTTAGCTTTCTATGCTCAAGAACAGCAACTTCCAAGATTCTTTTGGCTTCTGTGTCCATATCCGCTAACTCACTAGCAATCTGTGAAATTATAAGTTACCCAAGTCAAAAATAAATATATAAATATATCTAGAGCTAAACAATAAAATCACCCTGAAGACTCACCTTCCCATAGATGTTTTCCTTAGTAGGAGAAGCTCCATGTACTAACACCTAATAACACTTACATGTTCACCCCTGGCAGCATGATGAAGAGGCTACACAAGTAAGCAAAATGATAAAACCGTAAGTCATTAACAGTCACCCTTTTTGTAGTGTTTGAAGTGTGATGGATCCAGCTCATTTAAAGCCATAAGTTTGAAACTGGACTCTACCAAGAAGGCTTCAAAACTCAAGGCATATATTTGTTGGTGTAACTTAGAAACTTACAGTATCACCTTCTACATCAACTGATTCCAGCATTCTCTTAACGCATTCAGTGTTATTTGCACTGTTAATTGGGGAAGTCCAACTATTTCTGTGAAACCTCCTGCACAAGCATCGTGTAGAGGAATAGCTCCATCTTCATCCTTGGTCCCAATGAAGCCCCTCTTTCCAATAGTAGCTAAATGAAAAGATTCTTCATAATTTCTTCTGAATATGGTAGTCATAACAATAAATATTTATAAGGTCTAAAATATAAGGCAACCTGACAGGGCAGAAAACCATACAAACAGGTCAGATGAGAGCAGAATCCCATCTTCCACAGAGGTTCATCAATGCTCGCCAATGTATCTGTGTACACACATATATAGGGATTGCATCAGAATTAAAATGATGTCTTCAAAAATAAGATTTCATTTTCCATAGCCTTTAACCTATGTCTGATTCTTGGAAATGTTGAAGGAAAATAAATAAGAAACATAGAAGAAAAGAAAAAACAAAAGAAAAAAAATTAACTTGATTAAATATTTCATGCTTTTTAAAACTCATTTCATATATTTTTCCTCTTCTTGATAAAAATAATATAATTTGTAACTATATAGTTTCTAACTAGCTTAAGGTTCATTTGAAGAAAGAATGAGTCATGAGAGGAGGTGTTGGTTCATTGTGGACTCAGAATCCTAAATACTTTTACCAGTATTGCTAAAGGAAAGTTTAAAAGATCTAACATTCGGGAGTGATCCCCTCTTCCCAAGGTCCAAAGTGCATTCCTTGTCCTCTGGCTAGAAGAACAGGCAATGACATAGCCTGTTCTATGAAAGGATCCTTCATAGAAGTGTTAAGAAGGCCTAGGAGTAATAGGTGATATGGTGTGGATGAAGTTAGTGGATAAAGAATCGTAGTCTAGGGAATAACTTTCGAAGTGTAGCTTAGTGACTCGGGAGGATGTGGGTGTCGGATGGGGAATCTAACTCGATTTGCATTTACATATGCACCACTTTGGATGTTTTAAGAGAGGTATGCAAGCAAGCCTGCAAGGAAAGTGTTAGAGAGTTGATAGATTAGGAAAGTTTGATATTAAAAAGGCATATGAACTACGGACTTTTTGCTACTGGGTAATTGCTGACAAGATCTACAAATAATGTGTCTCTCCATATCACCCAAAACCCACTCCTTCATCTCTTGTAGCCCTTCTCGTTTTTTCATTCCTTCAAGCTTTCTCCCTTCCAAACCTTCAAAAATACAACCTTAACTAAGTGGAGGTGTACGCCTTTGGCGACTACGGCGAGAACTAAGTAGGAGGGGGGAACCATTCAAGAAGGATTAATGGTGGATTTTTTGGCAAGAGGAGGGGATCGCTGAGGCGACTTAGCAAAGGAAGGGTAAGGAAGTCGAGGATAGTAGCGCTGCAAATTCAGCGAATTTAGGTTTCTCGAGATCGTGGGCTTTGAGCCTCGGGATTATTGACTCATGTGGCGTATGTTGAACAACCGTAATAAAGGACTCCAAATGGACAAACGCCTGTCCAGTGCAAACGGAGCTACAAGGAAGTCAGGAAGACGATAAACTATGGCAGGCAAAGAAGTGGGAAAAGTGTAAACAGAGACAAGGGGAATCTTTTGCTAAAGTTAGGATGAAGATCAAAATTTTATCGTGGAATGTGAGAGGGGTGAATAATCCTGAAAAGAGAAAAGTTATTAAATAGTTCATCAGGGATCAACGGGTGGACCTGGTTTGCCTGTAGGAAACAAAAGTTCAAGATATGACCCTTAGGATGACTACAGAGCCTAAAATGAGATTTTCGGGGACCGGGGTACAATGATGCTTCCTGGTCTACTGGAGGCATCCTGTTGTTTTGGGATAAGAGAAACTTGGAGGTCATCGAGACGGTGAGGGGGGTCTTCTCCGTCTCTTGTTCATTTCGAAATGTGGAGGATGGTTTTCAAGGGATCTTCACTGGTGTTTATGGTCTAGTGCTGGCCAATTTAAAGGAAGATCTATGGGAGGAATTGGGGTCGGTGAGAGGTTTATGGTCAGGACCGTGGTGTATTGGAGGTGATTTTAATGCTTCCATCTCACCCAATGAAAGCAATAAGGGTGGAAGAGTTACTCAAGCTATGCGTCGTTTCGTTGTTGTTCTTGATGACCTAGGGGTGAGGGACTTGCCTCTGCAATGAGGTCTTTTTATTTCGAGTGGTGGCAAAGAATGGCTGTGATGCCCAGATTACGGTGTTCTTAGTTTCGCGGATCGGGAGTTATTTGTTGTGGTGACCCAAAGTACTCCTCCTGTAATCGAGATCGACCACTTCCCTATTCTCTTAGATGGAGGAGGTATCAGATTAGGCCCTCCCCCTTCTAGTTTGAAACTATGTAGCTGAAATATGAAGGTTTTAAAGATCTCCTTAAAGGGTGGTGGCAAAGGTTAAGCTTTCAAGTTTCTGCAAGTTTCATCCCGTCGGTGCTTCGAAGGCAAGTCAAGGTGGGAATAAGGAGGTTTTTGGCAATGTGGACTTAGAAAGGCCGAGGGCCCATACAAGAGTGGGATCGGGATAAATTTGAGAAGGAGAGGGAGCTTCCTTAGAGTGGTCTGGAGAGGAGAGAGCAAATGCTAGGGATGGACTACAAAAGGTGGTCTTGTTGTGAGGAGGTATCCCGGAGACAAAAGTCAAGAGCGCGGGCTAAAGAGGGGTGGAAACACCGATTCTTCCATAAAATGGCCAACTCGTATAGAAATGCAATAAACAAAATTAAAATTAATGGCAGTTGGCTCACAAAGGATAATGCCATTCAGAAAGGGAATGTGACGATGAGCAGGTCTCCTCACGGTCGGACGGCATCCTCGTTTCTAATATCCCCTCGAGGTTCGCAGGGAACCGAGGATGCCGGCAAATTTCAGCGTTTTGAGGAAGAAAACTTTGCAAATCATTGTCGGGCTCAATGGTGTGAGAAGGCCTCGGGCGATGGTTTCTATCGCCTCGGTCTTTGCATTGAGTTTGCTAAGGATGACGTGACGAATTTCTTTTAAGGAGTTCTACAAGGAGAAGTGCATGTTCAGGGAGAGAAGCTTAAATCCCTCTCGTGTTGATTCCCAAAAAGAAAAAATGCAGAGGGATATCAAGGATTACAGCCCATTAGTCTCGCAGAGGACCGTATAAGATCCTTGCCAAGGTCCCGCTAATAGCCGAGAAGGGTTATCGAAATTCCCATCCCAAAACGCTTCGTGGGAAGGAAGGCAAACTCTTGATGCCGCCTAATCGCGACGAGGCTATGGACTCCATGTTGAGAAGGAATGATGGCTGGGTGGCTTATGTTGTGACATTTAAAAGGCTTACCACCATTTAAATTAGGAGTTTGTGCTTGAGGTAACGAGGAGAAAGGGTTTCAAGCAAAGATGGCTGTGCTGGATCTCGTGCATCTATAGCTTCTTTCAACTTAATCAATGGCTTCACATTTTTTCCGGGGCGCGAGGTCTCAGGGGACCCTACCCTTGTATCTCTCTGTCTTGGGAATGGATATTTTAATCCGTTTAATAAACAAGGCCGTGGAAGGGAACTTCTTTGTCTGCACGTAAGATCAAGGTGTAGGGAGGAAGGAATGGAGTTGTCACACCTACCGCGTCGATGATACTTAATTGTTCTATAAAGATAATTCGACCACGCCTGCTCGGTGAATCTGATGTGGTTCTGAGGCCCTCCTGGGCTGAAAATCAATTGGGGCAAAAGCAAGATTTTCCTATAGAGTGGAGGAGAATGTCGAGGCTTTGACGGCGATCCGGGGTTGTGTGCCGGGTCGCAGCCGATTTGCTTCCCTACCTCGTGATTCGGGCCTCCCTTGGGGGGGCCCCGAAAGACAAGTCGGTCGATTTCCGGGGATCCCATCGAGGAAAGGTTTAGAGGAGATCGCCACTGAAGCTCACATTCCAAAGGGGGAAGGGTTGGCACTTATTCGAAGCACCCCACAACCTTCCTATCTACTTCATGTCTCTTTTCCTAGATCTCGGTGTCCTGTGTGCAAAAGTATCGGTAAAAATTCAAAGGCACTTTCGGGGGAAGAACCCGAGAAAAAGCCCCATTTAGCGGCGGGCCATGGCTCGTATAGATAAAAAGGTCAAGGCTCAGCCGAGGCGTTTACACAAGCCAACAGCCTCGTTTTAGTGGATTCGCAAGCCGCAAAACTAAAGGAATTCTTTGTGGAGGGAGGCTATTAGAAGAAAGTTTGGGGAAACGCAAGGGGGACAGGTACTCGGGAGGTGAATGGTTTAGACACAAAGCCTGTGGAAAGAAATTAGGAAAGGCTAGAGGTCATTCAAATTTGTGATCGTGATGGTAGAGATAAGTTTTAAGGATGTCTCGTGAGGAGGCTTTGCGGTGTAGCTCCTAACTTTGTTTAACTTTGCAGTCCGAAAAGATGCTTTGATCAGGGAGGTTTGGGACACATCGAATGAAGGCAGATGGACCCCTCGGTTTAGTAGGCCTTTTAATGATTGAGAATTGACAAAGGTGGAGAATTTTCTGCTTATGATTCAACCTTGGAGTGTGGTCTCAAATAGGGAAGACAAGCTAGTCTTAGTGGTAATCTTCCGCTTTTATCTGAAGCTTTTGTATGAGGCGTCAATCTCACCGCAATTTGAGCTGTCTTTTTCCGCTTTATCGCCTTAGTCCCCATAAAGGTGGGCCCTTTGTCGAAGGTCTTGGGAAAGGTGATGACTCGATCAACTCAAAAAGAGAGGAAGAATTTTAGCCAATGTATGCCACCTCGTGAGGAGGAGGAACCCTAAACCATCTTCTCAGACATCGCCCGGCTTTAATGTCTGGGAGCCTATTTCGCTAATGCAGGTTCTCGCTGGTCTTTACTTTCTCTCACCACAGTCCTACTTGTCGCAAATGAACCAAAGTGGGCAAGAAGCTTAAGCAGCGTAGAGAGAATTCTCCTCTTTGTTTCATTTTATTAACATGCACATGAGAGGGTCAGAATACTCGATAATGAGGCCGCATATATAGATAAAGAATTCTTTCATTTTTAATTTTTTGCCCTAGTCTAATGTGTCTGGGGACAGAGACAGGAGTTTATTGGAATTTCTAACATGGATGGGGTATAGATGAATCTTTGGTCATGGGTTCTCCTATATTTTTTCGGGTCCTCTTTTCTGGTCAGCGCGCCCCTTTGTATACTCCCAGTGTACTTTTGGGTAGCTTAGTTGTTTTTTGTGATTAATACATGTTATTTTTATCCATCAAAAAATAAATAAAAATTCATTCATTCATCACTCAAAGAATCCCAACAATTTCTCTTCACCCACTAAATCCTTATTCTTCTTCATCTTCTTTCAAGAGCATCTCAAGTCTGCCAGTTGTAAGAGCCACACATCTGATGTTGTGTAAAGAATAAGGATTCAATCCCCAAATTCGCATCTGACTTCTTCCAAGTTTGTTCTCGCCAAGGAAGACTCGAACAAACTCGGGCCATACAACTCCAAGTTTTTAACACAATTTCTATCGAATAGTAACTATCGTTGCTTAAGATCTAGTCAAACTTGAAGAGTATCAAGTCCATGTTTCTAATACAATTTCTATATATGTTGAACTTAACAATTGTTAAGTTAACATTTGAATAAACTTGAAGGGTGTCAAGTCTAGGTTTCTGAAATTACGCTCTATATTACGTCGGACTTAACTATCATTGCTGCATTTAAACAAATTTTGAAGAGAATTAAATTTAGGTTTGTAAGATGTGAGCTATTTAGATCGGATTCTAACCATCGCAGTTATATTCAACAAACTCGTATCAAATATCGACTTAACTATTGTAATAGCAGCCTATTTAGTATCAAATCTAAAAGTTATAATCAGGAAAGAGAAGAGCCAAAATCGTGGGAGAAAGAAATAAGGAAGGAAAATAAAGGGAAATGAAAGTTCGAGCGACCGCTTTCTTCATTTAACTTCTTTCGATGGTTGTAAATAATCGTGAAAGAGAGACTCGAAAAGAAAACAATCCGGGTGAACAAGAGCTACAATCTGTGGGAGAAAAATTAGGAAAGGTAAAATGGAGGGAAAATGTTAGAGCGAAATGAAAGTGAGCTGGGTATAGTGGTTGAGGGGTAAATTTGTCCAAATGATGTGCTTAAACAAAAGGGGTTAGATTTGTAAATATCTTTCCCTTTGGCCCCGTTTAGTGGTGAGCGTTTGTACCAAAAATTATAGATTGACCCATTTGTAAGATCAATTTACCAAACCTGTAGCTGATCGGGAAGAGCGGATCACCAATCCACTAGTTTCAAACGCAGCTTAGGAGCAACGCTTTTCAAATAGAGGGATCGTATATATAGAGTTGAAAGCATAAGTTTGCCCCAAAGTCGCAATAATTACTACCTACCATAAGTTCTCACAAAACTCTACAAGAGCTTACTAGCCAATTGCCTCATCTTCAATAATTAATATCTAATTACTATGAAGAAATTTACATTAAGAATATGCCATATTTATCACTAATTTACATAAAAGAAAATTGTTCACAACTCTATTGATAAATTAATCGCAATATTTAATCTATCGGATTACATTTATTATTTTGCAAATTTGTGACTCAAGAAATTTGTATATTTTAAATTTTTAAAATGACTAATCTAATACTGTTTTAATTCTTCAATAGTATACCTTATTTCCAATAAACTCAGGTTATAAATCTAAATTATTAATAAAACAATATTCAACAATTGTGTCAATGTCCTTATTTGCTATTTTACACAATTAAGTAGCTATCAAGCTAAATTTTACAAAACACATTTATACAAACAACTAATCAGCTGTTGGAATCAGTTAACAACAAACAGCTAATGGTAGGTAAAAGCTATCAGCTAGTTGCCAAACAGAACCTTGTCCCTTTAAACTGTTATCCCTTTTCGATACTAAACAATACATTAAGCATCTCAAAGTAAAATGCAATCAGTCTCCACTGTTATGGATGAACAATATCACATATGTCGCTCAATTATTGGGCTCTACAATTTTTGTTTTAATCCTTTCAGCAAGCTTTTCCAGGGAAAGACGGTTTCAGAACATGATAAAGGAAACCCTAGGTTTGATTCATATAATATAAAAACATATAAAAATGCACTACATCAATTGGGGAAAGAAAAGGAAAAGTAAAAAAAAAACAAAGAGCCAAACCTAGGGCACGGCGAGAAGGCGTCCACATCGCCGAGCCTGCGGCAAAGGCGAGGTCCCGGAGGTGGGCATGTTTCAACCATTTCCTGGATTTAACTCCTCAAAGAGCACTTCTTCGTTTTCATCGTCTTCCTCCATCAGACCATTGCGCCGCCCTGGAACTGCCATCCCTTTAAGCAACGATGGAGAAAAAGGGGGATACTCCTTGTCGCTCTGTGCGTGTTTATATGAAAATATTTATTTTAAAATCTTTATACGAAAGGGAGATTTTTGTTCTAGGAATTAAAATGAATTAATTCTTATTTTCTCTCTCTTTTTTTTTCTTTTTTTCTTTTTACATTAATACATATTTTGTTATAATTAAGAAAATTCATGCATTCAGATTAGATTAGATATATTTGTAAAGCCATGAATGAAATAAAATAAAGAGCAAAATCCAAAAGAAAAGAAATACAAATTTTAAAATAAAATTAATAAATAATTTTTATTTATTACTTTAAATTAATTTAATTTATGTACCATCGAATGCGCGATAGCTTACTGCTTTTACGATCCATTCCAACTCAGATAAAATTAATCTGAGTTAGTGTAGTGTTTAAAGACATTTTCTGCATATTGATTGCTCACGACATCACTGTCAAACAAAAATAATAATTTATATTAAGTTTGATCGAATTATTTAAAAATATTTAAGCATTTTGATTACTTTAAATTAATAAATATTAATTTTAATTTTTACTTTAAGTATTTTTTTCAAACTTAAAAGACAAATAAATAATTGAATTAAATAATTCCATGAAAATCATATTCTAAAGTGTTATATCTACAAAGTGCATGCATCATATTGTCCATACCTTGGGGTCTTCAAAATGCATCTGCCGCTTGAGCCCAGTCCAAGTTCAGCAGGCTGGTTTCAATTCTCTGCTCGCTTTGGGGCCATTCAATACGCTCGCTTGTGCCTACCCCGATGGGCTCGCCCGACCTGATACAGCCGCACCCAACATAAGCTCGTCCCAGCTCAGCCCATACCACCTTGTGCACACTGAGCAGTTCCATATTCATTATTATTTTAAATACATTAATGTGTTTTATTTATAATATATGTATTTCAGAATGTTTTTATTATATGTTTCAACATACGTATTAATGAATGATACATTCAATTTTAAATAAGAAGAAGGGGGTTAAAATTAAAAAAAAATAGTAATAATTATTGGGTTTGTTAAACCCGCCTATCCTGGCCCATCAAGACAACCCGTCTACTCGCCTAGTACAAGGTTCGTGTGTTGGGCCACAAACCTTAAAAAAATACAAAGCTTGATTCGACCTGTTGACTGATCAACTGACATATAGGCCTGACTCGAATTAGGCCATGGGCCTCATTTCTTATGGCTGAACAACTTGGTCTATTGAAGACCCCTAGTCCATACCATGAGAAGTAATTTTTTATATTGATAAATTATTCTAAAAAATAGTTATTATAATAGATGAAAGTTAAGAATCATTCAAAATATTGTGCAATAAATGAAACATGTTATGAAATGAAAATGAACAGTTGAAAAAGTTACATGTAAAATAAGGATATGAGACATAAGGAAGGATAGAAGATACGTAATGAAATAGAACAACAAAAAAAGCTTATGATCATACAACCTCATATAAGTTTAAAAAGTTATATTACTTTTTTTTCTATTTTAATGGTATAATAGAAGACTAAATTATAGCTTGATTAAAAAAAGAGACTAAATTATATTATAATCTTAATAAATTTATTTACATGGCCATATTTATAGGTGGTAATTTAATAAATTGCCGCTAACCCGATTCACCCTTTAATTAGTTTAACCGATTATTAATTTATCGCCTTACCCATCAATTTTGTTTCTTTATAAAGTAATTTGATCCAATCCATTCGGAATTAGGGTCGAATTATGTTGCTATTTTATTAGCCAAATTTGACTAGATTTGATTTCGGCCGTGCTAACCTGCCCACCTAGATTATCACCTCTAGTTATATATACTTTATATTTACCTTTTACACAACATATACATTCAACTTTAATACTACAAAGTCCTCTCAATTTTTTTTGAAAAATCCAAGGAGAGGGAAACAAAAGGACGATTGTAAAAAGAATTATAATAAAAGAAAGTTGTGTGAATTAATAAAAATGTGTTTAAAAAAGTAATGCATGATAAAAAAAAAATGTATCACACAGGATGGATGAAGATAAATTATATAGGAGAAAGAAATAGAAATACGTACGTGAAATATGGGTTATTTCAAACTCAATGACTCTCACTAATGATACATATACAGACACAATTGATCAATCGTGTGAAACTCTCTCATATTTTATTTTGAACTATGATAAGCATTGTTTATTGTCTTTCAGCATAATATTTTATTAAAATATTTATAAATAAAAATTTAATATAATAATTTTAATAAAATAAAATGTGAAGTAACTTGGGAATGGAAATTGAGATGAAAGAAAGTCATCGTCGTGACACTAAGCATTTAATTAGAACATTATCCAAAGCACTGCAAATAAGCTGTCATGGTATTTAGCACATCAACCTTACTGAATAAATCAATTGTATATTTGAAGAAACTTACATGCATTACAATAATTTCCTTTGAATTAGTCGAGACATGAGAGGGTGATAGGCAAGTATGAAACATCTACTCAAACTAGTAACAACAAGATTAAAGATGTAAATTTTTATAATGAGGTGTAGATAAGAAGTGAGGGGGCTGATGTGGTTTAGACATGTAACTGATACATGTGCCATTGTCAATGACCCCCATATCTCTCTATAAGTTAGGTATACAACCACTATAATATCACATGGCATTTCCAATACCACTAAACGTCCTCATTATTCTCCTTTCATTCTCAAGTTTACACTTCCATGATAGTAAACCCAAATTAATTGCTTAGAATGCGAAGCTAGCTAGCAACAACACAAAAGGCAACCAAGGTATAACCTTATAGGTTTCTTTATCACCTTCGATATTCCCTTTTGTGATGGATTATCTTCTACTTTATGGAGTATGTTGGTTTCTTCACTTCTCAAGACATGTGAAAATGTGTTAAGGCAACATTTACCAAGTTAACAATGATTATCGATTTTGAAATTGCCTGCCCACCACAACCATCATCCATGACTCTAGTAAAGCTTAGACAAAGGGGAATATCATGAGCACCATATTTATGTGGTTTAGTTCTAGATTATTCTATCAACCATTAGTTCATAAGTTCACTTGCTTTTCTTATCCATGTAAGCGATAAAAATGTGCCGGATCATGTATGTTGGGTATTAGTACCATCTTAGATATGACACGATTTAAGGCTTATTACAGGAATTTAAGATTTGTTAAATAGTTTATCAAATATTTGTTACTAAGAGACTTGACATTGTTTTAGGCTTTTGTTGATAAATTTTTAAATAAATTGAAATGAGATTGATAACACGGTAGAATTATTTTAACAAAAAGAAAAAAAAAAAGAACCCAAATTGGTAATTCACATGGTGGGGACTGAGAAAGGAATTCACTGTAAGTGACATATTTTTGACAAGCGATGAGTTAGCCTGTGCGCATGTCCGATCCTCTGAGTCCCGTTTAGAATCAACTTCAAATTCATCTCGAAGGAGACAAAAACATGACTTATAATACTCTGGTTGGCCTGATCTTGCGTATCTTGAATATGACACGGTCTTAAATGGAAAAAGAACTATTTAATTTCCGTGTGGACTTGGCATATGCCTTTTTTCCCCACAAATCATTCGGGCATGAAATATAAAAATAAAAACTAAGACCTTGAATCACAGTGTGTCCATGTCGATTCAACTGCCTTTGATATTGTTATCTGGAAGAGCTGATATTTTTGGACAAAAACAAAGGAGATCAAATTGCGTGAGCCATTCCCATAACAAACCTAATAACCTAAAGATGCGTGTAATATCAAAATTTACATCCTATATGGGATTGATAAATTGTAGTGAGTAAACCTGAGGCGCAAAGTTGTGGCACCATGGCTACACTCAGTAGTGATAGAGGGGCAAGTACGCAGGCACGTGCACGCGGATGTACGTGACTTCATTAGAAATGGAAGAGTATATATATTATATATTATATGATAGGAAATTACAGGTTGGATCCATAAAAGAAGGTAGTTATCTACTTACTACCAATGGGGCAGTTATCTACTTACTACTGGCTGGCTGTTCGTTTATTTTTATTTATTTATTTATTTTATTTTAGTCATTTTAATGAAAATGACAGACAGACAGACACGGACTGAATGGAGAGCTTGGGCTTTCTTGCAGATGAAACAACGGGGACACCTAATCCTTGGGTTGTGGTGGTGGTGGTGGCAAACTTATTCATTTTTTCACAAAGACAAAAACAAGGAATAAATGTGTTTATCAACTTTTTGTGAATCAAATGGAACCGTCAACGCAAGCCAATTAGCTGGAAAACAAATTGATCAAAGCTGTAAATGAAATAAAATAAAAGAAAATAATGGATAATCATGAAACTGTATAGTGAAATATAATAATGTCAGATAATCTTACAGTTGTTTCCATTGAGAGACAAATTCCTGGAAGATAGGGGAGGGGGGTTGTTGTTGCAGCCTAGCTAGTAATGGCAATCAACCAAATGAGAGGCGGAGAACACGAGAGTTTGTCCTTTTGGGACGAAAGGGAATTTGGAGTCGCGGTGATCAGTCTTCCTGGGGCTAAAGATTAAGATCCAATTGCAGTATGTTTCTTCTGGTTTCTTGGCTTCTTGATTCAGGAATGCTGGCGACCATGGCAGGGGCTGACGCTGCTCCAGCCGCCGCATGTGACCCCCAAGGTTTGGCGGATGAGAATTCAGCGCCACAAACGGAGCACTCATGAACCTGATTTGTTGATAGTACTTAATAGGACCCCTGTTTGGTATTTGCAGGAAAAGGGCAGTGCTGGTATGATGAATCGATATTTTCTTTCCTCCATTGTAGCCCAAGTCCGCTTCTCTTCCGCGACCGCCTTAGGTCTCTTATGACTGGCTCTGTGTCCTCCAAGAGCTTGGAATGAAGGAAAGCATCTATCACACGTTTTACACTGATAAGCGTAGAAGCCGGCGGCCTGGCAGCTGTAGCGGAGGCCGGCTCGGTTACTTTCCGGCTATGGCCTTGTCAATAGGAATCAAACAATTGGCCATGTCCTCCTCTTCTTCCGTGCTTTCGTCGACGAATTCTTGATCAGTGGAGGTGTTTGGTGATGTAGTCGTCGTTCACCAACCCCACCAAACGAATAATCACTGACTCTTCCACCACCTTCACCTTCTGCACCGTTCGATGAACTGCAAATCATAGTTAAGGCAAGTGGAGACGACAGCCGTAGACGCTTCGTGCGCTTGCCCTTGATGATATGTGTCGATCATTAGACCCCATCACTTCTTCTTGAACTTCCATAGATCCTGGAAACCAACCGCCAGAAAACAAAAGAAAAGAAATGCAGAGAGAGAAAGGAGAGAGGAGAGAGAGAAGAAACGTGATGAAGAAAGCAAGGTGAGAGTGGGGGTTATTATATAGGGGTGGGGAGGGGAGTGTTAAAGTGGGAGTAGAAGAATGGAGCGCCCCAAGTGAACAGTAACCGTGAATTTTTTTCATCGCAAATTCCACCTGAAGTTATATATAGGTAAAAAGGGTTAAACTATAAAAACTGGTTTTTGTTGAGAAACGAGTTTGATATAGATTACATTTTATTTCTTTGAAATTTGTGTTTTTCAAAAAAATTTAATTTATAAATAAATTTTAAGTAGATAAAATTATTATCTAACAATATAAACTCGTTTAAGATAAAAAACTAGCTTTTTTTATAATTTAACCTAACTAAAATTAAAAATGGGTATTTAGAGTTAGAGGTAGAGATGCATTTTAAGTATGAGGAGGTCAGGGAACGAGTGAGATTCGGTTGCCTTTCAAGCAAACCCATTACTTTTTTCCAACGATTCTTTATGCAGGATTGGATTGCAAGCCTGGAACCACAGAATTTGCGCTTCACCCTCTAATTTCTTTTCTTCCTTCCCCCTTTATTTTCCCTTATTTATTTTTTCTACATACTGTCACACTTTTAATTAATTCTCAATTAAATACAGCTTTAAATAAATAAAATCAAAGGTTTAGTTACACAGCTAGCATCTAGGTAATGGCCTTAGACGGACGCTTACTCAAGCTATACTGATCATGTGCAGTTGACCCACCTAACCCATGGTTCACTTGTTGGATGAGCCACAGCCTAGGAAATGATGCCGCTTCCATATACGATCCACCATTTTTGATTAATATCTTATTGTCTATGGTCTACCTAATCATTGTCTGAAAGCCTCGAAACAATCCCACCATCCTCTATCACACCTGAAATTGCTATTTCATTAAACCTTTGTCGACTCGACTGTCGACTGTCGACTAGAGTGAACTCTTAATGTGAAAACAATCAAATTGTCGTTAACGTTAGCTAAAAAATAACATATATTATTATAAATTCTTTGCCTTGTGACTTGTACTTGGAATTACTTGTAGAGTGCTACATTCTTGTACCTAGTGTAGTGTGCATTATATATATATATATATATATATATATATATATATATATATATATATTAAATTAATAAATTCCCATATGGAGAAGTGTAATTATGTCATTACATTTGCATCACATGTTCACACTACTTCCTTCTTCATCCTTACATAAATGTAAGTCCCTTAATCTGTCCATTAATTTAATATACTATATTAATAACTTTCTTTAACGTTAATTTTGAGAATCCAATTTGGAGAATTTATTAGAACAGAGAAGCATTAATTTATCTCATTGAAACAATGTGATTAGATACCATATACCATATGTTGTCCAGTTATATATATACAAGTTGACTAATACAAATGGTAGAATTGATTTTTAAACACCACCAAAATGGCTACTCCAGGCATTGAATTGCCTATATTTGAAGTATGAACACGGATATATCCTTACTGAATTATGGATGTTATTATAATAAATTCAAGAGCTGCCAAAGATGTTGCTAAGCATGGAGGTCAACTGTATCCTTTCATAAACATGCAAATGCCCTCTACTGAAATGTTTCGACTTTCTGTAACTGACTGATTGGTGATGTTGGCTTCAATTAATTAAGCTTGAGTTAATTTTATAGAGTTTACTCATTCAAAAATTTAAGTTGACAGTTTTCCTTCTCTATTTATTCCAAGCTTCCATTAAGGACTTTATTGTTTGAGTAATTATGAATGCTAATAGTCATCCCAGATTTTGACTCCAAATGGATAAAAAAATGTGAGATGAAGAATAAGCTGTTTCGCAGTCGAATTAACCCATGTAAGAGCAAAATATCACATCTTGATATGCAATTAAATAGGATAAAAAAAAAAAAAAAGAAGGCTACACTGTAGACATGCATTCAATTAGAAAGCTAAATTTATGCCAGTACTAGAGGTGCAAATATAATGAATGATTGAGTAAACAATGAAGGGTGAGGTGTAATGCAGTGGAGATTCTTAGCGTAAGGAAATTTGGGAGAGGAGGTGGTGAGAGGCATCGCAATGGGCAAGTCATAGCTGCCAGGCTAGGCAATATCTGTACTAGATAGATACAAGCAGCATCCTATCAATTGCCTTTAACAAAATACTTTCATATTGGCTATGGACTTGGATATAGATAATTAATAGCTTCGATGTTTCCTTGTTTCTTGTGGCAATATTCTTTCGTATTCATTTTCTAATATCTTTCTCCACAACTGCACTACTTCTCCATGATCCGGCTGACCCCATCTTTTAGTTTATTTTATTGTTGGTTCGGTGAGCTTGGAAGATCATGGAGATATATCAAGCATGCCAGCAGTGAGAGACTTGGGAGAGCAAAAACAAGATACCCACTTAGTTTTTGAGATGAAACTAAGAAGGATATAAGAGCTAGCTAGCTAGCCTCATGATTAGAGAAATTCTAGAAGTTTCAATAAACACACAACATAAATGAATAACTTTTATTTTTTTGGCTGGCATGTGTATTGACAGGAAGGTGCGCTGGCTTAGAGTGAAAAGGAAGTTGTCCTTCCTCCTTAGAAGAGAGTATCAGTGATGCCATATACAAGCATGCGTGATGACTGATGTGGTGACACAGAACAAAAGATACAAAGGATAAAACAGGGGAAATATACACAAACCAGCGGTAATGGTGGTATGGGTAGCAGAGTAGTAGTAGTAGTACTAGTGATGTTTTTTGAGAACCACTTTGAGGCTGCAACTACACAGATGGGGCACACAAGGGACAAACATCAGCATGATCCTACCAAGGGATAACGACTTTAAGCCTAATCCACCAAATATTTGGGTTGAGTACATTAACCTTTACATCTCATCATATACTCTTTCGTTAACTCTAATACTCATTTGGGTCAACATTCTGGGGTTTTATTTATAATCATTTTAGATACAAAAAAAAAAGAAGGTAAAATCAAAAGGTCAATAGAGGGCTCTACATGTAGAGAAAATTGTTTGCAATCAAGTCTAAAGAGTCCTCCGAGCTTTGAAATACATCTAATATAAGGAAAAGCCTATCCAGAATTTTAGAAAACCTTTCTTATTCATAGATTTTTACAAACATCCATAAGATATTGTTTTATTGTGCTTAAAGATTTGTCAAGTTCTACAAAGAGTAATAAAATAATCTACCCATATAAATAACTTGATATCCACTGAAAATATGAGTTTGTCGACAAACGCAGATCCTCATACCAATGATTCATGATCAATTCTACCATTAATTCAATTACTCCATGTTAATCATGAGATAACAGTCCTGTTTTTTGAATCCATGGATCTCAGCCAAAACCTGATCTGTTTAATAAACATGACTATAGTAAGATTTAATCTTTCTCCAGCATTGTTACAAATATTGATTAACCATCTTCTGCACACATATCTCCTTGTTTCTGCAATTGTCTGAGAGACGCTGATCCAACTCAATAATATCCATATCATTAGTTATAAAAGAGGTTGTTCATATTTGACTTAAAACAAAATTTCATTAATATTTTGAAATTTCATTAATTCAAAGTTAAAACCACAACAAAACGTCTTCGTAAACTTAGTTAAGAGATAAGAAATATATGATAACAGCTAAGAGATGTGACAAAATGATAATGTAATAAGGAAGCCATGGGGGAGTATGAGTTGAAGCATAAGAAATGAATTGTCAACGCACTGTCCATGAGCCACACTGCCGTCCTCCCCCATAGAAAAGGTAAAATGTATAGTTAGCAACCGGTTTTCAAATTTATAAGCAATAACTTGGATGGAGGCATGGCCATTCCCAGCTAGGACAGCACATTCGAATACCAACAAAGTCAGGCTTCAAATTTAATGTGAATATATATGTATATATATATATATATTAAGATTATAGTAAGAGATGGTGGGTTCACTGGTAAGTCCAATATTTTCCCAAAAAAGATAAAAGAAAATGGGTCGGGTGTTTCCAGCTGAATCCAGCCATACATTACATTGGTGAAAGTGTTAATGGGTTATGTCCGATCATAAATCCCAAATGAACAAAGTATAACAGATTTTTTTTTTTGGACAGCAAAAACAGAACAGATTTGATATACTACGCTGAAACGGAAGTGAGCAAAACAGAAAGAACGGATGAGTTAAGAATTGTTAGGGACAGCACAAACAAAGCTTTTCAAGAAGCAAAGCGTAAAAGTGTTCACTTCGCAAATTTGAAAATAAAGACAAAAAACATATGAAAGATGAGAAATATATGTTAAGAAAAATAATTAGTTTAGTAAAGATATTATATTCTTAACTAATTATATATATCATCTTAATTAGTTTAGATATATTATCTTAACTAATTATTTAAAGTAATATATATTATTAGTTACTTATAGTATTTTGAGGATTAAGATAATATTTTTATATGCAACCAATTATTAAATCATGTATTCTCATTGTTCTTTACTTTCTTATATATATATATATTTTTTAATTGATTCTAAATGGGAATAATGTTTTAGGTTATATGAAACCCATTATTTCATAAAGAATCCATGAAACCATCACAATTAAGTTTAAGAACATTTATTTATTT
>JAEQBH010004571.1:0-217764 GCA_016808115.1 Tetrastigma voinierianum
AACAAGGGTAAAGTTGTAAGTACAAAAGGATGAGCCATAATTTGAGAAGATAGGATGCGAAATTGAAATAAAACAAGTTGACTTGCAATATTAAAGTGTTTGAGGACGTATTAAATCTAATTAAAGCAAGATCATACTATAAATGAAGGGATGAGACAAACAAAGTCTCATTTTGGTCTCAAGCTAAGGGGCAAAGCCAAGTAGGAAAGAGGAGAAGAAGTGAGGAAGAAGAGGAAGAAGAGGAAGAAGAGAGGAAAGTGGGGAAGACCAAACCAAAGGTATGTCTTCATCTTGAAATCATGGGTATTTTGGATTCCTAAGGTTTTGGTTTGGAGACTTGTTCCTTCTTTTCTAGGGTTTTGTGGTAGAGATCACCCAAACCCTAGATTTGTTGAGGTTATGTGGGTAAAACCCTAATTGGTGTAAATTAAACATGGAATCCTCCTAATTATATGGTTTTAGAAGGTGGTGGACCTTAGGTTTGAATTCTTAGGATTTTTACCTAGGGTTTGATTATTGAGGTTCAAACCACAATACATGGTATGAGTGGTTTGGATGAATTAAATGTTATTCTTGAGGTATTATGGAATATAGAAGTTGTGGGAGGAGAAATGGTACCAAAGTGGCGAAAATAACATTTTAAGGCAAAATTTGAAGTGATGCCCCAGGTACCAAACGGTGATCTTGGTACCACCAATGAGAAGCCAATCGATGCAGGTACCCGATCTTGCGTTTTGAAAATGCCCAGTTATTATGATTTTCATCATTTAAGCCTAAATTCATGCCTTAGATAGTATAAGAACCTTACTAAATGATTAAGAAAGGTTCAAAGAAGATTAGAACTCGATGAAAAACATAGCATACCTCGCCGTCTCGGCGAAGCTTCGCTTCGCCTTGGCGATATTCATTGAGTGTGACTAAGTGCTAGGAAGTACGTTAAGTTGATACGTTATACATAGGCGATTAATAGTTTGTCGTATTCGTTTGAGTGTGTAGGCTAATGAGGCGGGAAAATTGTGGAATGGAGTGCTCGAGTTTAATTAAGCGAGAAAGGTGAGTGTTCTAAACCTATTTTTAAATACTAGTGTATTATTATTATAAAGTACATTTTACTAACGGTATTTTAATGGTTTTGATATAAACCATATTTGAAAGCCAATGATAAGTTTAACGAGAAAGAGATTTGAAAAGTTTTATAAGCTTTTAAGCGATCAAAACGAAGAATTGAGAAAAGTTTATAAACTTTTAAAGAAAAATAAGCAAAATGAAACAAGCAATACTTCTGGAAAATATATTGTAAAAGAGAGTTTTACAGTTTTGAAATGTTTTCCGAAAAGGTAAAACATTTTATAAAGCATACACTCACTGAGCTCGTTTAGCTCATTATTTTTGTGTTTTAAAAACTATTTTTCGGTCACGAGACCTCGGTTATTTGGAGGCGATTAGGATTCTCGACAATTTGTATGAGTGTTGTTATCAATAATCACTTTTGTAAGAAATAACTTTGAATTTGTATATGGCATGTACTGTACATAATGTAGTTTTATGAATGTGTTGGGTTCTTTGGTTGCCATATTTAGGAAAGTGAGATTGTGTATACGAGTTTGGAATATGTCCTTATTTGCGGTGACATGCCTAAAGATTTTATCAAATCATAAGTTGGAAAAAGAAAATTTTTATATCACATTTAAGCAAGCAATGCGACCGCTTCATAGGAATTTCTAGTGGATTAGAATTATGTTTGGGATTTATGATGAATGCTTGACACACTACCGCTAGAAGGGGGTGAGGGTATGTCACGATGATTTGTGGACAAAGCCGATAGTGTTGAGATGCTCGGCCCGGACTGGGGTATTAGTATAAGGCATTGGATCAAGTGTAATGTCAATGTGATCTCGAATCGACTAGGAGTTGCTGAGGAAAGGATGTAAGACATTGGTTGTGATACTTGACTCTAAGAGGTCAAGTTGGCAGCGTAGAAAGATCCGATAGTAAAGGGAATTTCGGATGTATTCACTGAGAAGAGTTACTAGATATTCCGCGAGAGAGAGGTGGACTTAGCTATATAGAAATTGTATTAGGAGATAGTCCTATGTCAGGGCAATACGGAATGGATTCAGCCAGTGAAGAATTAAAGTCGATTGCAAGAAGCTTTGTTGGATCGAGATTTATAGGTGATGCTCCTTGAAGAATTTACACCTGTTCTTTATTTGTAAAGAAAAGATTGGCACTCACGGATGTGCATCGATTATCAGCCAGTCAATAAGGTGGCAGTGAAAAGCGGGTACCCATTGCGAGTCGAAGATCTTTTGATCGAGTTAAAGAAGCCCAGGTGTCTTTTGAGAAAGATGACCTGCGATCGAGGGAGGTATTATCGATTGAAATTCAAAGGAAGTAGATGTCTTGAGCGCATTTAGAACCCGATATAGCCCATTATGAGTTTTTAGTCGTGCCATTTGGTTGACTATTGCCGTGACATTCATGTATTTGATGAATAGGGTTTTAGAACACATGTGGATCGATTTGTTGTGGTTTTGTATTTGACATCCTAGTGTATTCTGGGATGCACGGGAACATGAACATCATTTTGAGAATGATCTTGGAGGCGTTAAGAGAAAAGAAGTTATATCTCAGCTCGGCAATTGTGATTTTTGGCTAAAGAAAGTTTCACTCCTAAAGCCATATTGTAATACATTTGAGGAGTATAAGAGTTTTGACCCTACAAAGATTGGGGCCGTTGTGAATTGGGGAAACAACCTCGAAATGCAGGGTGAGAAGTTTCTTGAGCCTAAGCGAGGTTATTATAGAAGATTTGAGGCTTACGTCATAGCTTCTCAGCTCACTAAGTTACTCGAAAGAATAAAGTTTTAGTGGGCGAGACAAATGTCAAAATAGTTTTGAAGCGATGTTGGTTGAAAGCGCACGATGGCGCCTGCCCGGGAAAGAGTATACCTTGCATAGTGATGCTTCGGGCATTGGTTTTGGATGCGTGTTAATGCAAGATGGGAAAGTAGTGGCTTATGTCGGACGGTTGAAGCCACATAGACAAATATCAGCTCATGACCTGAGTTAGCTGCGTGTGTTGCTTTAAAAATATGGCGACACTACTTATACGGGGAAAAGTGTAGAATTTACACCGACCATAAGAGTCTCAAGTACTTACTAACACGAGAAGAGTTAAATTTGAGACAACGGTGGTTTGGAGTTATTAAAGGATTATGGCTACATCATAGTGCCACCGGAGAAAGGCTAATATAACCCGATGCTTTAAATTGAAAAACTGATGGTATAATCATCACTCTGATCACGATGATTGGGGCAACGAGATGATGGAGCTATATTGCTCAACAAGAAGCTCTAACCCCGTTTTAAAGCAAATGATTATAAATGCGGAAAAATGATGAAACTCTGAGAAAAAGTTATAGATGGTTAGAGATGGTGACAAGACCAAGTTTTAGAGAAGAAGGCTGGAAGTTTGTATTTCAGGCCAGGAATTATATGTGCCCGGATGATAGGCTAAAACAAAGTTGCTATCGAGGCTCATAATACGGTATTTACCATGCATCTTGGAGGAATAAGATGTACGGGACTTGAAGCAGTTTTATTGGTGGAAAGGAATGAAAGAGATGTGGCGAGTATGTCTAAGTGTTTGACATGTCAACAAGTCAAGGCCCCGAACACCAAGTGCGGCGGAGTTTGTTAAATCTCCTTCCAATTCCTCGATAGAAGTGGGATAACATTACCATGGTTTTGTGTGGGTTTTCCCTACGCACACACCCGACAAAAACACGACTTCTGTCACAGGTGGTGTGGATAGGCTCACAAAGTCAGCCCATTTTATACCAGTTGGATTGACTATTCTATGGATCAACTAGCTAAGTTATATGTGGATGAGATTGTGCGATTGCATAGTGTCGTTGTCTATTGTGTCGGATAGAGATCCGCGATTTACATTAAGGTTCTGGAAGGAATTATAGTCAGCTTTGGGCACTAAGTTGAAGTTTAGTACAGCATTCCATCCACAAATAGATGGACAGTCAGAGAGATTGATTCAAGTGCTCGAAGATATGCTTCGAGGGGTGTAATAAATGGAATTTTTCGGGAAGTTGGGATGGGTATATTCCATTGATGGAATTTACTATAACAATAGTTTTCGATCGAAACATTGGTATGGCACCATATGAGCTTTGTATGGCGGAAATGCGCAGAACTCCTATGTGATAAACGAAATTAGATGACATAAAGTGATTGAATCCCGGACATAGTAAAAGACTGAGAAGAAGTACAGTTGATGACGGAGGTTAAAGGCGGCTAGTGATCGACAAAGTGGTATCTTATTTAAAGGAGAGATATTGAATATAAAGTGGAGAAAAGGTCTTCTTAAGGTATCATCGAGGAGGAAAAGTTACGGTTTGGTCGGAAAAGGCAAGTTGAGTCTAAGGTTCATAGGGCCATATGAGATTTTTGGAGCATTAATTCTGGCCGTAAGCTATCGATTGGCACTCCCTCAGGAGTTGGCCAAATTGCACGATGTGTTTCATGTGTCGATGCTTCGGAGATATTGCTCGATGGAGTCGCACATACTACGAGTCACAAGAGATACAAGTCTGATAGGATTTGTCATATGATGAGGCGAAGACCATTTTGGCTCGAGAGGTGCTAACCGGTGCGGAACAAACAAGAATCACAGGTGAGTGAGGAGTGCTGCGGCAACACCACGGTAGAGAAGAAGCTACTTGGGAGCTGAAGTAGCTATGAAACACATTATCGCAGCTCTTGAATCGGGTATGAATTTAGGAATGAAATTCTTTTAAGGGGAGACTTGTAACACCCCAAATTATACCATAACGGTTTTATAACATGTTTAGGGTATAATAAAAGTAACAGTATATTTGTCCGAAATAAAATAAAGATAAAAACAAAAGTAGGAATATGCATAAGTTAAATTAAAAATAATAAAGAAGATGTGAGGCTATTGTAAAAATATCATAAATTGATTTTTAAATATTAGAAGAGTTGGAGGACCAAGGAAATTAGAGGCAAGGGGATAAGATCAAATAAGGATAAGACCAGATAAATATCTCATTTTGGTCTTGGAAAAGAAGAGAGCAAAAAGGGGAAAAAGAAGAAGAGAAGAATAAAAAGAAGGAAGGGAAAAAGAAGATCACAGGTATGGATACATGTTTTGGGTTGTATGGAAGTCTAGTGTTTTTGTGTATGGATTCTAGGATGGAATTGTATGGTATTTGGCTAGCTTGGTATGGAAAGTATAGATACATGGTTTAGAACCCTCTAATTTGTGTATGGTTTGGGTTTGGAAACTCCCAAACTCATTTCTTATTAGGGTTGAGTTGAGAATAGCTCTAGGGCGCCGATATATGTGCTGGGAAGAGTCTAGATGCAAGTTGAACCAAGAAAATTTCCCTACTTTTGATCATACTCATAGCCGGACCATAGAACTGGTTTTTGGGTAAGAAATAAAGGGAATTTGGTAGTGAGTCAGCCGAATTAGGGTGTATCCACATCAATGAACTTGATGTTAGGTTTTAATTTCTCGAATTCGGACCTCTGTAGACCAAGTTATGGTCGCTGCAGTCAGGTCAGCTCAGCCAGTTCAGGTCAGCTCAAATGCAGGTTGACTCATTATGACCTCCCGACTTAGGAAGGTCTGCTCCTTCGTCAGAACTCGATTCGGGTGTTCTTGGACTCTATGGAAATCCATTGAGTAAAGAATCAATTCCTTATTCCTGAGAGGGATGTGGGTGTCAGACCGAGGTGTTAGACCGAGCTCACGAGTCCAGGTCAGCTCGACGATTCAGAATTAGCTTATGCGTGTTGACTACGTATGAACTTCAGCAGAAGATCATAACTCAGCCGTCCGAACTCCGATTCGGGTGTTCTTGGACTCTATGGAAAGCCCATTGAGTCAAAAATCCATTCATATGCCTAAGGAGGATATTAGGTGTTAGACCGAGGTGTTAGACCGAGCTCACTGAGTTCAGGTCAGCTCGGCCAGTTCAGGTCAGCTCGTTTGGGTTGACTACGTATGACCTCCAACTTTGGAAGGTCATAACTCCTTCATCCGAACTCCGATTCGGGTGTTCTTGGACTCTATGAAGCCATTGGAGTCAAAGATCCATTCATATTCTAAGGAGAATATTAGGTGTTAAGACTAAGCTCGCCGGTCCAGGTCAGCTCGGCGGTTCAGGTCGGCTCGTTTGGGTTGACTGCATTATGACCTGACCCCGAGGAAGGTCATAACTCCTTCGTCCAAACTTCGTTTCGGGTGTTCTTTGACTCTATGGAAAGCCCATTGAGTCAAGAATCCATTTATATTCCTGAGGAGGATAGTAAGTGTCAGACCGGGGTGGGGCCGAGAGACTCAGGGTGGTCAGATAAACGGTCGGTCGGCTCGTTTGGGTTGACTACGTGCCGACCTCCCGACTTCGGAGTCATAACTCGCCGTCGAACTCCGTTTCGGGTGTTCTTAGGCTCTATGGAAAGCCACATTGAGTCAAGAGAATCCATCCATAGATAGATTGTGTTGGAACTCATATTAGTTCCAGAAATCATGAAAAATAGTAGGCCTGTAGGTAACCATAGTTATTCATATTATGAACGCCTATTATGAATTCATAAATAGCTCATAAGCATACATGGTAAGCATAGTTATTTGTGCATATAATGAGATATGAAAAATGTAAAGATATGAATAAATGATTGTATATATATCACATATGATTACCGAATGACAATGATTATTCAGGAATATGAGATATCCCGAACATAAAATACACATTGATTATGCGCTTAGGAGCACAGTAGAGGATAGATGGGCATCTTTTATTAGGAAAAGCAGTCTGCGACATCTGATGCAGTTGGCCCGTTTGAGTCATTACAACGCCAGGGGCCCTTATAGATGGTCATTGTACGTCTGATGATAAGCAGTAGCCGGGCCCCTTATAGACCATTTGTTTCCTGATGAGTCTGGCGCCGGGCCGCATAGTTTCCTGTATCCACTTCACAAGGTTTATGCGGACATGAAACATAAAGAAAATGGCCAATTATATACCAAATGAAATGCTTAGAGGAATATATGACATGATATGAGAAGCATAACCTTTGCTATGCGATGATAGTATATCTGATTAAAACGAGTAAAGTATAGGATGACATGAAAAGTATATATATGAAAAATGATAAGAATCTATAAATATTATATGTGTTATATGCATTTGTATAGAAGTGTGGTGACCCTTAGTAGAGGTCATCCATGCGTATTAATTCCCACTAAGCGTAAAGCTTAGCATGGGTGTTCAATCCGTGTAGGTATAGAAGAGGAAACCAGAGGATAGAGACTTCCTGCATCAGACGGTCAAGGCCACTTGCGTCAATGGGTGCCTTGGAAGACCTTTAGATACATTTTGTATATGAAATTTTGTAAACAATGTAAATATTGTAAATGTTGAACGCTTCCATATATGGAGCTTGTATATATTTGTAAATCATTTGCTTTCACGAGATATAATACAAGTTAAATGTTTAACATTATAGGAATGAATTTAACTAGTTTATCATTGAAAAAAAAATGACCCCTCACTTGACATCATCTTAGGGTTGGGGGCGTCACGAATATAAAATCTAAGTGGGCGGAATCTCATGAATTGTAATTCATTGTAAAAATGCGGCCATAATTTCTAGCAACAAAATACATGCCACACAGAAATTACAGCAAGCACGTTTACTTCGACTTAATGTAGGTAGGCATCGTCATAGCCCATGTCGAAATGAACATTTGAAAGTCGGCCACATCGATGTGTGTTGAATGGGTTTAAATTCATCCACCAACAACACGGCAGCATTTTTCATCCGCGATTGTTGCATTGCAATGTATTTAAACTCATTCAACAACTAAATCTGGCAACTGAATCACAGTCACTTTAGTGTTGGTCACAGATAGCACACCTGACACATTGCACATACGAGAAGTGATCGGTTAGGATATAATGTAATGCCAATTAATTTTTACTGAAATTTCATGTTAAGGGCACTTGATGCCATAGATGGGCTGAATCCAGCTGAGATGAGTGCAGTCAGCCAAAGAAAATAAAATGGGTTAAAGATTGAAAAGAAGAAGCAAAATTAAGAAAAAATGAAAATAAACATAGAAGAACAATTTTAAATGCACAAACCTTTCTCAAATTGCTTAACTTCATCCAAGGACTCCTCAATTGAGACTGGAGATGAAGACAATCCATCAGTCTGCGACAGTTAGAGCTTCCTGATTTTGGTGTCGAGTGAACTACAAAGAATCGAAGCACCCTCCTCTGTGCACAAAGCATATTCGGAGGCTCACGCAGATATTAGATGCGGCTAACACATCACGTGCAGTGTTGAGAGAATAGAAATCTCCTCGGAATTGATCTTCCACCATGCGAGAATGTCAAATGTGCACTCTTCCTCCAATCACGACTTCATATAGATAGATATCTAATTCGATTTTTGGCTCTGCACATTGTCAAAGTTAATGTACAACCTTTAAATTTAGCTTTTAGCAAGGACCCAGATTTCACAGAATCACCCTCAGTGGCAACAGATGAGTGTCTAGATTGACGTGAGAATGGGTGGTTGTTTGCTAGAAAGCACAATAATCATCAAATAATTCATCTGATCACGGCTCTTACATTACATTTCATCTTCCTTTACAAGAATCCCCATATATATGTAAGGATTAACTCCATGTATTCGACGTCTAGGATCAAGCACGGTTCAATGAATATCAATATGTTCATCTTTTGAGGATCACCCCAATATTTGTCACATTTGGCTTTCATAGAAAAGGCCATTGCTCTTTTACTAGGATCATCATCACTTTTCCACTCATTTAAAATATGGTAAAGATCAGAAATTTCAGAGAAAAATGAGTTAGCAGTAACATACTAAGAACCAAAAATTCTCAGCGTCATCTCATAAAAATGATGCAAGAAGGCAACAAGTTGTTTGACCAAATTCAGTCCACTATATATCGGGTACATCGTCCACTAATCATTTGTAAATGCATGCTCACATTCCTCATATTTTCAAACACTTTGTCAAATAAACAGCGGAGTTTTAACATGTCATAGTTGAATTCCACCTAATTAGGCACATCTAGAGACAAAGAACACTTTGTCTCTACACCAATCAAGTCAGCAAATTCCCTAAATTTGTGCAACCTAGTAGGTGAGTTCCTAATATATCTAACTGCTTCCCTCACCCTTTTAACTGACTGTCCAGATTCTTTCAACCCCTCATTGACTACTAAATTTAGGATGTGTGCAATGCATCTCATGTGGACATTTTTTATTTTCCGCGGCCAGATGTGCACCAGAAAAAATAATTTTCTTAAAAAAATCAAGTGCGATATCATTTGAAGATGCATTATCTCACTGTCCTTTGTGAAAATATTTTTCAGAGCACTCGAAGACAATTTTCTAAACTTTTATCAATGTACTCACCTATGAGAAATGCTTGAGGACAAATGAAATTATCTTTTATGGAGCTTCCACTTTCGGAATCCTATGTAATGGTGTAATGCACATGGATTTATGCGTTGATTTGATGTCCAAGAGTCTGTTGTTATGCAGACTCTTTGACTTTGATAGTGATTAATGAAAACATTTTTCAATTTGTGCCTTGCATCTAAATATGCATGATAACAGTCTCGACTCACGGTCCATCTACTAGGTATCTTGAACCTAGGGCATGCAACAGACATAAAATCTTTGAAACCCTCTCCCTCAACAAATTTAAAAGGAAGCTCATCAACAATGAACATGTTAGACAATGCCTTCCTAATAGCATCATTATCAAACTTCCAGATCGATAACACCCACATTTTCAGAATTATTCAAATCAGGTTGTAGAGTCAAAAGGCTCTGTCTAATGGACTTAGGGTTAGGGTTTTTCATGCAAATCAACATGTGATTTCTAACGGATGATGTACCATTGATTTTAGGATCAGCATGTAATTTTTTAGCACAATATATACATTTAGCTTTTACCAACTTCCCTTCCTCAAAGATTTTCTCGAAGTGCTCCCACACCTTGCTTCTGCTTTCAGTGTCCTTTCTCTTTTTTTCCTTTTTAGCAACTTCTGGTTGCTTTGGGGCTTCCACCTCTGCAGCACCACCAGTAGCAGCTTCACTGCCACTGGCAGGTTCTGCTTGAGTTTCCATCTACATAAACAATCAGAGAACAGCAAAACAGAAGCATCAAAAATTATCCATAGCCAAAGGCCCCAAACATTAGCGATAATCCTGGCTGACAAACATGCAGTAATCATCAACAATTATTGTATCGTTATTTGACAACAACAAAAATAAAAACAACAATCAGATTTAAAGAAAATATAGATATTTGAGAAGTATAACGAACAAAAAATTAACTTAAATGGAGTAAAAAAATTAGTTTAATAAGCAATATAATTTATTAATAAAATAATTAGTCAAAAAAGATAGATAGTTACATAATTATTTTATTTTTAATAATGAAATGAGCAGATTATTACTAAAAAATAAATTTTAAATTCTTATCAAGTAATAATTTTTTTACACCAACAAAATAATCAATGTGAAGTCGGAAATATAAAAGAAACAAAAAATCTAATATTAATAAATACTATTTGAAATATTATCAATAAATATTATCAAAAATCAATGTTTAAAATTTTTGATAAATCAAGAGTAACTAAAAAATTATTGAAATAATTTTTTCACAAACAATAAAAAATCGAGTAAACAAATATATCAAAAGGAGAAATAAAAGATTGTACTTTTTATTGATTTGTGTTACGATGTTTTCTCGACTCGATTTGATTTCAAATAATGCAACTTCACTAAATGATCCATGGATGGTTAGATCTACACATTTGGGGGCTTCCACCATTTAAATCTCAATGAGATCTAAGCCGCCATGAATCCAACCATACAGTCGATTCACCGGTAGACAGTAGTAGTACATGCAAACAAAATCAAAGAACAAATATATCTCCATTAAAAATACATAAACCAGATAAACGAAATAACTCAAAGAAGTAACAACGTTAGATCTAACAGATCATTTACCATATACTCGTCGATCCAGCAACTAAAGGCCCTTGCATGTTGATTTCATCACTGTCAATCTTAACTTTTGTACATTGACAGTAACAAAAACAACAACAAAGCAAAAAATGATCAAATTTTTATACAACAAACATCGAGTCAGAGATTGGATGGAAAGAGACGAGAAAGAGAGAACAGAACACCAAAAGCGAAGAGGTTTACACTAGAGGAAGGGAGAGGGGTTAGGCTCGAGCGGAAGGCCAAATGACGGCGAATGAAGGGAGTAATGGGTTAGATCTAGAGGTTAGAAGAAGAGAGAATAGGGAATTTGGAAGGTTCGCGATTCTGAGGCGGCGAAAAATATGAGAGAGGGGTGAATGGAATTAGAGACTTATATAGGTGGGGTAGATTTTTGGGGTTAGGGTTGAGGGAGTATAAAGCGGCGCGATTTATTATTAGGTCAGCGATGGTCGGTTATCGCTTGGTCAGGTTATTCTGACCCTCCCCAGCAGAGCCGAATCAGCGGAAATAATAGGTTCCATGATATTATAATAATGACACTCACCTCTCTTTGGTTCTTGTCTTGAATACTGATTTTCGGCTTTCGGTTCGGTCAGGTTGAGCGGGTTGATCCGGTTTATGCTCACACCAAGTTCGTGCACCTGAGGAAGACACCTTTAAGTCATACATTATAAGAAAAGCGGTTCTCTGTGGCGTTTAAAAATGTCAAGAATAACATTTATGTCACTTATCGAAAATGTCGTCGCAGTGGCGTAATAAGTATTTATGTTTGTGATGTTTTTAAGAAGCATCGTGAAAACCTTAACGTTCAAAATAAAATCCATTGTTTAGTAAAGATGACCTTGAAACTTTTTATAAGTGACATTGTTTAGCAATTTCCTACAATGACGTTTTTTAAAAGTGTCATTAAATGAAATATTGATGCTGAAAAATAGCTCATTATCAAACTATGTTGTCACTTTAATAAATATCATTTGTTAGTAGATCCATCATGACACTTTCACCAAGTGACATCGTTTAGCTATCTCACATTATTTGATTTTAATGACATTTAGTAAAAATGTCAAGGAAGATCTTTAATTTAATTTAAATATCAATTTATTAATTTTCATATAAATTTTCACTTGTCATTTATTTGATTACATATTCATCTGCATGATATAACAAAGATGTTCCAATACATGCGAAATTTTAGGTTCTATTCATGAAATTAGAACTTGTATTTCTCAACCAGAGACCATGTCATAAAAAACACATTAAAATAACAAAAAATAAGTAGCTTTGACATTCCCCTCCCTTAACCCTATTCATTTTTTTTACATCAACAATGGTGCCTTGAACTCCATCAAATTGCTTCATGGTAAGCTTAATAAGTCTGATTAATTTTCAAAAATGCAACCTACATGTAAAGAGATTAACTATGATATTATAGTTGTAGAAAATTATGTTTAATAAGGTGATTGCTTAAACTGAGAAAAATTCAATTTTAAATGATAGAATGTTAATTTTAGTTGAAAATCTAAAATTTTTAGATCTCGGATGATAAACGGCTCGTGTTGGAATCGTCTCATGAATCTAATTACCTAGTCGAATTTAGTCGGATTAGAGATAGTCGAATTTCGTACATTTTCAAACGAGGAGTAGCAGTGACAACGGCGCTGTTTGGATGGCTCATGTAGTGGCCGTGTGTGAATGGAGGATAGAGTTAAAAGTCCATGGAGTGGCCACATGTCACAACTTGATAGGAAGGAAATCCAAAGTTATGGATAAGAGGATAAGGAAATCCAAGGGAGCCAATAGGAGAGTGACATGTGGCAAGATGAGGCCTCCCAATGTGACTTTGGACGAGAAGCAACAGGTGGGAAGGAGAAGAAGAAAAAGAGAGGAAAAACAAGAAAAGAGAGAAGAAAGATGAGAGAGAAGAGCGACTTTTTTACGTATATGGAGATCGGTGGGTTGGTTTCGTTGGGCGAAGCTAAAGATCAAATACGCTTAGACAAAGGCTACAGTAGGTACCAAAACACTAGATTTATGGGGATTCAGGAAGGGTTCCGGGGGAAATCAAGGGTTCTCGGGGTTTAGGAAGTATCAGCGGGACTTCTAGATGACTTCTGTTCTGGTAGGTCTTACTCCTACTTTGGTTATTTTACATCTTAAGGGTTGTGTGGTTGTGTCTTTTGGTGGATGTTTGGTTACATTTGAACTATGAGAAGCTTCTGCTATTTTGATCGCATTAATAGGACTTTGGGACTGGTTTTGGGTGGGAAGCAGAAAGAATTTGGCGGTATCCTTCAGGTAAATTGTATCCGCATCAGTGAACTTGATGTTAAACTTTTTAATTTCTCAAATCGGGTCTCTATAGCCCAAGTTATGGTTCGTTTACCCGGAGTGAACTAAGTGAAAAGTCTGTCTCAGGGTTAAGATTACATCCGGTGAATGCAGTCAGAGTTTGAGATTAGAGTTCAGTGGAGTCTGTCAGGTTGGGTGCAGTCGGCTAGGTGAAAGTTTGTCCAGCTGGGTCCGTCCGGCTAGGTGAAAGTCTGTCCGGTTGGGTTTGACTATTCATGTGAAGCCTCCACGGCGAATGATTTATAAACCTTCGTCGAACTTCCGTTTGGGTGTTCTTGGACTCTATGGAAAGCTCATTGAGTCAAGATTCCAGCCATGTGCCTGTAGAGGATAGTGGGTGATCATAACTTTTCTGAAATCAATTTTTTTCACCGAGTGTGTAGGTTGCTTGGTTGTGTCGATGTGAATAGCCGGGTTTTGACATGACCATTGCATGGCATATTGTAGGCTATTGTATTGGGTAGGAATTGTCATGAGTTAGCCTAAGGAAGGCTGTATGACATTATTTGTTTAGTCATGGATTGATGAATGCTAATATGCTTGATACGATATGTGTATATATATATATATATATTAGCGGGAAATATATGGAACTTATGAAACTACGATATGTTTATGGTAATTAACATGAAGTACAAGCGATGAGAATGGTTCATGTAGTGTGCATCATACATGTAACATGAGAAAGTGCAATAACATTAGCAGTGCATGCATAGGGACATCAACATACTCGGTGTGGGTGCATGGGTATGGTCATCCATCATCAGTGTTGATGAATGAGTAGTGAACTAAATACGTTGGAATGGCGATCGATAAATGACTCACGAGTTCAAACATAAAAGTGAAATATATTTAATGTGTGTTAGGTGGAGCAAGAAGGGTCTTTAATCCTCGGGTGAAAAGCTTGGAACATGGGTGTAAGAGACCATGGTGTAATCCAGAAAAGTTATGTTGCCCGAATAAGACACCACGATTATCAACAGACTTGAGTTGTGGCATGATAGGAGTAGGGATTATTTCGGGATTAGTTGCCCATTGGCACTTGCATTGGGTATTGGTGAGCGGTAAAGGAACGCGGTATGTGTGTCGTTAAATACTTTGCCTAGTGACGGTTGTCACACTTGGCATAGACACGTGTGAAGTGGTCGGTGGTATTTCGGATATGGGCATGCGGACATTCCATGCATGAGCGTATTTCATGTAGACATTTTCACTTGGATGTGTATGGGTTGGTTTGATCATTGTATGAGCACTTAGGTGAGGAGTAACCCTTGTAGGAGATTATCACTACTAGGCTTTGTTCATCATTCGTGGACCCCCTTTTAGGTATGAGTCAGTCTGAAGTGAAGACCGCGTCGGGCCGCACATATGAAGAAAGCCGGATGTGGCTTTGGACCATATTTTGTATATGTATATTAGAATAATCAGTTTTAATATATCATTTTATATAAGAGTGCATAATTAAACTCTTGTAAACATATCAATACATAGTTGCACGTATAATATTAGGCCATGTTGCCATGTAATTGCACATGTTGTATTTTGGATAAACCTTCAGAACAAAAGAGACTATGTCAATTTTTGTTAATTGTGGATCGATAAGCGGGACATGATGGTGTGGTGTCGAGGTTTTCGACACCATGAATACCGCAAGTTGGCGGGTTGTCAGCGGGACCCGGATAGAGTGTCACGGTGATAGTGTAACTTACAATGTTGTCATAATATGGCTGAGGTCAAAGTATAAGTCTTTATGTTTTTCTTACTCATCAACAAAAATATCTATAGTTGAAAACAAACAAAGATTATCTGAAGATAATAAAGTTCAACTACATATCCATTTTAAAATATTTAATAGAAATGAAAAAAATAATGAAGTTGATATCCTTATGGAAAATACCTTTAATATTACAATAGCTCATGAGCTGTTGCAAAGTTGGAAGATCGTCTAACTTCAGCAAAAAAAGTTTCCCTTTAGATACCTATGGAGTCATGCATTCAATTAATAACTTAAGTTCAATTATTGGGAAATTGAAATATCATGATAGTGGAAGAAAAAACTATAAAATTTTAAAGTGATTTCATCTAGCACCATTTACCTTTAGTCATAGTTTGAGTTGCGTAGCTGAAACAGAATTAAGTTGTTAGGTCAACATGAGAGCCACAAAAGTGGTTGTCGGGTTGCAAGCTACTTCAGAACAATGGTAGTCTACTTTAATGGGGAGCCTGCAAATACATCACACACTTTGCATGAAACTGTCCCGGCAGATCAGTATAATTACAACATGAAGTAAAGACCATGAGCTATCAGCAGTACTCATAAATACATACCAACTATGAATCCAACTATATCCAATAGTTCTAAGAGTTCAAATTTTACTCTTATACAACATATATTAAAATCTAAAATTCTAATACATGTAGTACATCACAAAATCAAAACCCGCAAACTCGGCTTTCTTCTAAGCGGCCTCTGCACTTGTTGGTAAGTCTCACAAATGCGCTCCACATGCTGAAATAATAAATTCCCACGGCCAGGGTGAGCTGTCATTCAGTTAGTGGAATGCGCCTAAGTGGGCTACTCTCCACCTAAGTCTTGAGTGCAATGCTCCAAAAATAAACACACATTCAAGCGAGAATGCGCTGATCTGCCAGATATACCGACCTGACTCGGAACCCACCTAGTCCTCCTTACTTAGACTCTCTCACTCGCTAAGCCTCGTATGAAATTATAGTTTGTTGGTTGTGGACAGCCTCAGTGTGTATATATCAATTGGGCGCTCTGGCCGATTGATATATTATCTATTTAATGGGCTACCCTCGGGTAGATATCGAATTGGTAGCTCAGACGGTCGACTATTTTAAGTTTGGACACCTGATGATGTGTTTTCAAACAACCCTCAGACCATTTTCTCTAGAGACTCAGCTCATGCACCTCCTACAATCCTAGGATGTCCCACGATTGCATATGGAATGCATGTATACCCAGTTCAAATAGTCTAATTCACATGCAAATATATACACATGGGTATCTTCACATAAATTAAATCACACAATCATGTTATAATTATCATCTCAAACATAAATTAGCTCGCCAGGCTATTGATCAAACACAAGCAATTCGATTTGAATTACTTGACCAAACCCATATTTTCAAAATTATATATTTTTATTTTTTTATTTTTTGAAATTCTTTGTTTGAGCAGTAAAACCCTCGTTTCTTTGTTCTGTCGACCATGAATCATCGGTTCACTTTGTGAACCCGTATTTCTCGACCATTTCCGGCCTCAATCAAACCAATACATGATTTATGGAACCATTCATCACACATTTAACCCAAACAGTCGGAAGTAGAACGATCACGGACATTAGGTAGATCTCAAATCGAGCATTTCGGTTCCCGAGATTTGGAGCCAGATCAACCTGTCGTTCAAGGCTATAACCAATAGAAACATTAACATAGTGCCTTAAGCTGAAGAATAAAAAACCAAGTAGGGAGGAGAAACCCTACCTCGGAGTTTATTAAGCTCGCCATCTGATACCACGTGAAGCCCTCTTAGCGTAAACGATTCTCATATTGTCTCGAAGAGTATGACGGTCGGATCCATGAAATCTAGAGAGAAGTTACCACTCTCTCTCTACAAAAACAAAATCTAGCACTCGCAGTAAGTTATAAAACTGGCACTTCGCCTGTTTGCTTTTTTGATAAGGAAGAGGACAAGCATTCACTATTTTGTCCTTTTCTCATTTAAATCAATTTCTATAATGACATACATCTCATGCTTTTCCCGAGTTTGACATTAGAACACATCTCGCCAGTTTTAAGTCGTTTCTGTACTGTACCACTTGCTGGCACGTGAGTACGTGTTATATGTGACTTTCGTCGCATCGAAAATTGTTTTACGACACCCGAACCGCGATGCCTCGTAAAACGTGCCAACTCCGACTGTCTCGGAATTTTACGAAATTTTACGTTCTAGCTAGATTTCGCGAGACGATTCCAATGATGCAATCCGTTTGGTCATCCGATATCTAGAGAATAAATTTCGGATTTTTAACCGAAATAACAATTTTGTAATCAAAATTACGATTTTGTCCTTTTTCCAGAAATTGGAATTTCTCGGGTCTTACAGGTTCCAAAGAGAAAGATAAAATATGAACTTCATCATAAGTGGTAGTTTGATAAACCAAAATTTGTTTATGCTTCCATGCAAAAAATGTGTCCCCAAAGCTTTTCAAACAGAAGAAAGTATGAGTTGAGTGACCAGCATCACCCATTCAGATCGTACTTCATTTAACTCATCTTTGTTGTAAGATTTTTTTTTCCCATGAAACTATTAAAAAGTAAATTAAAAGTTTCATCAATAACATTGAAAAGTAAGGTAAAAATTTATGTATTGATAATCAATAAATCATCATATACCTTTGATGTAAGACATTCTTGATCAGCAATTATATCTCATCATATAGTATCCACATTCAACATTGTTTGGTTGTCTTGGACACTATATGCATAAAAATAAATCATTATACATGCATATTTTGTAGTTACTTGCAAGAAATGAACTAAAGGAATTTTATTACTTAATTATATGAGTTACTTACTCTACTAAGTCAGTAGGCTCCTATTTGATGACTTATGCTTTTGAGGTGGATGAATTTTAAAGATTCTAAGAAAAAAATTAATTTTGTTACCAACTATACCTCATGCTATGGCATTAGTAGCTTTTACATATTGACAATGTCCTTAGATCATCAGAAGGTTGATCTTACTGATAGATCAAGGTAATAGGAGCGTCAAATTCTTTGTGTCAATGTCATAAACCCATTCTACAAGACTTAAAGCGAGTTGAGTCCATCCTTTGTCTTTTACGTAATGTTGGGTAAGGTACCAATGATGCTTTCTAAGCGTTTTCTCAATATGCATTACATCAAATTATAGCTGAACATGAAGATATTTCAATACTTTCGAAGATTGAAGAATACGTACTTCTTTTTCCAGTAATTTGTAGAATTGACTTTAGATTTACCTCTCTTAACGTTTCTTTTCCCCCAAGAATTGCAAATTCCATTAATTTTTTTCAAGAATTTCCTCTTTAGTTAATATTTTTGGAGGTGACCCAAACTCTTGTTTACCGTCAAAATGCTTCGTTTGCTTCTAAATGGATGGTTAATTTGGAAAATCGTCTATGTCTAATATATGAGTTCTTTTTCCCATGTTTTAATCTACAAGAATATGTTTCTTCTCCACATATAGGACAAGCATAATATCTTTCAACCGTGCACCTTGATATGTTTCCATATGCAGGAAAATCACTGATTGTCCATAATAGAACAACTCTCAACGTAAAGAACTCTTGTTGATGTGCATTGTAAACTTGGACACCAACCTGCCACAATGTTACAAGATCTTCAATTAGCGGTGCTAAATAGATGTCAATGTCATTGCCAGGTTGTTGAGGACCATAAATTAATAAAGACAACATCATAAATTTTCTTTCATACCTGACCATGGAAGAAGGTTATAAATTATCATGAGAATGGGCCAACAACTATGTTTGCTATTAAATGAACTATGAGGATTGATGTCATCAGCAGAAATAACAAGTCTCAAGTTTCTAGGTTATGAGGAAAAATAAGGCCATCTATGGTGACTAAGCCTGTGATGAGTGAATCGAACGAATGCTGTAATTTTAAACATGCTAATTTCTTCTTTAGCATGCCATATAGGCTCTTTGCGATTTTTATGATTGAAGTATTCTTCTAAATCTTGGGGTGGAGGAAATACTATATGGAAATGGGTTGGCCGGTCTAATGAGAGGAACAAAATGGGCCGGGCCAATTAGGCCCCTTTATTTAAGGCCCATTTTAAACTACTTTAGCCTGGCCTTATGCGAGCCGTGAGCCAAAATGAGTTTGACATTAAAATATCATAAATAAAAATTTTACAAATTTTTATGTTTTGTAAAATAGTATTTTAAAATACTTATAGTTTATTCATGGCGAAATCTTAAAAGATTATACAAAATAAACTATTATAGTTATATTTATATATATTTTATTTTTATTTTAAATGATTTTTCATACTAATATTATTTTATTTTATTAAAAATAATTATTTACTCTGGTTCAACTTTTATGCATAACCAACTATTTGATATTTTTTCATAATATATAGAAAAACTAATATTGTTAATAATTAAAATCTAATATATAGTTATTAAAAAAATTAAAATAAAAAATGGGCTAAGTGGGCTAGCCCGGCCCAATAATGGCCCGCGAGCCTATTTGGGCTGGACCAATAGACCTTGGTTCTATTTGGGCCTTTATTTTTCTCGGCTGACCACTCAAAAATATGGTAAAGTAGAGCACACCCGTCGAGCGAGTCCATTATCCCACCTCTAGGAAATACCACATTACTTTTGCAGGAACTCATTTTCTCTTCTTAATTTCTGTTTTATCTGTCTTCCACCTTGAAGTTCCACAAGTAGGAAATAAGGATGCATCTTTCAACTCATTTTTATAAAATACACAATTATTTGGGCATGCATATATTTTCTCATATTCTATTCCCAATGCATTTAATGTTTTTTTTGCTTCATACATTGACAAAGGCAGTTCATTGTCTAGAGGCAACATATCTCCAAAATTTGCTTAAATCTAAAAGCTTTATCGAACCACCCAAAGTGTGCTTTTAAGTTGTACAATTTGATCAAGGAGAACAATTTTGTAAATTTTCTACAACTAGGATATAACGGTTTTTCTGCATCTTTTAATAATCTTGCAAATAATTCAGGATCATTTTGACAATCATCATGTGCAGCTTGAACCATTTCTATCATACTATGTTAATCATTAAATTGAAGTCATTCATAATGTTCTGCTCTTATAGTTGGTGGTTCACGTGGAGCTGCCTCTTCATGCCAATACCATGTATGGTAACTTTGATAAATTCCATAGAAAAACAAATGCTCTCTTATTTTTTGGGAAGTATGAAATATCATATTACCACATTGTAAACATAAACATTTAATGGAGGTTTAATTTGCAGAATTTTTGTACTGCAAGTGCAGCAGCAGTCTACTCCATCTTCATATTCCTTCAATCTTCTATCCTCGAGATGTATGAACTATCCACATTTTAAAGGAACAAACTTCCAATAAGATCAAACTGCAAACCAAGAATATATGAACATTTTCTGTGTTATTCAGAGAGCAATATCATAAAATAGTTATCCTTGTGGCAAGGGATATGATAGGATATAGGGGACCCAGAGAGGATGTGTGTGTGGGAATATATATATATATATATATAAATAATATAATAATATAATTTTGATTTAATAAAATGTAATGAATGGGTGAGTGGTGCATATATATATAACAGTGAACTTCTGAAATAATGAATTCAATTTGTTTTTAATACAATAATGAAGATATGTTTATAAAAAAAGTTAAAAGCAATATCTTTTTTTAAAACCAAACCTATTTTTGACCCAAAACTACCCACTTGACATTCCATTTTAGAGTTTAGACACATAATTACCTTTCTAACTTTGCATCACAAGGCAACTCTTTTCCTGTAAATTTTAGAAATAACAAGTTTTTCGGATGATAAGAAAACAAGGAATTGGCATGTTTGATTCCTGTTTTTAAAAATAATTCTTGAAAACAATTTTCAAAAATTGTTCTTGACAATAGTTTTGAAAACTTCTGAAAAGAAAATATCATTTTAGTTTTCATGGCTTGTTCTTTAATTATATTCAACTATGTTCTTTGTGTTTTTAAGAACTCAAAAAAATCCATCTTTTTTAAACACTATAAAAAGTCTGACATTTTAAAAACAACAAAAACCAAAAGAGTCTCTTTTGGGGAAAAAAAAAGAAAAAGAAAAGTTCAGCCCGAAAACACTTGCACCTAAGGCGACAGAAGCATACTAGCCTAAACATCTTTTAATTTATTTTCATTTGTTTTGGAAAGCTACTTTAAAAAAAGGTAAACAAAAGTTTAAACAGGTCGAAAAGAAGATGAGATGTTTTCATAATAAAGAAATCAAGATGAAGTTGAATACCTAAACAATAGTTAAACAATATATAATTCTATATTTTATGAACTCATGACAGGAAAGAAATTCTTTGCGTACATTGGCCAATTCTAAACCAGCTCAGGTCAGACTGATTGAAACCCTTGCTCTCATCAGAGGCCAGTGGAAGTCTTTGAATGCTTCAGTCACAATCTAAATTATCATTATATGAATGTGCATACAAAACTAAGTGCCAAAATGGGTGGCACCAAAGATATTTAATTATTCCATCATTTTCTATTCTACAAAGCAAAAGTCTCTTCAAGAAAAAATGACTTGACTTGATAATGGCTTTAAAAACCCATAAAAGGTTCATGTTACAATAAAGCACCTGATGAGTAAGTTATTATTATGATATAGTGTAGAAGAAAGACTTGATCTTTATATTAAAAGCGTAAATTAGAAATACAAGAGGAGGCCTTATATAAGATGGCTATACAACCTAGGAAAACACAAATTACAATCTAAGGAAAATACAAATTATAATCACAAAATTTACAAAATAAATATAACAATATATAATAATCTAACTTATCCCCCTCGAACTAATGAGTGAGGACTAAGAGAAACCATTCTGGTTTGGAAACTAAAACTCGAAAAGTTCCTGAAGTGGTTTGGTGAATGTCGGCTAAGCGATCCTAAGAAATAGATTGAAGTGTGAGTGTCTGCTGAAAGCGGGATGATGGCCGAATGAGGCGGCCAAATCGATCTCAATATATTTAATGATCCTTGGAAGACATCATTATGAGCAATTTGAATAGCACTTGATTATCACGTGAAGTTTGGTTGCGGTGGAACGGTCAACACCAGATCTATAGTAATCAAACGTAACCAAATAAGTTCATTGTAGTAGCTACCGGTGCTCTGTATATTACCTTTAGTCTTTGGGCAGAGCAACGATTGTTTGTTTCTTGCTTCTCCAAGAGATAAGAGAATCACCCAGAAGAAAACAATATCTTGTAGTAGATCGACAATCAGTGGGATCACCTGCCCAATCTGCATCTGAATATGCTTGAAGAGTTAATGAAGAATGGGAAGAAAAATGAAGACCATCAAATATGGTGCCTTTCAGATATCGAAGAATCCACGAGGAAACGGCGGCATAAGGGAGATCTAGGGTAGCCATCAGCCCGACTACACGGCTTTGCATCGGAAATATCGGGGCGATATGATGAGATAGATTAGACTCAGCGAGCATGCATGAGAGTAACATCATATAGTGATTCGCCATCATGAGAATTGAGGTGTGATTATACTCGATAGATTATTACCGACTATCTTCTTTATCGATGATACTGACTCGAAATCAGATCGAAGTATACTTGCTTTGAGTAAGATAATAACCATCTAACGAGAAGAAGAAACTGAGACCAAGAAAGTAATTAAGAATTCGAGATCTTTCATTTCAAATTGACGACAAAGTGTTTTAGATCCTGAATACCGCATATCATCACCTGTAATAATCATATCATCGACATAAAGGAGAATAGTAATACCACTTGGTAGATAGTCTCAAAAAAAGGTATCAAAATGCTGAAAAACCATCTTGAGAGAGATAGTAGAACTAAACTTTTCAAACCATGCTCGAGGAGCTTGTTTAAGCCCATAAGTACTTGCAAGTAGTCGAAATGCTCTGCAGGAACCGGGAGGTGAGGTAACCGGTGGAAGCTTCATAATAGACTTCCTCTAAGAGTTCACCATTAGAAGAAAAGCATTTTTGACATCCATGCGAAAGAGTGGCCATTTGCGAGCCCACGAAAGCGATAATAAGAGTCTTTGACGGAAGAAAGTCGAGGCCACATAGGCAAAGTCTCTCCTGGTGTCCATTACTCTAGAGTAAAACCCCTGGCAACAAGGCGAGCCTTGTAGCGATCAACAGTGCCATCTAATCGAGTCTTGATCTTATAAACCTATTTACAATCGATAGCAGATTTTCCAGAGGGGAGATCAACCAGATCCCATGTTCCAGTTTTATACAGTGCATCCAACTCTTCTTTCATAGCTTGCTGCCATAAAGGGTTAGAGGAAACCTCATGAAAAGTTTGAGGTTCCTGGAGAGAGGCGAGAGCAGAAAAGCAACGAAAGTCAAGAAGGTGAGAAGGAAGAGTAGTTACCCGATGGGAACGGCGAAGTGCATGAGAGCCGGGGAGGACCGAGCCAAGATCCACCGGTTAGGCGTATCGGTGGGCGCATCATCGATGTCCGGTCGCGGGAAGCTCATCGAGATCACATGAAGGAACATGTCGAGTGTGAAGGAGAGACTCAGACAAAGAGGTGGGAGACTCCTCAGGAAAAAGGTTAGGGAGAGGATCGATGGGAATAAGGGAAAGCGGGAATGAGGTAGTTAATTAAAACGTTTTGTGTTCCCAAAGACCATTAATAGAAACATGAAACGTTTGCTAATGGGATCATAACACCTATAACCTTTTGACCAATTCATACCCAAGAAAACAACACAAGCGAGCGAGGCGAAGTTTGTTTATTTCATGATCATGAAGAAAACAAAATAGACACATCCAAGACTCTAAGTAAAGTCATAGGAAGGAGAAGAACCAAACAACGGATCATAAGGAGTTTGATTAAAACGATGGGAGAAAGGACAGATTCGATCGTGTAAGCGGTATTAGGCGACTTCCCTCAAGGCGAGAAGGAGTAGAAGCGGCAATAGTAGTAGCAGAGACAACATCAAAGAATATGACGAAGTTTCTTTCATTTACCATTTTGTAAGTGCAGATGTGTGAGAGGAATGAAGAACAAGACCAAATTGATGTGAAATAGAGGAGGTAAATTCATGGGCTTTATATTCTTAGGCATTATTTAGATCGAAAGCTTTGATAGGTTGGCTATGTTTCAAATCATTTTGGTAAAGTCACGATATATTTGATAAAGTTTAGAACGATTTTTGAAGATAAATCCAGAGTATATGGGAAAAATCATCCTGAAAATAACAAAGTAGCGACCCACCCGGAGTAAAGCTGGGAAGGGGCCGCATACATCGAGAATGGGTAAGATCAAAAAGAAGAAGAGCCCACCGAAACCTTTGTTATTAAATGGTAAAGGAGTTTGTTTGCCAAATGACAAGGCATACAAATCAAAACTCTTATTTGAAACTGAACCTAACAAGCTACAAGCTAGTTGTTTTAACTCACAGAGATAGATGCATGACCAAAGGCCGAGAATGCCATAAAGCAAGAGGAAGAAGTACTTTGTTAAGACGGCGAGAAATGAGAGAGACGAGGACGGTAAATGAAAGAAAGATGAGCTCAGAGCAACCTTAGCCTTACGAGGCGGTCCTAATGATCTGTCTAGTCTGAGAATCTGCAACCACACCGAGTAGAGAGGAAAATGTTAAAGAAAAAACGAGTTCGGTGAGTTACCCAATATTAGAAAGAAGATTAGCAATTGAGTTTAGAGATTTGGTAAACATTGGAAAGCAGTGAGCTAGTGTAGAGACATTACGAGATGAGAGACATTCATAGGAGAACCATTTCGGTGTATATGGTAGGGAGAAAGTAGAAAGTATGGGAAGGTACAGCATGAGAGAAGAAGTCATATGATTGCGGCAGCGAATCGAGTCATGTGGGATGTGCACGACTCGCAAACAACAATAAAGAGTCTGACCAGAAGAAAGTCGAGCCACGAGACAAAAAGTCTCCTCATAATCAATCCGTACTCTGAGTAAAACCTTGTGACAAAGGCGAGCCTTGTAGAGATCAACTGATGCCATCGATATGATACATCTATATGATTGCAGCAAGCGAGAAGCCGAAAGCGCGTAGGAGATGTGCACGATATAAGTAGAAAAAGCGATGTTGGATGCATTGGAAGATGGAAGATGAGCACGACTAACCACCATCCTATAGATGCTATAGAGAGAAATGAGGTAGGACTAGACTTGGAATGGGAGTCCATAGGTGATAATTGATGGAATTAAGCAACGGTGTTACGAAGAATACGGTGGCGAGTGTAACGGTTTCAACATAATGACCTTTGTTCTTCTGGCTATGATAAGAAGAGACTTCTTATTGTTGTCGTGTGCGACATTATTCCTTTGCCTTTGGAAGCGGTGAGTGGCGACGAGAGGAAAACGGGAGTAGCGATCCTACGGAGCAGTGGAAATTTGGAGTAAGCGGGAACCGTAGTGCGGATAGAGATGGGTTCGGTCTGAAGGCCAGAGTCTCATTATCAACTAACATAGATAGCTTGTGAGACTTGTTGGTAAGGATCACGATGGAGAATATGACTTCACGGCTGAATTCAAACTCATCGCGACCCCATTAAAAGTGAAACAATGCGTCCTTGTTCACGGTGAACATAAATCAATTTGGTGTCAACAGAATTTGAGAGAACTGGTTGAATACGATTAATTGTTCAATAGATTTGTACATTGTGATATCTGATGATTAAGCTCACTTGGTTCTTTGACGAATTTGATATAAAGTTCGCGTGTGAGCTTGAAGTTCGCGACACCACTCGATCCGGTATCTTAGAGGTAACAAGTAAGTCGAACTTCTTTTGCTTAATGTCGATGTTCTTAAGCTAAGTAACGATGGATGAAATAGATGTATTATGAAACCAAGTGATAGTCGTTGAGTTAGCACTTTCCCAATCCTCAATACTAACGGCATAGGCAAAATCAATTTCTTTGTCCACTTGTTGCGGAATAGAGCGATCACCGGAGACATAAAAAGCCATGACTTGTGGCCTTTGAGACATCTTCGCATGAGCTTAAGACCACTTGGCAAGAGTCTCGCCATTAAAAAATAACATAGATAGGACGAAATCTCATCACTGGCATATCGAAGTGCGAATCAGAAAACAAGCGGCAAAAAATGGAATCAGGGCGCGAAAATAAGTCAAAATACACTTGGTCAAATTTTTGGTCAACGGTCAACTGCTGACGTGGCAAAGTCAATGGGATGACATGGCAAAGTCAACGGGCGCAGGAGGAAACGGTGGCAAACAGTGGTGTTCGCCGGAAAAAGAAGCTATATGGTGGTTGTAATGCCTGCCTGAATTTTGAAGCGTGAGAGAAAAAACCCCCAGAGAGCCTGCTACGATGCATGAAGAAAAACAGTCTTTATATTAAAAGCTAATAAATTCTAAATCTGAGAGGAGGCCCTTATATAGGCTAGGCTATACAACCCTAGGAAAACTGGAATTACAATCCTAGGGACAATACAATTATAATCCTAGAAATTACAAAATAAATATAACAATATATAATAATCAACATAGTGAATGTCATTATGTGTGATCTAGGTCTACTTACCCAACTTCACTAAATGGTCACATAGTTTTATATTTTATTTATTTTTCAATATAATTTTCTTATTTGTTAAAGAATTACCTTTCATTATGTCTTGTGATAATAAAAAAATTTGTTTATTATCATGCACTTTTGTAATGCAGACATGCAATGTAGAGTCATCTGCTCTCCAAAAGAAAAAGATTCTCAAAGGACCTTTATCAAATAGGTTATGGGCACCACGGATGTTAATTTGAAAGCACACAAATATTTGATTTTATTTTATATTTGAGATGATGACTTTAAATGATAGTGTACCACCCCAAAATTTCGTCAAAGGTAAAATTGTAAATTATAGATTAATTAATTAGTTAATTTAATTTACTTAAGGGTAAAAGTGTCTTTACAATTTAAAACCTAAGTATAAATAGAGATTTATCTTATTTTTCCCATTCGAAAACCACTAGCCGGTCAAAATTAGAATTGGAGAGCGTGGCGTGAAGGTTTGGAGAATCGAGTTTGAAATTGGAGACTTTTAAAGGTAAATCGGCTTTTAGATTAACATTTTATATTTGTTGTCAATTACGAATACATTAGATATTTTTAATAAAATCTTCTATTCGATTAGAGTTGGTTGATTAAAATTTTAGGACTAAAATTTTTTTGGAAGGAATTCAATTGAAGTTAGGATTAATTTATTTTAATTGTTTTAGGTTAAACCATTGAAATTATAAGTTTAGATTGTTCAATAGATGAAAAATAGAAAATTTGAGATTTTAGAAGAATATATCTAAGCATGAAAAATAATAAGTTAGTTATGTCATTAGGTGCATTGGGTTAGAAAAAAAGTTTGCAGAATTTGAATACCTAAAAATTTTAGGGCTCTCAAATCTATTAGTTAAAGTAATAATAGTTATTTATTTTTTGTGTTATGTAAGGTGAATAGTAGGCCTTAGAATTATTTTCCAACTAAAGACTTTTGAGGACTTGGTTTTGAGGTAAGGGACATTAATAAATTTTCAAAAAAAAAAAAAAAATAATTTTCATTTTTATTATAATTTGTAAGAGGACATTAAGGCAGTTATGTAAAATAAAATAAAATTATTTGCTTTATATGTGTGCGAATTCTGAAAAGGTTATTTATATTTCTATGCATGGTGAATGCATGTTTTGCATGAAAGTATCATTTGATAAATTTTCTTTGCTTGTGAAAGGAAAATTTTAGAGATATAATATTTTTGTTTGATAAATTTGGTGATGCAAAAAAAAAAAAAAAAACTCTGGTTTATTTGGCCCTTGTCAGCAGGATATAATAGTTGACATTTATGTTTTCTTGGTGGGGAATGTAATTGATTTAAACCTAGCCTGAGATTTGGTTAGAGGTTACTAGTACTAGTAGTGTTTAGTTACGCGCTTAAAAGGTGATTTGGTAGCCACCCGTTTGTAAAATCCCACTGGCCCAGGCACCATTTGTTATTTGATAACCAGAGAAATATGTTTGGAATGTTTTGATTTGGAATTGATGTGAAATGCTTTCGTTTTTGTATTAGAATGTTTAAACTCCAATATTTATAAGAAAATTATGATTCGCCATATCTCTAATGGGAAGTATATTAGAAACTTTCGATCCATGAAATTGTATTAGTGTACCTTATTGGGCTTTGGGCTCACCACCCTTTATTCTTTTAAAATTTTGGTACCCTTAGTTAGGCTGAGAAGTGGCGGTTAGGGCGGAAAATGGATTTATTAGAATATTTGTTTAAGCTCTCTTGGGACATTGTTTGAATGTCAAAGTTTAGTTCACATTTGAATATTTGAGTTTGAAGTTATTTGGATAAGTATACTTGGGTTGATGTATTGGTTTCTTAAAGTTGATATTTGAGGATTTAGAATTTTGTTCTACTACTTTGAACATGATATTTGGTAATTGGTAAAATTCTAGTTACAATGTGAATGCTTTGAGTTGTTTCCACTTTGAACCCTCGGGTTTAAGGTGTGAAATGATCGTCACGCCCTGTAGTGGGTTTTGGGGGGTGACAGATAGAAACAACAATAGATAAGGAAGTAAGTTGGAATCGATCGATCCAAAGAGAAAAGTGATGTGAGAAACCAAACCTTGAAGAAAATCCAAATTGCCACTCCTAGTTATCAATATATGAAAAGCTTCCTAAGAGCTCATGATGGGCAAATTAATGGTTCCTTTTCTATGGAACAAGAAAATGGGAGAATTATATACTTATAGAAAGCCAAAAGAAGCTATGGAGGTCTGGAAATTGACTTCAGGAAGAATGTCCAAAAGAACCTCCGCTTTAATTTCTATGTTTCTCCCTTCTCTTCCACTTCAGCCTGATAAAAATAACCTAATAATCTCTTATTTCTCTTACAAAAATAGAGAATCTTCTTGGGGGTTGCCATTTAGCGATCACATCATAAAATTTTTAAATATAAAGATGCAAAAAAGAAATTAGCAGATAAATTTTAAAGATTAAATATTATTACTTATTTTATAAGTAAAAAATTTTTAATGTAAATTTTTTTAAATTGATAATAAGTTTCTTTTTATTTTTAATAAATAAATTTTCATTAGAAAATTGATAATATTTTTCATTAATCTAGAATTTGAAAAGGTAATAGGTAAAATTTAAAAATATTATTGCTATTTTACAAATAAAAATACAAAACTAATTAGTTTTGAATCAATAAATTCAAAATTAATGTTTTCATATCTATGACACTTATAAAAGTGACAAGGTTTTCAATTTCCAACCCACTAAATTCCTTGACATTTTTTAATGAGTCAAGAAATTAAACTCTGATTTCTATTAGTCAAAACATTAGCGCTTCTAATAAGTGCCATAAATGAAAACATCTACCCAAATTATGACATTTTTAGAAAAATGTCATGGCATCTGATGATATTTTTCAATCGGAGGCTGGGCTGGGCGTGCTTTGGAATTCTTTATTTGGTCAGTTGGCCTCTGGTCTTTGGTTCCTACGAAAACAAGAAAGCAAAAATGATCGTGAGTTTTGCAGATTTGCCTCTCAAATACCCTAAGTCGGTTCTTTTCGGTGGAAGAGAAGACTAAGCGCTCGGGGATGAATTTTTTTATGCGTGCCTTTCTGGATAAGGGTAGCACAGTATTATTTATAGTGGGTGACCTAATTGGATGGTGATCTGGGGACTCTCTCTTATTAGATGAGGATTTTCTTTCACAGCTGTTGTCGGATTAATAAGGGATAATTAAATGATTATTAGGAATTGTGCTTCCCTTATTAATTCAGAATTTGATTCGGTTATAGGATATGGGCTCTTTGGGATTTTCGCGTTATCGGCCCTTGGGAGAGATGGTAGGCTCCTATTGTGGCCTTGAAAGCAGAGGGTCAGATTAATGCCGAATCAACACAACGGAAAATCTATACATCTCGTATCCACGAAGACGCTACTGAGTAAAATAGCCACATGGGGCCCATACATCCATACTCACAAAACAATAATCAACTATATTCTCATAGTTTCCATGCCTGTTCTACAAAAAGATTTATACATATTTACAAAATGTTTACTCAAAGCCACATTTCGGCTTTCTTCCCAAAAACTACCACCTCCTCTAAATGCTAGTCTCCTGGATGATCACATTGCACGAAGGGGGTCCATGGCAAGGAGGTGAAAGCCCGATTAGAAGTTTTCCTACAAGGGTTCTCCGCTAAAATGCATATGCAATGGCATATATAAACAATCAATCACATTTCATACAATTATTTACTATTATATGAAATGTCACCACATCATGCATGAATCACGACCCCTCATACTCCTACAGCGAGTCTCACCCCCGAACTCCTCACACTTGGACTACCAAGTATGACTAAACTCAAGTCATCATGTACTATACCATATGACTAACCATTGGACCCAACCCTCAATTTTATTTATCAAATTCTTTCCTTTTATTTTGTAGACCCGCAGTTTCGGGGTTTACCGTGGGGCCTTGCATAGCTTTTCAACATTTTCACGAACTTACATATTTGGGATTTCATGTCTAGCAGTAGATAACATTTGGGACTTTCCTGCAGGGGATCTACCCCAACTTACTCATGAAACATGTAATTTATCATTTTGATCATTTACACACTCGTGAATCTCTACCTTGGACTTTGTCCCATTTTTCGAGTTCACGACCCGTTCAAACCGTTGAATAAACCTTACCTTGCACCCACACCCGACCTGATGCGATGTGACCGTGCATATGAAATGCATGATGCCAATGCATTTTCCTCATGTTACATGCATGAATGAGCACTACATGAAACATTTACAAGCCATGGACAATTATAATTTATGCATATAATCTACCTCCATGCAAACCATGTTAGTACATCAAATAGCATGCATTAACATCATATTTTCCACACCGTATTATTTAAGCAAGCCACTAACACACAACTAGTCTACGAAATTAGGACCATTATTGAAGTACCTCCGGCCCCTTAGCAAACATGAACCACTTTGGTTCCAATCCTTATCATCACATCAAACAACCGTGACACCTAGAAACTTTCAATTTCTAGTTCAAACCCTAACTTCCACGATCCGGTATTGTGTGAGAAATCGATCATGAAATCCATCTGCGCTGTCCCGAAGCTTGGAACGTTTACATGGCCTCCCGTAGCCTTACCATTATAAAGCCTTTAGGCTAAAGTAAACCAGAAGGAAAATGTCTCACATAGCAGGGTTTTGTCGAAACTCGACTTTTTGGTGTCCACACGTAGATCCGCTGCGTGCACGGCACCAGTACTGTTGTCGAGCGTCGACCGCCCGAGCAGGGAAAATCTTCCTTTTCCCTTTCCTCCTTTCTCATTTTCCTCAGATTTCTCTCACAGAAGCCGTTTCCCTCTTTTCCCTCTTCCTCCTCTTTTCCTTCCTTTTTGCTACCATTCCTTTTTCTCATTTCTCGTCTCACCTCTTTCATTTTAAGCTTCTCTTTCTCTTCTCCTAGCTATTTTACTGTCCCTTTTTTGAATCATTACTAAGCGTATGAGTCGAGGAAGCGATTTATACTCAATTTATCTCTTGCCGCATTGTGTGACTATCTCTTTTCCATGTTTCTTTTAAGCATTTAACGATCGCTATTATGACCTTCATCCTTTACATGGCTTAATATGAGCCATGGAATTTCCTTCCACACATGGCGAATTGTGAGCCATTCATTCAGAAATTCGACAATAAGCCTTGCCAAGTATCACATTCTAGAAGTGCCATGTGGCATCCGCCCCTCTTCTTAATATGTATTGAGCCTGCAGCCTTGTCTCGAAAAGCGTGAAATCCGAGCCACCTCGGAATCTAGCAATCGGCGTGAAGGTAGCTAGAGATTTTGACGATTTCAACGGAGAAATCTGTTTCGTCATTCGAGATCTAGTTCAGTTTTCATCGAAATTACTATTTACACTTTGTCAAAGGCTTGGATTTTAAGGGTTTCACTATTTTGGGCTGCGTCGAGTCGGGCCGTCTTCTTGGATCTAGCTTATTAGTCTTAACAATCCGGCCTTCTCGGGACTTGGGGTAACCACACGTCGAATTTTGTCGAATTCACCTAATTCAAGGCAATTCGGAATTTACTGCGCGTTTTGCAGGCGTCATGTATCGGGTAATAAATAAGCGACTTTTGATGCGACAAAAAGTCATATAACATGTATATTTACACAAGTTGCATGGTAGAGATGGTGAAATGGGCGGCGAAGTAGTGCCAAATGTCGAAAATCTAGAAGAAATGACATAGATGTCATTTTTGTAAATTAAATGATAATGGGGCCAAAAGGAATAGTATGCGTCTCCTTCAAAAGACGAGACAAAAAAGCGTGGGGATGCGATTGGAGATCTTGATTTGGTTTTTAGTGTGAGAGAGAGACTTCTCTCTGGGTTTGCAGGCGTCAGGCGCCGGTCGTCGGAATGAGAAGAAAAGTCGTTCTACGCGGCGAGGCCTACGCTTGGGTTCCGGTTTTAGGGAGTTTCGACAAACTCCGTGAGGTAGGGGATTTATCCTACTTGGTTTATTTTCGCTTTAAGTGTTTTGATAGATGATTCGGGTGGTTTGAGGCCTTGAATGACTGTTTGATGGGTCCCAAAACTTGGGGCCAAGTTGATGAAATTATTTGAGCTCATTTGGGCAGTCCCGATGCGATCCACGGACATTTTGATTCTTAATTGCTTACAATTTATTACCATAAATTATCTGCTTTGATGTGTATAAGGCCGGAAATGGCCATGAATTTCGGGTTTCATGAAGTGGAATCGATGTTGGATAGTGGCTAGTGAACAATAACCGAGGTTTCTTGCGTGGTAGTGACACGAATTAATTTTGTGTGAAAATGTGTTTGGTGAGTAATTCCGTCGAATTGCTCGTGTTTGATAATTAGCTCATGTGAGCTAATTTTTTGAATATGATGATGGTGAATGCGCATAACATGTTTGTGTGATTAAATTATGTAAATGTATATCATGTTATATATATTTGCATGTGTTATATAAATTGTATTGGAATTGGCATCATGCATTCCATATGCACTAGGGCACCCTAGAGCAATAGGAGTGAGTGCATGAGGTGGTTTCTTGAGAGAATTGTTTCGGAGGGTTGACTAATAATAATTATCGGAGTGTGTCCATTCTGATATCGGGGGTAGTCATTATAAGATATCGATCGTGGTCGGCTGATTGATGATATACATCGGAGGGTTGTCCACTAAATAGATTATCGGAGTCGGTCTACTACTTATATCAGAGGGTTGTCCACAATTAAAAACAAATACCTTTGTTTTGAAAATAATGCTTCTCATACATGGTTTAGGCAAGTGTGAGGGAGTTGATGAGGACTCGGGACATGGGTTGGTCATTTAGACTTCAAGTAAGATCACGTATTTGCTTGAATGTGTGTTTACATAGGATCATTGCATATGCATAGGTGGAAAGTAACTTAATTTAGGGTGATTCCTTTGCGGGCGATGCTTCATGCTGTCGGGAATTATATTTAAGTCTGAGGCGCACGAGGCAAGGCTCATCTTAAGTGGGTTGAAGAAAGCCAGGAATATGGCTGATAGTTATTATGCTGTGACAGCCATATTAAATTTCGGATTTTAATATATGTTTGTATAAATAATTCTTAACTCTTGAACCATGATATATATATATTTGGTTGGGATATGATTATTCACGATATTGATCTGAGGGGCCCGAGAGGCCATTTTTACTCATTTAATTGTAGATGGACTGCCCACTTAGCCATATTGAGCTGTTTGGGGCCGGGTTTTTGTATTTGGGTGAGAGCTCCTAGGTACAAGGAGACTCTGCCGTTTTCGTGAGAGATGTCGGGTTACAGGCATTCCGCAGCTGTCCCGTAATTGTGGGTTGTCGCGGACACCGGGAATGGCGTCGCGGGCAGTATCAAAGCTTAGGTATCTGAATACCTAGGGAGCTCGGGTTTAGGTATCCATCACTACTTGGGTGGTTCGATGTAGGTTAAGTATAGGTATGAGATTACCTAGGAAGGCACGGGATAAAACTAGAACACTGCATGTGTGTTTGGTGTGTGATTGTGTGATTTGATGAATTGTTGTGTGAAAAATATGCATAACATGAATGATGTGTGATCATGTGTTGTGTTTGGTTTGTGTGCTTAGTGAGTAGCACATAGAAGTGTTAGAAAAATTTGGGAGTTTTACAGCTACGTAAAACCGGTTAAAATTAAATAAAATAAATTTACAATTTATTTGGTTTATTGAGAAAATTAGTTATCTAAGGTTTGTTGCAAATAAAACTAAAGAAAATTGGAATAAAATAAATCTTTATAAATTTATTGAGTGTTATATATATATATATATATATATATATATATATATATATATATATATATATATATATATATATATAAGTATATATTTTTTGTATTTTCCAAGAGCTATAAATTAATGTGAAAATAATTAACTCAAATCAAATCGAAATCAAATGAGCACAAAATTTCGGGAAAAATGAAATTCAAAATAAAATTTTTGTCGACAAAAAAATGGTTTACTATGGAACCGATCAGCCTTACAAGGATTTGATATATACATCGATTGCGGTATGAATAGTGTCCCCGGGTCGTGCTTATGCTCTTGTGAGATATCGCATTGTATTTAACTGTCATTTGAACCGTGAGATGGTTAGTCGAGACTCCAGGACGAGAGCCCACGAGGCACTGGCCAGCACCACCTATGATCCTGACTAGCCACCAAGATTGATCAACAAGCCTCGCTGAGGCCGGTGAGAGAGTATTGCGGCGGCGCCTATAGCATAAGCTAGTATAGCAGTAGTCGGGAGGTCCTCGAAAACTCTGAGGTTTGGGGGCAGATCATCCTCCGACATTCACTGGGAGACTACGGTGGAAGACCATCGTCTGGGCGTAGATCGAGAAGCAGAGGCTACGGAGATTACCTCCGACGCGACCAGGACTGTACTAGTTATGCCCACTAGAGGGTGAGGCCTACATGGTGGAAATGCGCGGACCCTCTAGAGACCTAGAGGTATGACTGGCAAGTTCCGTGATCTTTCAGCCGAAGTATTTTTCTGACATCGCGAGGTATGCGAAGGCTCGGGAGTTCCTGTAGCCAAGTAGGGATGATGACTGTGGATGGATTATGTATAGATTCACCGAAGAAGCTCCGGGATGAATACATTATGTGGCCAACGACATGGCCAAGGTCAGAGATTCGAGATTGACCGGCTGTTCATCCGAGGCGTGATCAGAGGACTTCGCCACAGATATGGACTCCATGGTCGATGTACCCCGACCATAGAGAGAGATGCAGGATGCTTGGAGCACTCGGGATATGGGTGTTAGTAGCAAGAGGAAGGAGAGTCGGCCTTCTTCCAGCTCGTGAGCAGCGCAGGGCTTCTAGTTCACGAGGTTCCAGAGTCGCACATCCAAGCAAAGGATGTAGATGAGAGCTGCTCGACGTGTCGCGCATGGTGCTAATATTACAACACTGACACATGAGGAGGATTGCCTCAGAGAGTTGTGGATCCCTGTGGTTTCGAAAGCGATTCCCACTGGTAGGACAGAGGATACAAAGATATTCCTCCACAACCGAGACAAGTCGGATGGTCAGCCGGGCCAGCAGCTACACCTGCACCCACAGCAGCCCAGAGGCCGCAGTATGGGTAGAGGCAGAGGATCAGGGCCTACGCATTGTGACATCGGGTTCAGGGGTGTATCTACGCCTATCACAATCGCAAGCCGAGTCAACAGACGCCCGCCATACGTGGTACGTTGCTATCTCTCCTATGGGCAAGAGTGTTATTTGATTCTGGTGCTTCGCATTCATTCATTGCTACATCAGTTGTGATAGAGTTGGGCTTAGAGGTTGAGACCTTAGAGGAGCCTTTATATGTGAGTTCTCCCCTAGGATTAGGGCGAGAATAGGATGATATAGTCGTGGTTGCGTAGCTGAGATCCGGACTCTACTCACAAGGGATCCATAGACTCATGACATAAAACGAGAGTTTGATGCGCCATCCTGGATGATTCAGTTACCAGCTTCACAGGTCTGTTATCTATCAGAGTGTAGAAGGCTACCGCCACACACGTAACGATACTTGTGTGGTATATCAAGGAACAAGCATTTATATTTGCCCTGCACAAGATAATGGTCCGTGTGTCAGGATTCAGCTGACAAGCTATTAGCGAGCCCACCCTGTATGGCGAGGTGAGACCGCACTTAGATCTACCTCGAGAGTGTGCGAGTATGTGGATGTTTTCCGATGAGCTACCCGAACCAATTCACGCAGGGTTGTAGACTTCGATATCGAGCCACACTCTGTACTTCACCCATCCTATGACCCGTATAGATGGCAACCCGCCGAGTCAGAACTCGTGGTCCACCCACAGAGCTACCGGACAAGGTTCATTAGATCGAGCACTTCACCATGGGGCGCCAGGTTCCCATTTATAAGAAGAAGGACAAGACCTTCTGATCAGTGTACACATGTGCGCTGAACAGTGGTCGAATAAGACCTGCACTCATTGCCGAGGATTGACGACAGAATGGACACAGAGGAGCGCGAGTCTACTCCAAGATGTGACCTTCGCACCGGTCACCACGCCTTAGAGTTAGGAGACAAATATCCCTAAGACAGCGCTTTAAGACGCCGCTATGGGCACTTTGAGTTTACTGATGCCTCGATTGACGCACGCGCCAAAGAAGATTCAAGACCCATGCATAGGGTATTTCAACCCTATCTGTAGATCATTGACGTACTTTCAAGGATGACATTCTACCTACTCCTACCGTGAGTGGAGCATGAGTATCATTCGAGGATCAGGATACGCTTGTCGAGAGACCACGCTGTACGCCAAGTTTAGTAAGTGCGAGTTTTGGCCATCGAGGTGAAATTTTGGGACACGTGGCGTCGGCACGCGTGTCGTATGATCCAGAGAAGGTCAGAGGTCGATGAGTCGAGAGGTCAAGTCAATCTTCGTAGATACGTAGTTTCAGATTGGTCAAGTACTACAGGAGATTCATTGAGGATTTCTCCCGATTAGCGGCACCTATGACAAGGTTGACCCGAAAGGGGTCAAGTTTGATTGGGATGACCGATGCGAGGAAGCATTTCAGGAGTTGAAGAGGAGACTTACTTCAACTCCTATCTTGATAGTCCCTATTGTGGACAAGGGTACACAAAGGTAACGTGATGCCTCGAAAAGCCGACCGGAATGTGTTTGATGTACCGACGGTAGCAGCTTGCGGTTCCCCGCCGCCTGAAGAATCATGAGCAGAATTACCCCACACACGACATAGAGTTGGCGGCAGTAGTCTTCGCCTTGAAGATTTGGCGCCACTACTTATATGGCGAGGAGTTCGAGGTGTACTCAAACCACAAAAGTCTGAAGTATATCTTCACGCAGCAGGACCTCAATATGAGGCAACACAGATGGATGGAGTCCCTAGAGGATTATGACTTCACTTTGCATTACCACCGGGGGCAAATGTGGTGGCCGATGACTCGGCCTAAGTCACGAGGAGTATTACAATATACCTTCCGAGTGGCGGATGCTCGAGACCGTGGGACAAATTCGGGGTTGCCAGACAAAGGAGCGTGCATAGGGTACGTTGGGAGTTTAGTGGTTACACCGCTCTCGTTGAGCAGTGATTGAGTCTCGTAAGGACGCCGAGATAGTGTCCATCGGGACCGCACAAAATGTGCATAGGTGACGAGTGGGCTGCATCATTCACTCTGATGGTAAATGTCTTCTGTGATAAAGGACTGCAGTGGTTCCCAAATGAATCGGAGCCTGAGAGAGGAGACTTAGGAGTTTAACGCCGATTTTCCGTGCATCCGTGTGGCACCTAAGATGTACTGGGGGATCTTTGTCGCCGCACTACCGGAGCGGAATAAAAGAGACACGTAGGGAACTTCGTGCTAATGCATGTCCGTGTGTCGCTATGTTAAGGCTTAGCACTTAAGCCGCCAGGGTTACTTCAAACTCGCCGAGGTGGCCTGGCGGAAGCGGAGCACGCCACGATGGATTTTGTGACCCACTTACCACGACAATCAAAGACATGATGCGGTATGGGTGATAAGTGGACCGCTCACGGTCGGCACATTTTCAGCCGCTCGATGACCTTCACATCGAGATTCTACCGTCGTATATCTCGAGAGATAGTCCCGGCTACATGAGTACCAATATCCATAGTGTCATATATAGAGACCGAGGTTTACAAGACTTTCTTGAAGAGTTTTCCAAAAGGTTATGGGCACACGGCTGACCATGAGTACGCCTTTTCCACCCATTGCATGCATGGTCACCTAAGAGGACTATACAGTGTTAGAGGACATGTCACAGGATGCGCTCTCGATCATAAGGGTAGCTTGAAGAGCACTTGCCCCAGTGGAATTCACTACAACGCTTATCGTGCGAGTATACGTATGGCACCATATGAGGCATTGTATGGGAGGCCATGTAGATCATCGCTTATGTTGGACCGGTAAGAGAGCTCCATCACCGTCCTCGACCGATTGGGGAGGCACCTCCGAGAAGGTAAGCTTGATACGACAACGCCTTTCTCACCCGACGAGCCAGAGTAGTTTATGCGCATAAAAATGGCGTCGCACCCTTAGAGTTCAAGGTCGGGATCACGCCTTCAAGGTGATACCTAAGAGGAGGGTCGTTCTAAGAAGCGCTGAAGCTATCACGAGATTTATCAGCCTTTCGAGATACCGAGAGGGTAGGGCAATCGTTACACCTATTGGCTTTACTCGCCAAAGATGTTAGGTGTCCACAAGGTATTTCACGCCCCATGCCCTAAGTATACTCCATTCACCATGGTGGATTGGGGACAGATTGAGGTTGACACTGATGGGACCTTCAAGGAGGGACCAGTGTGCATTTTGGATAGCCGTGATCAGGTTTTGCGACACAAGACCGTGAGGCTAGTGAGGGTGCTATGGCGGTACTATGGAGTGGAGGAGTCAACGTGGGAGCGCGAAGACACGATGCGGGCCACCTATCCCTTCTTGTTTAGGGATGAAGGTACGTATTTATCGCATTTAAAATGACGAGCCACATACACTTCAGATAGCTAACGCTTGCGACATGCATGTGAGTGATTGTGATTGTCCAGAATTTCGGGACAAAATTCCTTTTAAGGAGGGGAGAATGTAAGACCCGAGAAAATTCCAATTTTCGGAAAAAAGGTAAAATCGTAATTTCAGTCAAAAAAATCCGAAATTTATTCTTTAGATCTCGGATGACAAAACGGATTTCACCGTTGGAATCGTCTTGCGAAATCTAGCTAACACATCGAATTTCGTCGAATTGCGAGACAGTCGGAATTTGCACGTTTTTCGAGGCATCGCGTATCGAGTGTCGTAAAACGACTTTTGATGTGACAAAAGTCACATATAACATGTACTCATGTTACACAAGTTGCATGAAAGAGAGCATTTATGGAACGACGGTCGATAAGAAGGCCAAATGTCGAATTCAAGAAATGACATGTATGTCATTTAAGAATTGTTAAATGATAATAGGACAAAAAGGAATAGTGTCGTCTCCTTTATTCAAAAGACCAAGAGACAAAAAACGTGGGGGATGCAGTGGAGATGCAGATTTGGTTTTAGAGTGAGAGAGAGAGAGACTTCTCTCTAGGTTTCTGGGCGATCCGACCGTCGGAATTCGTCGGGACAAGAAGGAAAGTCATTCTACGCGGCAAGGCCTACGCGTGGGTTCCAGTTTTATAGAGTTTCAACAAACTCCGTGAGGTAGGGGATTTATCCTACTTGGTTTATTTTCGCTTTAAGTGTTTTGATAGATGATTCGGGTGGTTTCGAGGCTCCTACTGGTTGCTTGATCGTGTCCCAAAACTTGGGACCGAATTGTTGAAAATTATTTGAGCTCATTTGGGTAGTCCGTGCAGTCCACGGACTGTTTTGGGGCTGCTAGTGTACAATTTGTGCTATAAATTATGCTTTGATGTAGATAAGGCCAGAAATGGCCATGAATTTCTAAGCCACGGCGGAATCGATGTTGGATAGTGGCCGTGAACAGTAATCCGAGGGTTTTACTGTTCATGTGAATAGTGACACGAATTAATTTTGTGTGAAAATGTGTTTGGTCGAGTAATTCAAATCGAATTGCTCGTGTTTGTTAATGAGCTCATATGAACTAATTCTTGGTGTAATTGATGGTGAATGCGCATAACATGTTTGTGTGATTAAATTATGTAAATGTATATCATGTTATATATATTTGTATGCAAGTATATAAATTGTATCGGATCGACATCACGCATTCCATACGCACTGTGGCACCCTGTTAATGTGAGTGAGTGCACATGAGGTAGTTTCTTAAGAGAATTGTTTCGGAGGGCTCACTAATAATAATAATTATCGAGGTCCATTACACATCGGAGGGTAGTCCATATAACATATCAATCGTCGGAGTCGGCCCAATTGATATACACTTAGGTTGTCCGCTCACATTTATCGAATGTTCACACCACTTATAATGAGGTTAATCGCACTGAAAACAAACATCTTTTGTTGAAGAATACTGTGCTACTGATCAGTGTACAGAGGTTTTATATCCCCATTGTTGTCATTATTGTATATCTCAGCAGGGATCACGTATTGCCAATGTATGTTTACAGGATCATCGTGATACACTAGCGTGAAGTAACCCATTTACGCGATTCCACCACTGTAAGATTAAATAATCTCCTCGTCGAGCAATTATATTATTTCGTGCATAGAGCGCACGAGATGACTACCGTCTTTAGAGACCGATTGTAAGCAAAGTTTACCATTGATAGCTTATTATGTATTTACATGTATTAGAATTTCATATTTTAATATATGTTCAGATAAGAAGAATTTCTTAACTCTCAAACTGCTACGATATATATATTTAATATCGATATGATTATCAGAGTATTGATGCAGTACTTAAGAGGTTATTTTTACTCATTTTAATCGTAGACGACCTCACAGAAACCCATATCAACCTGTTGATAAGTGCTTTGTACTGGGTAGAGCTCCCGCACAAAGCAGACTCGGGCCGATTTTCGGTATATCGTTACCCGACATTCACAAGATTCCATGGTTTGATCACATAAACATCTACATATTCGATGGTGAAGACATGACATCTATATGATGATTAAGGCACGACATTCATAAACCTAATTAGCAATAAGGGCTTTCTGATTAGGAAATATTTTTTTGTTCTATATTTAAATTTATTTTAAGTATGATATTATTTAGAAAAAACCGGTAATAAAGAAGGATGTGGGATCAAAGTCCGATGAACAAACACCAATAATAAGATATGCGATCAACGTTCCATGAACGTATGGCCATTTTTCTTGTAAAGAAACTTAAAATGAACTGAAACTTAGCATTAATCTAGATGGTGCTAATTATATGTATTTCTTTTTGTTCTCAAGTATTTATTGAATACGAAAGAAACCGCTATAATCTTATCACTTGCAGCCTAGGGTCTCCAAAAATTTGGGACTCACACCCAGTTCGGCCTCCAAGCCCCTGCTTTTTACCATTTCTGGCTAATCTACCACCACATATCCACGTGTCATTAACAGTTGGATGCTGATCTGGAGTCTTTTCACCTTTATTCAATTAGGGATTGGTGAATTGACTTGAGAGTTGTCATCACGTCAACTATGGTGAAGTAGAGACAGCTATTAAATCATTTTCAGTTTTATTATGGTCAAGATATATGGGTGGCAAATTCAATAATATTATATGTCGGTCAAGAAAATATATAGGGAAAACAAAAACATGTAGGAAAATTTGTGACACAAAATTGAAGGGTAGGTTGTAAAGAGCTATCGCCTAGCTGGTGACCAGAGAGAAAACTCACCCACACTACAGAACTTTCAGCAATTTCATCAACATTTTTTATTTTAAAATAATACATGTTTAGACCTTAGAATAAATGTTTTAAAAGTAGGAAGTTTTCCTTATTCCACAAACTAAATAAGTATCTTCCCCAAAAGTTAAAGAGTGCTGTGAAACTCTAACTTTTTTCTTAAATTTTTTTTAACTAACATTTTTTTAAGCAAAAAGATGTGATTTTGGTAATTTTTTATCCGAATCACTCATCCACACTTTTCCCCTTTTATTTTCTTCTCAATAAAATAATTATTCGACAAGACGGTATGTCATTAATTTGTTTTTTATATTTAATATAGCTTTTGTGAAAACTACTACTATCATCGCTTCAAGGACGTTTGTTTTTGTCATACAGACGTTTATTCAGATGGTGGCGGCTTATTTGCATAAGAAAATATATCCGATCAACGAGCAAGAATCAAATCACTCACAGTAATTAATATACCAGAACCGAAATCGTGACGTATTTGAGTCATACGTAATATTAAATACGTAGACTCTACTTTAAAATATAAGTTTTGAACCAATTTATTATACTATTAATTAACGTTATTTCATCTTATACGTTTTTGGCAATTTTGATTCAATGTTTCTCCGAACGTATTTCTATTAATCGACAAAATTATTTTTCTTCAAAAAAAAAAAACATGCATGCATTTCCATATGTAAACCCCTAGTGGCTCCTCATTTAAAGGGAAAGAAAACTTGTCAAATCTTAAAAACCCTAAAATCATAAAATCTTTGGAAGATAAAAAGTGTCCTATATGTTGGGAGAATACAGGAAAGAGTTTATTTTGAAACAAATCATTATAATGATTAATAAATTGTTTTAAAAGGAAACTAATTAGTATAATATCAAATAAAAGTGGGAGTACTAGAGGTGACTTGTACAACCCAAGGAGTTTGATATCAAAGCAATTCATTTTTTTTATATGGCTGATATAGATTTTTTTTTTTAAATGTTCATCAAATTAATCTTTTTGCTTTTTAAAACCCTATTCATCAATTATGGTTTTGAAAATGAATCTTAAAACTGTAATTGCACGTTGCCTCAAAATTTATCTTATAATCGTAATGATGAATACAAGCTTTAGTTAATTTAAAACCTAATTGATAAATGTGATTTTAGTAATAAAAGATTAATTTTTGTAAATATTTTGTGAAAGAAGTCTATATGTATTTTTTTTTTTAAATGAATTGTTTGACTTTAAATTCAAACCACGGATTGATATCCTAAATAGTAAATATCATCTTCTAGAGTCTGCACGCTTTGTTTTCATAAAAATAAGTCAGTAATTAAAATTAGTATATACAAAATAAAAATAAGAAACCAATTCAAATCACTTTATTTATTGCATGCGGTTGTTAGTGGAGAGTAAGGGAAAGCGCCTCTACGGTGGGATCTTCTTCGACAGTCTTGTGATTCAATGTAAATTCAAGTCAAGGACCACATCACCCATTGTTGGGCGTTGGATTCCATCATCATCACAGACAATCATAAGCAATCTCCACGAATTTCTCCATGCAACCGTCATCAATTTGGACTCGATAAATCGGGTCAATTATTTGTCAAACTCGATCTTTTCAATACACCCACGTGCCCAATTGGCCAAACTCATTTCCTCGTACTCCAACCTTCTATCCACTGCAGCCCTCCCACAGATCACCTCTAACAGCACCACTCCGAAGGAGTACACGTCAGATTTCTCTGTAAGCTTCATCGTCTTGCAGTACTCAGGATCCATGTATCCAAACGTGCCCTTAACCATGGTGGTGACTGAAGGGTCGTCGGTGGTTCCCATCTTCGACAATCCGAAGTCTGCAACCTTAGCCACCCATTTATCATCCAACAAGATGTTCGTCGACTTGATATCACGGTGAATGATTGGATGCAACGCACCTGCATGAAGATATTCCAACCCACGTGCTGCGCCGATGCAGATCTCCAGCCTCTGCTTCCATGGGAGAGGATCAAATCAGGAGCTGCAGAGGTGATCCCGGAGGTCCTATGATTCATGTAATCATACACAAGTATTTTCTCTCCCTCCTCCTCGCAGTATCCTATCACGAAACCGATGCTGGTGTCGGAGCTGTGAGAGCATCCTGATTTCGGTCAAAAACTCGTGGAGCCCCTTGGTTTGACTTGATTTCGCGCTTGATTGCGACGATGACATCTCCACCGTCGATGTAGCCTTTAGCAGACATCGCCGAAACCGCCTCGTCCGATGACGAGAACGTCGTTGAAATCATTAGTGGCTTCTCGAAGTTCGGAGAGAGCGAAACGACGGGATAGTTCCTTGGGTAGGGAAAAACCTGCACCCTGATTTAAGCTCATCTGTTCCGCTTGACCCGATACCCAGCACCATATCCTCCTCCGATTCCGCCGGAAAAAGAAGTATACTACAAGAAAAAGTAGAACAAATATGGCGAAGAGTAGGGCGGCGCCTATGATTATGAACTCTGAGAGGAGTCCTTTACTCTTAGACTTCTGTTGATGGTGTATATATGCTGATGCCGGTGCCGGTATCGGGTCAGGATTGGGGCCGGCGAGGCTGCCAGAGGATTGATTCAAGTTGAAGATCTCTAAACCATTTAATAAGGCATCGACGAAATGGGATGAGAAGCCGTGTTAGGTAAGAGCCATAAGTCTAAGCTTCCCCGGCTCCCATCATCCGGCTCTGTCACATACACCACGTAATCTCGGTACGTTAACCCAGCGCCTTCACTCCAAGCAATCACATCTGCTCGTCTCATGGCCGTTTCGTTATTGAGAAATATATCAAAGACCCGTTCGTTTACACGCGTAACATATTCTATCTCACAGAAATGAAGACGAACAAGGTAATTAAACCCAGAATCGACAGGGAAGAGCCACGATAGGTTGTAATTCAAATTTATACTGGCTACGGGACCCATGCTCCTCCAGGAAGAGTAGACTGCGGTGGGGGCAGTGTATGCAGGCGTGGCCGGAGTATATCGGATGTCAGTATCATTCCCTTGCCATGTTACCCCATTAGCTGCACCAAAGGTATACTTTGAATCATCTTGCCAGTTCCGAAACATTCCCGTGTCTCTCTCTTCGAAGCTAGCCCCACCCACGTTTAGACGATAAACAGTTTCAAGTGCGGTGTAGTTGTCGATGTTATAAAACGAATGATCCGCCCCCACTAAGGGAATCTGCTCACTGTCACCTTTGATGTATAGATTATTCGGCATGGAACAGACTTCGATGCCATTAACGAACGCATAAAAGCTTGGAAATGGAGAGAAAGTTATGTTCAGAGTAGGCTGATTTTCCCGGACGTGGATGACGAATTCTTTAACCATGGAATCCACTTGGGGTTCCATAGCAGCAACAGTAAGAGAAGCACTGAAGTTGCTCAAGAGAGTATAAACCCCATATGTAACAGTGAAGAAGAAGTCAGATTCATTGATGCCGGAGTAAACAGCTGGGTAGAAGTAAAGACGGAGGAACTTAGGGCCGGGAGAAACGGAGAAGGTGTATGTGAATTGGGATTTGAAGATACGAGCCGTCATGTAGGGCACTTGCTCCACCGACGCCCCCTGCTTGTCAGCTTTGGATTCAAATGACGAGAAATTTGAGGTGGCTGAACCTGAATCCCCTCGCCACGTTCGGCCATCGGAAGATGTTGTGGTGTTTGAGGAAGAACCACAATCAAGAAGAAAATAATCAGTTGGAGAGTAAGGAGAAGTGGCGGCATCTGTATATGCAGCCATGGAAATCAGGATTAGTGGAAGAAAGAAGAAGGAAAAGGAAGAAGGTTGCATGGGATTGGTGGACATTGTGTTATATTTCCAAAGAAGTAGGTGAGATGGAGATGCAGTCATCACTGACTTAATTATATGAAAACAAACGCGTGCAGACTCCAGAGAGATTTTTTAGGACTTCAAACACGCGGCTTATACAGCTCACCTCCAATACTCCCATTTTTATTTTATAGATTTTTTTTAACTAGTTTTATAAGATAATTGAAACCGTTAACATCATTTCAATTCAAAGATATAAATATTGTTTTAAAGGTTTACATTTGACTATTCAGTAAACCATATTGTTTTCTTTTCTCATCTTCTTCATTGTACTTAGAAAATAATACACTTTTTTTTATTTTATGATTCCATGTTTTTTGTTCTTTCATCTTTTAATATTTATTGATTTAATTATTTGTAGATATTTTAAACATATACATTTGAGTTCTTTGACTTGTTTGCACAATGCATTCGGTTGCACTTGAAATGTGTCTTAATGAAGGCTTTCTCTAAAATATAACACCCTTTAGACGTTAATGTAAAATGATTATATTATTAATGTAATGTATTTTTGTAACTTCGTTTTTTATATATATTTGATTAAACATGAAATAATCATAAAAAATCTTCATTTTACATAACATAAGATTTAATTTGATATTACACTGAGTATTGATTTATCACTGTATAGCCCTAGATGGCTGTTACTTGGCAACCATCAAAAGGGGTTTTCTTTTTTATCTTTCGGGTTTAGTAGAGGCTAGGGTTTTAGTGGATAAGGGTTTTTTGGGATTTGGGGTTTTTTGGATAGATAGGGAGACCTATATAATTTTAGAGTTTTTGGAGAAAAAGAGAAAAAGGGAAAAAATGGAAACCATAAGCCTCATCCATCAAAGAGTGGGAGGCCTTAATGACCTTTAATTATTTTTTTTTTGGGAATAAATTAAGATTGACTCATATACTGGAAAAAAAAAAAAATACTACTTTAATTTTGTTTTTTCATGAAATTATGAGCTTCACAATGAGTGGAATGCCCTAATTTATTTCAAAGCTTTAAAGCGTTTTTTTTAAAATAAGACATGGCCTTTGGGGCAATCTTGGTCAGCAATCTAGAGACGATCCAGACTTTAAAGGCAATTTCAGCTTGAGAGACGACTCGGTCCGGAAAGCTATCTATCTATCAGATAAGTTTTCTTGACTTTTTTTTTTTAATTTAGAAATTATTCTTTTATATAGTTATTTTGTTAATTAATTGACTTGTATATATTTAATTTATTGTTATATTTAATTAGTAATTTAATTTATAGTCTTATTATTTTATTTTCATTGTAAGTATATTATTTCTTTTTGTTTATTTAATTAAATTGGTTGTTGATTTTTTTTTTAATAATTCAATTTATTTTTCCTTAACGTTTGAACCATCACTCACCCTTAATTTAATAAAATCCCAAAATTTCAAAATTCAAATTCCAAAATTTCTTATTTTCTAAATTCAAATTTTCAATTTTAAAATTCAGTCCTCAAAATCTCAAATTTCAAAATTTCGTTCCACTTTAACATAAATTCCTAATTTCAAAATTCAAGTGCCATAATTTTAAAATTTAACTCCCTCACTTCTAATTTCAATGATGAAGTCAAGTGTCATACTTAAAAATTCAAGTCCTCAATTTTAATTTCAATTTTTCAAGTTTCCATTCCCAAATTACCAATTCCTAATTTCAAAATTCAAGTGCCATAATTTCCAAATTAAAGTCCCTCAATTTCAAATTTCAAATTTCAAAATTTCAAGTTTCCAATTTAAAATTCAAGTCACTCAATTTCCAACTTAAATTTCCCAAATCTCAAATTTCAAAATAAAAAAAATTCTCAATTTCAAAATTCAAGTGCCTTAATTTCAAAATTCAAAGTATCTTAATTTCCGATTTCAATAAGTTTCCACTTCAAAATTCAAGTGACATAATTTCAAAATTCAAGTCACAATTTCCACTTCAAAATTTTAAATTCAAAATTACAAATTTCCAAGTCTCATAAATTTATAAAACTCAATTCCTTAATTTTAAAATCCAATTTCCAAAATCCTAATTCAAAATTCTCAAACTTAAATTTCATTTCAAAATTCTCAATTTTCAAACTTCCAATTTTCAAAATTTAAATTTTAAACCGGTTTTCAAACATTCCAAACACATGTATATTCTACAATTCCTATAAAATGATATCTTGGAGGGTTAATTTGTGTAACATATAAATGGGCTCGAGTGGAGCCCGACATTCCATGTATCATTTTAATAAATAAGTTGACATATAATTTATAACCAATTTTTAATTGAATGCGAATAGGTTGTATTTTATTATTGTACTAACATGTCGTCTAGGTACATAATTTTCTCATCTAACTTTGCTTGATTATTTATTTATATATGTCTTGCATGATTTTGTATTGTTATTGCTTATCTTCGGTGTTAATTAGTTGATTAGTCAAAAACTATATTTTCCTTAGTTTGTTTAGTAGAGACCCGATCGACTTTAGGGGCTTAGAGGGGTGCTACGCTTCCATCGTACCTTCCTGATAAGTAACCTGGCCCCCAAACCTAAACTCGGTTTTCCTAGACCTATATTTTTTTATCACGAGTCACATTTAAAATAAAACAAAAATAATTGGCGACTCCAAACCGTTTTCTAAAAATGTTTTTTCAAAAATAATAACGAGTTTTGCCTTTTTAGTGGGAAACGCATAATAGGCAAAAATGCAGGGTCCACAAAATGGCGACTCCGCTGGGGATGGTAAGGGTCAACCTGGAATATAAATTGGGGAAAATGTGGCGTTTGATTGATTGATTGATTTTTTTTTTTTTTTGTGCTTTTTATGTACTTGAGTGTCGATAGCACATTGAGGGTTTTGACTAGCTAATTGTATCTTTCATATGTTTGATTGTTGTATCATTAGTATTGGTTGGTTGACTTGATTGGTTGATTCTTCTGTTCATCTTGTTATGTCACTTGCCTCTCATGGTTTGTTATATACTCACCAAGTTCATATTATACTTCTGCTTAGATCGTGTGTAGATTTGAATGATATATTTGTGCTTTGCATGACTGATTGTTGTATGACTACCCTTCTCTTGCTTAAACGCATGTTGCATGTCTATGTGGGACACACTCGTATCACCTTTATCTCTAATATCTGGTCTCAGTCAATCTATATTTCTTGGTTATGTGTTTGGTTGGAGACTTGTTGCTCCTTGCTTGTTTTTCGACCGAGTTAGTAATTAGGAGTAAGGTCTAGTGATAGGCTATATCCATGTTTGGGAATATTTTGGAGGTAGTCAACATATCGATGTTGAGGAGTCCGATCTTTGAAGACTTATATAGCCCAGAGCTAGATTTTAGGATACTTGTATGACCGATGTGCCTTTTCTGTTTTAGATGTAATTTAGGTTTTTCGAATGCACCCACATGTTCACTGTATACTTAGTTTATCCCTGAGTGCTAAGAGTAGTGAGAGCCTTCACCATAGGCTGCCACTTGGGATGTCGAGGAAGTGCATGTGCAGAGGTGATGACTACCTTGCATAGAAGCGCCCCATCCCTTCATAGACGTATAGGAGGTTATGTACCATTGGAGGGTACGATCGCTTCTGCTAGGGATCCCTTTAAAAGATCCACCCTTGTCTTTTTAAAGTCAGCATGACCTTGTAGGTTGAGCTTAGATACTTCCGATTAGGACTCTCATCCTACACGTGGGTGCATCTGTGAGCCTTCAGGGCCGGTTTAGTCGTGTTATGGATCCAGAGCTCTCCATTTTGGTTTCCTCTTGAGGGTATACAAAGATTGATCATAGTTTGGGTTTCAATGGAACGATTTTCTATATAGTGTTGGATTATCTATTTCAATTTTAGTTCAGCATTCACTTATTGATTATGCTCAACTCGGGTAGTATCTTAGCCAATTCTGCTGCGTTTTCAGGGCTTCTTATGTGATATAATTTGAGACCACCTTCGTGGATTAGGGTTCAGGGCAGACTAGTTCGCACAACAAATCATATAGTTATGGATTCACAGTTGGTTACAGTTGACCGATTTGCCTCAGAGATTTCCTTTATTCAAGAGGCCATAGTTAGAGTTAGTCGGAGGATAGATGGGCAGCATGCCCCGCATGACCAGATCCAGGATGAGGCTTTGTATGATTCCTTGACATTACCACCTCCACTACCTGTTTAGATGACGGATTCTTATGCGCCACTAGAGCTTCATGGTCAGGCATAAGTGACCCCATTATCTACTACAATACTTGTTTTTGCTATTGATGATACACGTACATGTATGGATAGGCTGGAGCAGCTCTTTTGACATATGAGGATCATTAATGGAATTATTAGTTGGAATGATTTTGATGTATGTGCACCTCATTCATCCACAACACAGATCCGTGATATTGATATTTGATGACCATGATTTGGATGAGAGATACCAGTCTAACTATGATCATTGTATCACTTACGAGAGAGATTTACACGCTTATGATGATCCAAAGGCAGTCAACCTTAGTACAGTGATTGGTCTAGGAGATTGAGTTTTGGTTTAGCATCATCTACATATGAGCAAGATAGACTGTTTCACTTGCTCAGATTATACTTGGATGTTTTTGCATGATTTTGTGGAGATTTCTAGACCTTTCCTTTATTGCTAATTATATATTGTTGGTGCCACATGCTAGACCACTATAGCGAGGCAATTTGGTTTTGAGAGTCCTCAGAGGATTGAGTAGTGACCCTAGGGAAGTTCAGACCCACCTAGAGCATATCTTACATTATCAAAAAGTTGACCTTAGAGGGAGCTGCATGGTTGATGGACTTAGATAGAAACCAATTCTCAAAGCCAACCAACGTGGATCAACTGAAAAATTTTTATGTTTGAAACCATAGTCGCATGATGGGTGGCCATCATTTCGGTTAGCCATATACATTATCACATGTTACTCACATTTTACCGTTGCTAGCCCATTGAGCCTCACTTGCGCATTTTGGCCTATCTTTCTCTTATAGCCTTGCTTACCTTTTCATACCTAGGATAGGGGCTCTTTGGTGTGTGGATGCTTAGTTTAGGGATCTTATGAATTATAGACATATTGACATATTCTTTACATCGCCTTACCACATTCACTTCATTGTATCCACTCCATTTCATAGTTTATATGTTTTCACTACTTTCTTTCTATCTAGCTTTTGACGCCCCCAACTCGGCACCCGGTGTCAAGTGAGGGTGTTAATTTTTGTTTTGTTTTGTTTTTTTGTTTGTTTGTTTGTTTTTTTTTTTTTTTTTTTATAAACTTATAAACTTTAAGCTTATTCATTCATATAATGTTAAACAATTAACTTGTACTACATTCTATAGTAGCGAATTATAAAATATATACAAGTTCCATACATGGAAGTGTTCAACATTTACAAAATTTACATTACTTACAAAAGAAACAAAAATACATATACCTTAGACCAAATGTCTTTCTGGGTACTCAGTGATAAGCCGACTTTGATCACGATGCGGATTGTCCCCTGTCCCCTCCGGTTTCTCTTCTGTACCTACACGAATGCAACACCCGTGCTAAGCTTATAGCTTAGTAGGAATAATACTCGTGGACGACCCCTAATAAGGATCATCTCACTTTAGACATGCATATACTTATGACAAATATAACATTTACATATACTTATCCATTTCTCATATCTATTTTTTCATAACATGTTTCATTTCTTATCATATTTCATATACTTTTCGTGTCATCTTACACTTTACTTATTGTTCTTGTAACCATATACTATCATCACATAGTAGTGTTATGCTTCTCATACCATGTCATATATTATATACATCTCATTTGCATACACTTGTCATTTGCTTTTATGTTTCATGCTTGCATAAACCTTAGAAGTGGCTACAAAAAGAGAACCGATAAAATTCCGGCTGTACCATCATCGCACGAGATAGCGATCTCTACCCAGATAACCTCAAACGGAGCCGCTATAATGATCCAAACGGATCTATGTCACTCCACTCCAAATCCGGGCCCCGATATCCGTGAAATCGTATAGCCGCAGCCAGGCCTATATCCCCATGTGCATGCCTATCTATCCAACTACTTGCTATGCGTACAATCAGTTTTATTATATTTTCTTAACAATCTTTCAGATATTAGAAAAAGATATCTCATAATATCATGTATTCTTATGAGATATCACATCTTTGCAGCATTTAACTGTAATTTTTTTCGTTATAACAAAATTATACGTGTATTCTCTTTGACCTCATAACATATATCATGATCATATTATTATGATGTGCATTATTTTATATAACAATACAATTATATAACCTTATACAATTCCCGCCCATAACCACTCTACCTAAAAGTTCTAGACATCCAAGTCCATTTTCGATTACAATTATTGACCTTGTAACTAGATTGTTGTGAGAAAGTGATCTTCTAACTCAATATACCCATATGTCTTAAGTTTCTTATGGTTCAAACATCATGTCATTTGGACTTTTAATTTGGGAGATATGGTCTAAACATTCCGAACTGCTCCTGGACAATTTCCAGGAACATAATCTAGAATTGTGTCTTATATTGAAAATTTTCTGGGAATATTAAAGACATAATTTGACCATACTTTATTCATGAAAGTTATTCACCTAAATGTCTAGTTTGTACAAAAATTTGAATCACCTCATTTGGACCAATATAACTCAAGTTATGAGTTAAACAACCGGAATTACTCTAGTTTAAAGGACTGTTTTGAGACAAATTTTAGGGACCGAATTGTTCCCTTACCTTGACGAATTTTCTAGGTCCAATGGGGTCCAAATTTGGATATACTTATTTCAGAAAAATTTGTTCTCCTAGAAGTCTAGTTTATCCAGAAATTTGAATCACTCAATTTAGATAAGTGAAACTCAACTTATGGCTCTTAAATACCAAACTGTCCGAAATCCAAAATCAGACGTGACCAACCGCAATCGAATCGTAGCTTCACTTTGACAAATTTTATGGGTACCTTGGGATCTAAATTTGAATACACATATTTCAAGAAGATTTGTTCTTCTAGAAGTCTAGTTTACCCAAAAATTTGAATAACTCAATTTGGATCAGTGATGGTAAAGCAACATGGGATTTAAAAAACTTCTGACATCTCTAAACCAAACATTTCTACATAAAAAATTTTTAAATAAAATCGAGGGCCCTTGTCATAGAACCATGATTCAAACAAAGATTCACGCAAAGAGGTATTAAACCCCAGAAACAGTATCATCTGAAAGTCGTACAAAATCCGTACAAAATCCATCTAAAGTTAACAAGTTAAAAATCTGAAAATCATAGCAATTAATCTACCTTTGCTCTTCTTTTCTCCTTCCTTCTTATTCTCTTATCTCCTCTTATTTTCTTCTTCTTCTTTTCTTCTTCTTCTTCTTCTCTTTCTAACTATAACCTCACTTATCATTTTGCCTTACTGTCACTAAGGCCAAAGATATTTTTGGCTTTAAGATGAGCCGTGGTAACCTTATCTCATTTTGAATTATTTTATTTTGCATGTAGGTCCTTTACATCTTCATTTTATTTGCAATTCCAACTTTATTCAAAGTCTACTTTGGCATACAATCTTTTATTAACATAGCATGTTATTTGGGTCGTAGTGGCAATTTACCAATTTACCCTTGACTCTTGAATTAATTCCGGATTTTGCTTATTTTATTTTTTTAGCATTATTTTATCCCGAAAAAATATACGTTTACTTTTTATTATACCCTAAACATGTTATAAAACTGTCAGGGTATAATTTGGGGTGTTATATAGCTTCTTGTTCTATCTCATTCTTTCCCACTTAGATTGGTGATCTATTCATTTTACTACATAGGGGTTTGTTGTGTTGTCCCTTCAACTCATTCCATCGACATTTATTTAGAGACCTTTAGTTTGAGAGGCTTGTGTCATTTCATTGGAGTTGTTTTATTATACCTTTGCGCTTGGAGATATGTTCGTTTATTGCCATATTAGTTTGTTTCTCATTGTTTTATTTAGTCTATGCGCAAAAAATAATAATAATAATAAAGAAAATAAATAAATAAAAATAAATGCACACATGTATATATCAGGTATCAGTATCAGTATTCCTTGAGTATGTATATGAATTTATGAAGATCATTGTTTCAAGTGTATGTATTACTTATGGGAGTTCGTATGTGAGCTTCCCGAGATCCCAGTATCTTATGCTTGAGTATGTATATTGATTTGAGGATAATTGTTTTGAGAGTATGTATTACTTTTGGGAGGTTTGTATGTGAGCTTCTCGAGATCCTAGTATCATGTGCTTACTTTGAGATTTTATTAGTGGTATGTAAGATAGGCCCAGTCCTCCACCTAAGGGCTTTGAGTGATATCATATTAAATGTCCCATTTGACAACGACATGTCTTCCCCATGCGTGGTTGGGTAGATTCATCCCATATCATCATCGAGTTTTTTCCATTATTGTTATTTTTCTTCTTGACTTCATATATCTCATTTTCACATTTATCACCCTCATATGTTTATTGATTTTGAGTATGATGTTTCACTCTACATCCTTGTCCTCTTACCTATCTCACCACATGCTACACTTTTTGTGTCACATCATTATTATTAGCACTTCCATTGGATGTTCTTGTGTCCATGGCTCATGAGACTTCTTATGCATGTGGCATTCCACATACGAGGGCACGGGGTTGATCATTGGGTATTTGAGCCTAGTTTCCCTTCATTTCTGCCTTATCACCTGGCTACATGACGATTACGTGTCGTAGACCATCCTAAGGCCATGGAATCAAATGTTCTCTTTGACAACATCTATTGGATAGCTATCTATGACTTGGTTGATATCTGGACATCATCGTGTTTCTTTTTCTGGAAGACACCTCACTAGTGCTTGGATTTGTTTCTAGTTGTTGTTCTGGATGACCTTAGGTTAACACTCTTTTCTGATGGATGATCGAATGTTGATTGGTTTTTGGGATTTATGGAGCATTCGATGTTGTCTTTGGGGCACTTTAGTTATTAGGACCATCACGGAGTTTGTTGGTTGGGTGTAGACGCCCTCGTCGGATAATTATGCTTTTCTATTATGGGGTTTCATCATGTTTTTGTTGGATACCATACTGGGGCATATCCCCCTAGTTATTGGGAACATCTGGAGTTTGTTGGTTTAGTGTAGGCCGCCCTAATCGAGATGGTGAGTCATGCTTTGATATCATGGGGTCTCATCATCCTTATGTTGGATGCCATATTAGGGCATACCACCCTAGTTATCGAGATCGTCTGATGTGGGTTGGATGGTATGGTCAGTTGTCATTGAAAGGATGAGTTCGTTGTGACACTTCAGGCAAATGCCACCCTAGAGTGTACTTTCCTACTTGTTGAGGTTATATAGTCTTTAGAGATATGTAGATGGTTTTTATTATGTATGATCTTCATTGAGACGTTTTTCCTTCAGTATTGTTTATTAGGCCATGTGAGTTGACATATGTTTTTTAGAGTTACTTTCATCAGTTTGGCGTTCAGAGCCATTTTCTTCTGTTTGGCGTTCAGAGCCATTTTCTTCAATTGAGCGTTCAAAGTCGTTTTCTTTAGTTTGGCGTTCAGAGCCATTTCCTTCAGTTCGGCATTCAAAGCCACCTTTTTTAATTTAGTGTTCAGAGCCATTTTCTCCAATTTGGCTTTTAGAGCCGTTTTCTTTAGTTTGGCGTTTAGAGCCGTTTTCTTCAGTTTGGCGTTCAGAGCCATCTTCTTCAATATGGCGTTTAGAGCCGTTTTCTTTAGTTTGGAGTTCAGAGCCATTTTCTTCAGTTAAGTGTTTAGAGTCGTTTCCTTCAATTTGGCGTTCAGAGCCATTTTCTTTAGTTTAACGTTCAGAGTCATTTCCTTTAATTTGGTGTTCATAGCCATTTTCTTCGATTTGGCATTCAGAGCCGTTTTCTTTAGTTTGACGTTTAGAGTCGTTTTCTTCAGTACTCCAGTTTAGCTTTCAGATCCGTTTTCTTCAGTTTAGTGTTCAAAGCCGTTTCTTCAGTTTGGCGTTCAGAGATGTCTTCTTTAGTATGGCGTTCAGAGCTTTTTTCTTCAGTTTGGCATTCAGAGTCATTTTCTTCAGTTTAATGTTCTCCTTTTCTTGATTTAGGCGTTGAGCAGATTTTCTTAAGTTTGGAGTTTAGAGTCGTTTTCTTCAGTATGGTGTTCAAAGCCGTTTTTCTCCAATTTGGCATTTAAAGCTGTTTCCTTCAGTTTGGCGTTCAGAACCGTTTTCTTCAATTTAGCGTTTAGAGTTGTTTTCTTCAGTTTGGCGTTTGATTATTTTCTTGATTTAGGCGTTGACGGTCTTCTTCAATATGGCGTTAAACCATTTTTCTTGATTTAGGCGTTTAGAGCCATTTTCTTTAGTATGGCGTTTAGAGCCATTTTTTTTTTCCAGTTTTGCGTTCAGAGCTGTTTTCTTTAGTTTAAGCGTTGATTGTTTAGCCGGTTTTGCGTTGACCGTCTTCTTCGAGTATAGGCGTTTAAGTAGTTTTCTTCAGGTTTAGCATTGAGCCATTTTCTTGATTTGAGTTGAGCCATTTCCTTTAATTTGGCGATCAAAGCCATTTTCTTCAGTTTGGTGTTCAAAGCTGTTTTCTTTAATTTGGCATTCAAAGCCGTTTTTTTCTAGTATGGCATTCAGAGTTGTTTTCTTCAGTTTGGCGTTCAGAGCCATTTTCTTAAGTTTGGAATTTAGAGCCGCCTTCTTCAATTTGGCGTTCAAAGTCGTTTTTCTTGATTTGGCATTACCGAGCCATTTTCTTGATTTAGCGTCGGGTTTCTTGGTTGGTTCAAAGCCGTTGTTTTGATTTAGCGTTAAGTTGTTTACTTGAGTTTAGGCGTTCGAGCCATTTCACCGAGTTTGATGTTGGGCCGGGTTTTCTTCGGTTTACGTTCAAAATTAGTTTTTCTCTAGTTTAGCGTTCAGAGCCGTTTTTCTCTAGTTTGGCGTTCAGGGCCTTTTTCTTTAGTTTAGCGTTCAGAGCCACCTTCTTCAGTTTGTCATTTAAAGTCGTTCTCTTTAGTTTAGCATTCAGAGTCGTTTTCTTTAGTTTGGCGTTCAAAGCTATTTTCTTCAGTTTGGCATTCATAGCCATTTTCTTCAGTTTGGCATTCAAAACTGTCTTCTTTAGTTTAACGTTCAGAGCCATTTTATTATTTTGGCATTCAGAGCCGTTTCCTTCAGTTTGGCGTTTAGAGTCGTTTTTCTCCAATTTGGCATTCAGAGCCATTTTCTTTAGTTTAATTTTCAGAACCGCCTTCTTCAGTTTGGCGGTCGGAGTCGTTTTCTTTAGTTTGGCGTTCAGAGTTGTCTTCTTGATCTTTGCCGTTTCAAGTGTTTTTCTTTGGTTTGGCGTTTCAGGCCGTTTCTTCCAGTTTGGCTTTCAAAGTGTTTCATAAATTTGGTATTGAGTATTTCTTCGGTTTGACATTCAAAGTCATTTTCTTCAATTTGGTGCTAAGATCCGTTTTCTTCAGCTTGGCGTTAAGAGCCGTTTTCTTTAGTTTGGTGTTTAGAGCCGTTGCTTTCAATTTGGCGTTCAGAACCGTTTTCTTCAGTTTGGCATTCAGAGCCGTTTTCTTCAGTTTGAAGTTCAGAGCCGTTTTCTTCAGTTTGGCGTTCAGAGCCATTTTCTTTAGTTTGACGTTCAGAGACATTTTCTTTAGTTTGGTGTTCAAAGTCGTTTCTTTTAGTTCAACGTTTAGCATCGTTTGCTTCAATGTTGATAGTTAAAGCCTCTTTCCACTCAGGTCGAAATTCAGATGCTGTAGATTTATGTCTTGATGTGTAAGGTTCCTTCGACGTGACATTTGGAGTTGCTTCTTTCATAGTCCCCCTTGCTACTCATAGCCGCAGACTTCCTCTTTCTACTACCTATGACTGCCTATGAGTTTATTGTGAGTCTACATCTTATTCTAAAGTTCTCATCAGCATATCATCTGCCTTTATAACTCATTCTCTTATTGGCTTCACCATTTTGTTATGTGCTCATGATTTTGTGTCAGTATGACGAGTGTTGATCGTTATTTTAGTGCACACGACCATTATAGCACCCATGGGCAAGCCGACTTCCACTTGCTTTAGATTTCGATGCGGGTTTCACCTTTGAGAGGACCTTCTTGGAGGAGCTCGAATCTATATCATGACTTTGTTGGCTTCCTGGTTGTTTTGTATTTTTGCTCTTTTTTTTTCTAAGAATCTCTTTAACTACTTGAGTTTGAGTGAGCTAGTGTTCCTTTTGGACACTTTTGGGGGGGTTTTTTTTTTCTTTGATAGAGTTTATCTCATTTCACTCACTTTTCACACATTCGTTTCACTCTAGTGTTCATGTTCACTACACTAATGAACTCTGTATCAAGAGAATATATTTGTAAGCCCCCATATGTTTACTCCCTTGACTGACCATCAAAGGGTTTTCTTTTATCTTTAGTGCAGGGTGCTTTTAGGGTTTAGTGGAGGCTAGGGTTTTAGTGGATAGGGGTTTTTTGGGATTTGGGGTTTCTTGGAGAGAGATAGGGAGACCAACTAGGGGAGAATTTTTGGAGAGAGAGAGAAAAAAAAAAAAAAACCATGGGCCTCCCCTACCAAAAAGTGGGAGGTCTTAATGACCCTTAATTAAATATATTTTTTGGAAATAAATTAGGGCATGGAGCTAGTGTTCCTTTTGGACACTTTTGGGGGGGTTTTTTTTTTCTTTGATAGAGTTTATCTCATTTAAGCAAAGCTTTTTCGCGCGTCGTTTTCAACTCTAGTCATGTTCACTACTAATGAACTCTGTAAAGGGGCATATTGTAAAACCCTCGTATGGGTATAACAGCGACCAATCAAAGGGTTTTTTCTTTTTTATCTTTAGTATAAAAGGGGGAACCTTTTAGGGTTTAGTGGAGGCTAGGGTTTTAGTGGATAGGGGTTTTTTTGGGATTTGGGGTTTATTGGAGAGAGATAGGGAGACCAACTAGGGGAGAATTTTTGGAGAGAGAGAAAAAAAAAAAGAAACAGGCTCCCTACCAAAAAGTGGGAGGTCTTAATGACCCTTAATTAAATATATTTTTTGGAAATAAATTAGGGCATGAACCTATATAATTTAGACTCTATAAGTCTCTTAAGTTTGTTTTTTTAAGGAGACTATATGCCTTCCCCCTATATTCAGTGGGAGTTTCTAAGTGGTTTCAAAGTTTAAAAGTTTTTTTTTAAAATAAGATAGCTTTGGGGGCAATCTTGGGAGATGATCCCGACTTTGGAGGCAATTTTAGCTTGAGAGGCGACTTAGTCCGGGGAGCTACCCGTCTACTAGGTAAATTTTTTTTTTTTTTTACTTTCTTTTTATTTAGAAATTCTTCTTTTATATAGTTATTTTTTTAATTAATTGTCTTGTATATATTTAATTAATTTTTATATTTAATTAGTCATTTAATTTATAGTCTTATTATTTTATTTTCCTTGTAAGTATACTATTGTTTTATGTTTATTTAATTAAATTGGTTGTTGATGTTTTTTTTTAATAAGTCAATTATTTTTCCTTAACATATGAACCATCACCCACCCTTAATTTAATAAAATCCCCAAATTTCAAAAATTCAAGTTCTAAATTTTCATTTCTCAATTTTTAAGTATCCAAATTTCAAAATTCAAATTCTAAATTTCTCATTTTCTAAAATTCAAATTTTCAATTTTAAAATTCAAGTCCTCCAAATCTCAAATTTCAAAATTTCAAGGTTCCAATTTTAAAATTGCAAATTCCTAATTTCAAAATTCAAGTGCCATAATTTTAAAATTTAACTCCCTTAATTTCTAATTTCAATATGACAAGTTTATAATTTCTAAAATCAAGTGTCCTAATTTCAAAATTCAAATCTCTCAATTTTTAATTTCAATTTTTTAAGTTTCCAATTCCCAAATTCAAAATTCCAGTGCCATAATTTCCAAATTAAAGTCCCTGATTTCAAATTTAAAATTTCAAGTTTTCAATTTAAATTAAGTCATTAATTACAAAACAAAATTTCCCAAATCTCCAAATTTCAAAAATAAAAAAAAATTCTCAATTTCCAAAATTTAAGTGCCTTGTTTCAAATTTCCAAAGTAAGCTTTAATTTCGGGTTGAATTTTCAAGTTTCCAATTTCAAAATTCAAGTGACATAATTTCAAAATTCAAGTCGTCTAATTTCCAATTTCAAAATTTTAAATTCAAAATTATAAATTTCCAAGTCTCAAATTTATAAAACTAAATTCCTTAATTTCAAAATCCAATTTCTAAAATCTCAATTCAAAATTCTCAAACTTAAATTTCATTTCAAAATTCTCAATTTTCAAATTTTCAATTTCAAGCTGGTTTTTTATTAGTGCCCAAAAAGTGCTATTTTGAGCCCTATTTATTGTAGGTTTTGAGCACTTTTTGTTTATTAATCAACTGAATTAACCCGATTTGCACATTAAGGTCATTATTCGCGGTCGTATTTTGTGCGAAATTTTATAGTTTTGCAAATATTAATGCCAAACTTGTTGAATGGACCCAAGCATGAAGAATCCGAGTCCAACCCAGCTTTGTAGATCTGAAATGGAAGGAAGGAGGACGAGAGAAGAGAGCCACGGGGCAATTCGCACCTTATGCGAAAATTTCTCCTGCATTTTTGCTGGTTCTTTGATTCCCTTTTATTTACCCTCCATGTATAAGTGTGTTTTGAGGGTATTTTGGTATATTTTTTTCCTATTTGGAGCTCTATATAAGCTCAAACCTTGTAGAGAATTTGTTGTGGTGGGCTTTTGGTGGAAATACGAGCCGTCGGTAAGTTTTCATGCTTTCTCTTTACGCTTCATTTTCTTTTAACTATTTTACCATTCATGAACACCACTTGGGGATGACAAATCAAGGGATGGTTGGCTAAACCATCCTTGAAGAGGACGACTCTTTGGGCTAAGTTTTTGAGGTAAATAGCGGTTCTCATGTATTTAATGCAAGCATTTATGGGTATTTATGTCTCATTTCTCATAATGAGTTTAAATCTCTTTGATGTACCTTGTTTAACCTATACTTGGTTCGGTGGATGCTGCTAAGATGCGAGATTCGTCAGATTGTCATTTATTAGTTAATGTAGGGTAGATTTTAGGAGATAGATTTTCTTGAGAGCATTTATGTCAATAAATGCTATTGTTTAAAAGGAAAATTATTAGGGTTCAATTTTGATAGCCAAATGAAGATCCGGTTCGGGGAAATGGCCCATAGGTCATCATCACGTCACAGAGGAAAAGGACTCGAGAACCTCATTTTACCTTAGGAACTCAACCGAGTAACTGATGCTTGAGTTCTTTTTATATTTTTAGTTCGAGTTTATTTTCAGTTCACAAACATTTCAACCCATTTGTTTTACAAAACCTTAAAATCAGGTAGAATTCACCATTTTGAGCCAATTGCAAATCATTTTACCTGAAAAAACTCATCACAATGTTCGACCACAGAACCACTATCTTTGCGATAGCTATGCCTACATTGGTGGAGAATTTAAGAAAATAAATTTTGTTGATTCCGGCATACCTACTACAATACAAATCAGTTTTCAAACATTCCAAACACGTAAAATTCTACAATTCTTATAAAATGGAACCTTGGAGGGTTTATTTCTTGTAACATATAAATGGGTTCGAGTAGGCCCTGACATTCCATGTATCATTTTATAATTTGACATATGATTTATAACCAATTATTATTGGATGTAAATATTTTGTATTTTGTTATGACACTAACATTATTTCCTAATTGGTAGCGCTTCTAACATGACGTTTAGGTACACATTTTTCTTATCTAACTTTGTTTAATTATTTATTTATATATGTCTTGTACGCTTTTGTATTATTATTTATCTTGGTGTCGTTAGTTGATTAATTGAAACCATTATTTCCTTAGTTTGTTTAGTAGAGACGACTTTAGAGGCTTAGAGAGGTGTTAAACATAATTACTAACTACAATAAATAACACGGCCACATGGGGCCTAAACTTGGTTTTCCCAAGCTGTTTTTCTTCTATCAGGGAGTCACATTAAGGTTTTAACTTCTTGTTGTTTCAGCTAAAATAAAACAAAGATAAATAGCAACTCCAAACCGTTTTCTAAAAATAGTTTTTCAAAAATAAAGCTGATGCGTCTTTTAGTAGGAAGCAGCATGTAGCGAAAAATGCGAGGTGCGATTCTCAATATAATGATTCATTGCAAAATAAACTCTCTTTCTTTATTCTCCCTACATATAAGACACTTTTCACCTTCCAAGGATTTTAAGGTTTTTATGGTTAAAGAGTGGAAGAATTTTAGAGTTCTTAAGATTTGACAAGTTTTTCTTTCCCTTTGAATAAGAACAATGACTTAAGGTAAAAGAGAGGCTAGTAGGGGTGTAAACGAGTCAAACTAGTTGAGTTTGACTCGTAGAATACTCATATTCAATTCAAGAGTAATCCCGGTCGAGTTAAAATAGTTTGAGTAAGCACATTGAAAGTCGAGTTCGAATATCATGATCTTGACTCGAGCCCCTCTTGCGAGTTTGTCAGGTTTCTTATGTTAATCGAGTCGAGGTTTGAGTATAATTATTTATAGTTTTAATTAATTGACTTTTTATCGATTGGGGAGTTTGAATAAGTTTATTTCAATGCCGAGGTTGAGTTTGAGCGTCTAAAAAACGATCGAATTCGAGGGTCGAGTTTTTAATAGAGTTAAGTTAGAGCTTAACACATATCGGTCGACTTAATTACATCCTTAGAGGCCCGTGTTTTTTTTCTCTCCCCATGAGGTAAGGCAGAAAATGAGGTGAGGGCCAAGGGTCAATTGTATCTTGTCACAAAATTTGCTACTGAAACTGCATGTATTTATAATTAAGTGGTAAATAACAGATGTTTTAATCATTTAGGGTTTTTACTTTTATTTTTTAATGCTTCGTTGCATCTTATCAAAATTCCCCCTACTTTTTAAAACATTTATTCTAAGGTCTAAACCTGTATTATTTTTAAAATAAAAAAATGTTGATGAAAATTGCTGAGAAAGTTCTACAATGGGTAGGTTTTCTCTTTGGCCGCCAGCTAGGCGCTAGCTGTTTAAAGCCCCACCCTTGAATTTTGTGTCACAAATTTTCCTACATGTTTTTTATTTCTCTATATATTTTCTTGGCCGACACATATTATTATTGAATTTACCAGCTATATTTATATATCTTGACCATATTAAAACTGAAAATGATTGAATAGCTGTCTCTACTTTAATTTAAAGTAAATGTAATGTTTTTCAAACTATTTCCCAATAATTAAAAAAAAAAAAAACCTAAATACGTCCAAACTCTGAATTTTGAGTCACAGATTTTTCCTATATGTTTTTGTTTTCTTTATATATGTTCTTGGCGGACATATAATATTATTGAATTTGCCAGCTATATTTATATATCTTGACCATAATAAAACTGAAAATGATTTAATAGCTGTCTCTACTTCACCATAGCAGACGTGATTATGACTCAACTCAATGCACCATTCCCTAATTGAATAAACGTGAAAAGACTCAAGTCAACGCTTCAACGGTTAATGACACGTGGACATTGATTATTGGATATGTGTGATGAAATTTAGATTATGAAATGATGGAAAAAAGGTTACATCTTGAGATTGCTTTCTTATTTTTTTTTATATAATACTCTGTTCTTCTGTCATACTTGAGTACGAGACATTTTGTGCACCCATCCTCCGTTTTTTTAAATAATATCATTTAAAAAATAAGTTTAAATAATATCATTGATGAGTAGTGAGGTCAATATGGGCTTCTTTGGTTTTTTTTTTTAAAACATAGAGTACACTAAAAATTATATTTTTTAAAAATCATTTTTGTTTTTTGAATTTAATGTTTTTAATTTTTTTTTATGTTTTTTAGAAAAAAAACCTGGAAACCAATTTTTTGTTTTTTCAGAATAAAAAACAAAATTTAAAAATTGTAAAACAAAATAATCTTTTTTATGCTTTTCAAAACAAAAAAATGGAAACCAAGTTCTTGTTTTATTGAGAACAAAAAACAGTTTTCGAAAATAGTAAAACAAAACGGGCCGTGTGCTGATTTCCAAATGGATATTTGTAGCAAGTTGTGCAAAACATGACCACCATTATCACCTTGGTAGAGAGAGAGAGGAAGGAGAGAAAAGGAGGGAAGAGAGAGAGGAGCATCCAGCCCTTAATACACTAATTAAAGACTATGAGTAAATATGATTTTGTATAATGAAGGCCTAATTGATATCTAGCAAAGGCTTTGAAGGAATCCTATTGTGCCAACTGAAGCTTTGATGTAGATGATAATAATTCAAAAATAAAAAAATAAAGAAGAACTCATATAAATATGTACGAGGTTTTAACGTAGTTTAGGCGTGATAGCATATTCGTGAATAGAGAATGCTACGATATACGATATAAAATTTTATAGATGTAGAAACAACTGTCTGATTGGGTTCAAGAAATCATATGTTTATAAATTCTTTGTAATAATCTGTGAAACAGCAAAACTAGCTCCATGGGGTATTCTTGTTTTCATATCTATAAACCCTTATAAGCATTCTGAGTTCATCCTACTCTGCATAGCTTTTTCCTTCATGACCCGAAATATTTATAGTGATATTCCTAAATACTTTTATTATTCTATAAGGAAGCCTAATAATACAATAATATAACAACCTAAGCATTATCTTATAAAATATTCTTTACAAATAGTAATTAATACTAATTAGGAATTTGAGACATATTCCAATAATCTTTGATAAAATTTCATCATTAGCTTCACCTTGAACCGAAATTCTTTTTTGTCTTCATCTTGTGTGCTTTGAAATATTTTGTAACACCCCAAATTATACTCTGACAATTTTATAACATGTTGAGGGTGTAATACAAGCTAAAAGTTAAAGTTTTCGGGAATAATAATGCTAAAAATAAAATAAATTAGTAATTTATCAATTAAGGACCCAAATGTCCTAAGATCATAAGACTATATGCCCAATTAGAATATATGAGAAAAGCATGTGTAAATGAAAGAGAATAGGAGAACTTAAATGCAAAAATGGGTAATAAATCACAAAATCCATTTACCAAACATGGCCTTAGCCATGTAAGTGGATAAGACCACATTTGGTCATTGCAATTTGAACAATTGTGTAGCACCCTTTCAGAAGCCCGACCCGTTTAGCGGTCGAGGCTGATCAGGGTTGCTCTAATGTCAACTCGATCGCGCCTCGAAATCATTTATCAAAAACACGTCGTAGCGTTACACTTTAATTGACATAAAATTCTTTTCAAATATGCAGAAGCGTTTTTAAAGGGGTAAGCCCATTTCATTTCATTCATGCAAAAGTATAATTACTATAAAGGCATATCAAGCCTTTTTCCAAATAATTACAAAATAGATATTAGAGTTGAATTGTTTTACAAAATGTCAATGTTCAAAAAGAGATATAGGTGGTGCATATGTCGGAACATATTCCATAATTATTTAACATGACTCGACGCTCCTCAATCTTACTTCGCTCTTGTTCGATCGGTACTTGCGCATGGGCTAAACACACGCTAAGCATTTTCATGCTTAGTGGTTCCTATCTGAAATTCATTCTCGGTTTTAGTTTAAATCCGTCATGCATTTTCCTGATACTCTTTTCATTTCAATTCGCAATCATGCTTTTCAATTCCAAATTTGTCACAATCACCGAATCAATTCAGATTCGGTTATGCCCTTAATAAATTTAACCTATGTTTTCGATATACATGATATCGGAATCATGTGTGATCGGATTGAGGCACACGGGCGGTATAAAAAAACGGTTTTATAACCGATCTGCGGTCCACTATCTTTGTGGCGGTTATTTAAAAAATCAATTAGTGAACACTATCGATACGGTCTCACTAGATTGTTGATCGAAGTGACACTTCAATACAATCGTTCGCAGTACTGCTATTTTGACTCCTATTGGTATACCAATCTATCCTTCATACGAACTAAACGGTTAACATTCAATTAAGGGTGTTCAAATATTTTATAGCAACATATAGTACAATATGTACATTTGTATAAATGGTTCATTTTCAATCTTTGCGTACGGTTTTCGTTTGCAAACATTTATGATCAATTTCTTAGTCAGTTAAACAATTGATATGTTTTTTGCATCGTTTAGAGCAAAATAGTTCGAATCTTGAAACAGAATAGGAGAAAGATAGAGAACAAACCAAAATCGTCGCTTTGATTCCGATCTTGAATCTCGACTTAATCTGGGCTTTTCTCTCGTCAGCCTATTCAAATACAATGACAATCACATATTGATAGGTTATTCTGGAGTTTTTGGTCAGGGTTTATGTCTACCCGATACCCCTTCACTTGAAAAATTTTCTGGGGACACATGAGCCATAATTTGCTCATGTTTCCTTCAAGAAAATTTTATCTCTATGAGTCTATTTTTATTAGGAATTGGAATCATCTCATTTGGATCACCAAAACTCAAGTTACGGCATTTTAATGCCAAATTGGTCGATATGACTCTGGTTACCTCATTCCCAATTTCAGGGGTCTTAACTCCATAAATTGGTAATGGTTTCTCCTACTCATTTTAAGTTATGGTTCTAAGGTTTCTTCTCCAATTGAAATCATCCAATTTGAATCAACAAAACTCAAGTTATTGCATTTTACATATAAACTACTCCAATTTGCAAAGCATAATCAGACTGTTCTTACACATAGCTCCACTTTGACAAATTTATGGGCACTTTAAGTTACAATTTACAATACACTTCTTCCAAGTAAATTGTTCCCTAGAAGTATATTTTACCCATAATTTTAAATCACTCAATTTGAATGAGTAGGCTCAACTTATGGCTAAAACACTATATGGCAATACCCAAAGCAGAGCATAACTTGTCGGCTACGAGGCTCACCTTTAAGCTGTGTTAGGGCCTTAGAATACAATTTGCTCCTGGTCCCTTCTATACATTTGTAGAACTAATTTCTTATGGTTCTTTGCAATTAAGAATCCTTAATTTGGATAATTATAACTTAATCTATAGCCCAAAGAAACAAACGTGGCTTGACAAAATTTTGACAGCATTTATTTTGAAAACCCAACATTTTCCCTTTTTACAAACACTCCTCCAAACCAATCCAAACCAATCTAAACAATGCAAAACAATCTCAAGTTGAACTAAAACCATCCAAGAATACTTTTATACCACATTTGGTTTTATTGTGAAACACAAGTAAAAAGGGGGTTAGGGTTTGGTTTTTCTTACCTTAAATCCCTTTCAATCTTCAATGCCAAGCTTTCTTTTTCAACTTGATCTCTTAAACTCTTGCTTTAATGGAGCAAGAATCACAATCTCCTTGCACACGGCGCAGCTGCCACTTCTCTCTCTCTCAAACCGTTTTGCTCAAAATAGGCTTCAAGACCACTTTTGGTCTTAAATATCCCATGTCACATAAGGCTTTGTTGCTTCTTTAAAATCCCATTTTGGGTTTAAGTTCTCCTAATTGCTAGCTTGCCCACTATTTGTCTCTATTTGCATTTAAATTCTCATTAATCACACTTAGACATTTCTTCTTTCTAACTTATGACTCTTAGGTCCTTATTTCACAATTTCCAATTTTTGCCCTTTTTCAATTGGGTTTATTTTCGGGTTCAATTAATTTCTCATTTTAACATTTAATATTTGCATTTGGATTTTATCCATATAATAATTTAATCAACATTCATTTAACATTCTTAGGAAAAATACTAACCAATTATACTCGGAATATATAATAAAATTATAAAAAAAATTATAGGATATTTTGAAATTACAACTCTCCCCACTTAGGAAAATTTAAGTCCTCGAAATTTACCTTAGTCAACGATTCACGAATCACTGGCACATAGCATCGTTTCTTCACTTTCCTAAGTGGCTTCTTCGGTCTTGTGGTTTCTCCACAACACTTTGACTAACGGAATCTTCTTGTTCTGCAATTCATTCACTTCTCGAGCCAAGATCTCCACTGGCTCTTCCTCATAGGTCAAATATGGTCTTAGTTCAATTGTCTCCGAAGAGACTACATGTGACGGGTCTGATTTATACCTCCTCAGCATTGAGACATGGAAAACATTATGGATCTTTTCCAAGTTTGGAGGTAATGCAATCGTAATACTTGTAGACCCACTTGCAATCACTTCATGAGGACGACCGTCTAGGGCTCGACTGCCATTTTCCCAAATCTCATCACCTTCTTCCAAGGCGATACTTTGAAAAACACTTTTTCGCCGATCTCATTTCCAATATCTTTTCTTTTCATATCGGCATATGATTTTTGTCTATCGGGAGCCACCTTCAATCTTTCTTTAATCATTTTCACTTTTTCTTCAGTCTCTTATATCAAGTCGGGGCCAATCACTTTCTTTTCGCTCAATTCCGTCCAACACAACGGTGTTTTGCATTTTCTTCCATATAAAACCTCGTAAGGCGCCATTCCAATACTTGATTAGAACGTTGTACCTGGAATTCAACTAAGGAATGTGTCCTATCGACCTAACCTCATAGTCGATCACCTGACTCCTTAACATATCTTCGAATACGAATCACTCTTTACGATTGTACATCAGTTTGTGGGTGGAATCTTTGTCTTTGGCGGTCGAACCTCTTTCAATTTTCCCCAAAATCTCGAAGTAACCAAGGATCTTGGTCTAAAATAATGGATATTGGAATCCTATCTCGACGAGCCCATTTCGCGATGTCTGATTTCTGTAGTTTGTCGAAGTCTTGAATAATTCGGTTCTCAGCTATTAGGAAGTGGTGACTTAGTCAATCGGTCCTATGACCTGGTAGGTCATGCTTTCTCCTTGTCAATGGTAACCCAACTACAAATTCAGCAAGTAGTCGGTCCATTTCCTTTCCGGTCGATGGTGCAATATTTCGAAGGAACTTGATGCTCTGCCTTTACCCTTTGGCAAACCAAACACTTGGTTACAAACTCTGATATATCTCTTTTCATTCCGGACCACCAGAATGACATTTTCAAATCTTAATACATCTTTGTGCTATTGGGATGGATAGCAAAAGATCCAGTATAATCACCTCTCGAATCATTATCATTGGAATTTTTATAAACCCAGATCTTTATAATCTAAACTATCTTCATTTACTTTGTAAACTTGATTTAACCATTTCAATCGACTTACTATAGCAACCCAATTTCTCATCTTTCTTTTGTGCCTCTGGCACTCGATTCAACAAACTAGGTCCTCGCTATTAATTACGTCACTCACCAGGTACCATCGATGCAATCGACCTTGAATGGTATTCAACGCTTGAAGCGTTTGCATTGTCTTTCTACTCAAAGCGTCGGCCACTACACTTGCCTTTCCCGGGTGATAATCAATCACGCAGTCATAATCTTTTATCAATTCCATCCATCTCCGTTGTCTCAAGTTAAGCTCTCGTTACGAGGGCAAATACTTAAGACTCTTATGATCGATGTGAATGAAGAACTTTTCTACATACAAGTAGTATCTCCAAATTTTCAACGCAAAAACAATTGCGGCTAATTCCAGATCATGTGTGGGATAGTTCTTTTCATGCGCCTTCAACTGTCTTGAAGCATAGGCTACCACTTTACCCTCTTCCATTAGGACACATCCAAATCCATTTAGTGAAGCGTCACTAAAGATCACATAATCCTTCTCGCCGAGGTCGGTAGTAAGAATCGAATACCGGTTAAGTGCTTCGGCTTATCAAAACCTTTGACATTCTTCACTTCATTCAAATTTCACATTTTCTAGACGGTCTGCGTCATTGAGGTGCGATCATCAGCTCCCATAAAATCTTCTAGTAACCATAATGGGTCCCGAGGAAACTACACACCTCTATGACATCTCACGATTGGTTTCCATTCGGTAAATACCCTCTCTTCCTTGGATCGCAATTCCTTCTTTTGATACAAGGTGTCTAGAAAGGACACTTTTCGACAAAATTCATTTGCTCAATTTTGCATATAACTTTTCCTCTTTCTGAGGTTTAGCACTACATGAAGGTGCGTATCATGATTTTCATGATTCTTTAAATACAAAGAATATGGTACGCCGAACCTTCACGACAAAAGCGATCCGCATACGGTCGGAAAGACATGATTCGGTAAGTCCGACAAGCGTCGGTGCATGGGGCCTTAGTGAGGTAATAATGCAGGTTACCTAGCCCACGAGTTCGCCTTCGCCCCAGGCACGAAAGAGAGCGAGATAGGAAGCGAACTCGACAAACTAAAGTAAATTTGGCGTTGGGTTGGAAAGGCTTAGAGTGGATTGAGCGAGCATGCCCAGCGTGAGTGCACTGCCTTTTAGGAAGAGGAGATGTCTATGCTTGTCGCGAGTTCGTACCACGGATGCGAGGTGGGGTACGCGGACTCGGAGGGCAGAGTCCCACCCTCGTATTTGATGGGAAGCGTTAGGCGGTCTTCGCCCGGATGAAGGGAACTAGAGGGCCCCGGGCAATGAATTCAGTGGACTCCCCGTCCCGAGCCACGATGATTAGCCGGTTTTGGAAGGCGCCCCCAATGGGGTTAGCGCGCCTGGGAGGATCAAACTAGAGATCCCAATGTTAGCTGACGAAGGGGTGGGGAGGTTCCCCCTCGGGGTAAGCTGCTGCCGCTACCCAGCTGGGACCCCAGCGGAATCTGCAGGTATCTAGCGGGAGAAGACCGCGGCCAGGTCTTTGTTGTGTGTGCACATATGTTCTCCTTATGAGAGGATCCACCCTCAACGGGCATGGTTGCCCCTGATATAAAGGGTGCTCGGGAGATCGTGACCAGAGGCCCGGCTTTAGCAGGTGGGGAGCCTCGGGTTCTTATATGCCGCGACCTTTATTCTAATTACTCAGAAGTATCGGTGGCGACCCGCCTGGTAGTATTCCATCCACGTTCGAATCTATGAATAAGGAGGCTTTCCAGTCTGTGGATGAGGACGTGATGTTCATTTGTAACCATCATTTTCACTTAGATCATTCAGCGGTACGTCTTCGCTGTTTATTACATTTGGTAATTTCGTTCTAACTTCTCCTTTGCAGGCTATGATGGTCATCCGAAATATGGCCCGCTAACATAGGGAATTTCGGTCTTGGCTAGATGACACCTAGAGATTGCGGCTTTATGCTCAATCAGCTGTGTCTAAGCATCAGGCCTTGGATGCTTCTTTGACAGCGGAATCTAAAGTTGAAAGCTTAGTTTAGTAAGAGAAGCTAAAATTTAGTCTGAAGAAGATTGAGCAGGCGGAGAAAGAAAGGGAAAGAGCAAAATGTAGGCTAGAATTTATGACTCGTCATGAGTTGTAGCATGACGAGCGAGAAGCGAGACGAAAGATGACTTAGTAGGGTAGAGATGCCTTGGAGGTTGCAGAGGAAGACGAGCACGGGTCGGAGGCTGAGGTTTCCCATTTGACGATTGAGCGCATGTTGCTCTTACTGGATCTCGAGGCATCGGGGTTGAATCTGCTTTTCAATCCCAGAGGAAATCGCTGCAACCCTTGACGAGATTTTCGCTTATGGCTACGAATGCTGTGTGTTCAAACATGGCATCCGCGGTGACCAGCCAAGGATTCTGGATTGCATGCCTAAATCTGTCGACCCACTTCCTCTAGAGTTTTTTGTGAATGCGGGTGCCCCTAGCCCAACGGCCAGTCGAAGCGAGTGCAATTTTATCGGCTGGCTTGACCAGAAGGATTCGATTGGAGGGTGTGGTCGGCGTGGGAGTAGGGCTAACTTTTTCCCCTATTAATTTTGGTTATTTTAGGAGATTTTTGTAAGGGGCGTTGTTTTACCACCATAATACATATTATTCCTTGTAATCTTTGGCGCTTTTTAGCGCATTTTAATGAGATACGGAAGTGCTAGCAGAATGTGAGTCATGTTTGATAAAAATCCCTGCATGGCTACAGCCATGTCTAGGCTCCCATTTTATTTTATTTTGAATATGTCTACAGGCTAACAACCATGGTTGGGCTTTCTCTAGGTGTCAGTAGGGCAACAACCGTGTTTGGGTTCTTTTATGTATTAGCAGGACATCAACCATGTTTGGACTTTTTATTTTTTATTTTTTTATTTCTTTATTTTTTATGTGCTAGTAGAACCTCCCGACCATGTAAGTTTTTATGTGCCGGTGAGCGCCAGCTATGCGGACTTTTTAGAATACGATGGGATAGCATGTTTGGACTTTAGAGAATACCCGACGGGACAACAACCACATCTGGACTTGCAGGATGCAGTGGAATGACTGACCATATATGGACTTATAGAATGCCAACATAACAACGACCATATCACAGAACTTTTGATGCTCTTGGGAGATTGACAAACCATATTTGGACTTTTAGAATGCCGGAATGGAGACCCATTCTTATGCTCTGGACTTTTAGAATGAAACAGCGTAGGTTTTAAGAGGAAATGTGTAAGGATAATCTTTATTGTGATAATCTCTCGAAAATTACCTTCTTGATAATATTTCTTAAGATGCATGGCGTTCCACATCTTGGGAACAGTAGTCCCGTTTGGTTTGCTCAATGCATAAGATCCGACTGTCCCTACTCGAACCACCATGTATGGTCCTTCCCAGTTAGCTTGGAACTTCCCGTCTACTGGGTTGGCCGTGTTTTCAAAGACCCTTCTTAAGACTAACTCCCCGGCTTTGAATGTATGCAACTTTACACGCCGGTTGTCTGAAGTTTCCGACCTCCATTGAGCATGATGTATGTTTCCTTGTAGTTTCCGGAGTTGTCACATTGTGTTTAGGTCTTTGGTTATGGCTTCGGCATTTGCTTCCTCAGGAATTTATGTCCGAATGGTGGGCATCCCGATTTATGTGGGGATGATAGCCTTTATCTAGTATGTAAGGGCGAATAGTGATTCCCTCGTCGGCTTCCGACTGGTTGTTCTGTAGGCCCATAATACTCCTAGTAGTTCTTCTACCCACTTTCTGTCGATTGAATGTAGGCATTTTTTAGTTATTAGGAGTGTTTATTAGAAACCCACTTTGGCCCGGATTGCTTTGCGGATGCAGCGGGGTCGATCTGAGGTTTTGATTTTCAATTCGTTGCAAAAGTTCCTATATACCCGGCTATCGAATTAAGACCCATTGTTTATTACAATCGATTGGGGTATTCCGAACTTGTAGACAATGTTCTTCCATATAAACTAAATGACCTCTTTACATCTTGATGGATCTGAGGCTTTAGCCTCTATCCATTTGTTGAAGTGGTGATGCGACCCGATGGCTTCTTACGGCCCAGGGCGTGGCGGGGGCTAGTATGCCCAATGCCCCACTAAGCGAGAAGGGCGGGGGCTTGTTATGGTTGTTAAATTTTAGGCCGGGAGCTTTGAGATAAAGACCTTTGTCGTGGCATGATCACCCCTTCCTAACATGGCGGCGACATCCACATTGCATGGTTAGCCTTGGGGTATAGGCTACATCTGCCTTGGCGTCTACGCTTGGATGATTTCCGCGTATCCCGTTGCCGGGTTACGCTAATATGCATCCTTCTTGGTAAGTGAGAGGCACTTAAGATAGGGCCCACCCAGGGACCGCTTATATAGCTGACCATTAATGAGGGAGAACCGAGCTGCTTGGACTTAGATCTTGTGGGCTTGACTTTGTTATGCGCGGTTCCCTCGAACTCGAATGCGGTATTAGGTCATCTAAGAAAGAATTTGTTTCGTCCCCATTTCATTCACAGGTTGGTAGTGATGACGACTCTGGTTAATTAGTACATGGGTAGGTGTAACAGCTTTAATTGAATACTAGTAGTTTTTATTACGGTTTGTAGTATAAGAAAAAGTAAAATTTGTATTTTTAGAATTTAAGTGCTAAAGAGTGAAAAGGATAAAGTGGAAATTAATCAGAGTCAAGGGTAAAATGGTAATTTTCAAATTAAGGACTAAAAAGGTCATTATGTAAGAAGAGTATATGTTAAAGTGAATTGTGATAAGTTAGTGATAAATAGAATGAAATAAAAGGACCTAAATGTAAGGGGTGAAATTTGACCCAAATTAGGGATAAGACCAAACTTGTCTTGGAATGAGACAAGTTCTCATTTTGATTTTAGTTTTCTTTGGGAGCTAGGGCATGGTTTGAAGAGAAGAAGCCATTTTTGGGTTTCTAATTGTTCAAGCAAAGGGAAGGGAAAGAAGTAGAGAAGAAATCAGGGTATGGAACTTATATGTGAAATTCTTGTATAAACTATGTGAAGCCCTACTTGTTTATGGGTTGTTAGGAACCACAACTTCCATTATGAAAGTGTTGTTGGCTGGTTTTTGTGGGCTTTAGTGGTTTTGGTTGGTTCAAGTCAAGTTTGGGAGTTGTTTTCTTTGATGTGTTTTGGGTTTTGGTTGGAAATTTCAGGTGAAAAGAGGCATACCTCCCATTTTTGTAGAAATCACATGTAGTGTCTGATGCTTGAAAGTTAGTCTTAGGTACTGAGTTATTACAGTTTAGAGGATATTGAGTACTAGTACTGAAAGTTGAGTATCGGTACTAAAAGTTGTTTTTGGTCAGGAGGTGTTGAATGGAATTTTTCAAGGTTCATTAGGTATGAGTACTGTCACGCCACACCCACTTTGGGTGAAGAGGCGCGACAAGGGCGGAATCTTTAACACCTTTTCTAACATTAATTGGACCCATTTCATATATAATTTCATAATGAAATAGAACTTGTAAAACTACCATCGTAGTGGTGTTTAAGATGTCTTGTACATATATTCTTGAGTCCCATTTACTTGTACTTACACAAATTCCACATTACAAAAACAAAACAAAGTAAAAAACCTACATATGGTGGACTCCTATTGCTGTGTTGGCCCTGGCGAATGCGGAATGCCTTGAATGTCATTTTCAGTACCTACATGGATGAAAAACCCGTGCTAAGCTTATAGCTTAGTGGGAAAAATATAATAGATATATAACCACTTGGGGTGGTCTTGTAACGCCGAATCCGGTAGGCAGGTTAGGATCAGAGCCAGAGTTCGGGTCTGGGCTGGGGCTGGGACTCTTTACCTGATTTTTTTTAAACCAATCTGGTACCTGTGGGTATGGCCCACATCTTATAACTTAATCAAATATTTTATATACAAATCAAAAGAACTACCACCGGAGTGGTGTCCATCAAAATCTAGACAAATATAACTGAGTCCCATTTACAAATACAAAAGCGTACTTTTACATTTACAAATCGAGCACGGAACCTAAATGCCAGTGAACCCTTGAAGTGTGTTAGCCTAATTTGTATCTTGGACATTTCTTTGATGTCTTCTCCTGTACCTACACGGATTAAAAACCCGTGCTAAGCTTTACGCTTAGTGGGAAACATTTCTTATACAGAAACATATGCATATACACAATTATAATAAGTGTATAACCATAACAGATATCAGAAATTTCATGCATTCATATCATGGACTTATATAAGTACTTATGCTTATCACGGGATTATGTTAAATGCAGGGTTCCAGAGTGGAGATTCTGAACTATTCTTATACGGGACTTACACTATAACAGGACTTATGTGCATTCGGACTCAGCGTGGGAGTTCACATAACATCTTATGCTACGGGTTTACCGCATTCGGAGGTGCAGTAGGTATCGGCAAGAAGTACGGAATATCTGAATGTCTGAGAACTTATTCTTATCACGAGTACTTGTAAGTCTTACCAAAACTTCCCTCTTAATTATTTCGAGATCTTATCGAGTATTACGGAACTTATACTTATCTTGAACTTATCTTTGGTCTTCTGAGAACTTGGACATGTATTTGAGAATCTGCCGCCATGTCTTCTGAGCATAACCGCCTCTTACGGATCTTATCCTTGTGCGAAGGTATCATTAGGTACAATAAGTCGGAAGCGATCATCATGCATTATCACATACAAGGTCAGATCAGATGTATGCAGATACATATCAGGTATGGACATTGTCAGGAGCGGTCTGGTCGAGCAGTGCATATACTTATTTTACGGATACGAGGTACCCTTAAATTTCACAGACTTATACTTGTTTTAGATCACGGGAGTACGCGTGGGTACTACTAGACTTGATGAAATGCGAGTACCGGTGGGTACTCGAACAATCGAGAGGCAAGCGGGGCAATCAACAGAGTACCATGGAGTGCTTACGGAACTTGTCGGATACATATGGAACTTATTCAGATACATGAAGGAACTTATTCAGATACATGACAAAACTTATTTAGATACATGGCCAGACATTGATTACATGACGGAACTTATTCGGATCACGAATTGTCCATTAGGTACTACGAGACAAATCAAATATGGAGTGCAGTAGGTACTACGAGAGCTTATCAAATCGGGAATTGCGGGTAGGTACTACGGGACTTAATCGAGGAACGGGTGCCCATAGGTACTCTGAGAGACTTCATCGAGAGGCAGACAGACTTAATTAAATACGAGATTGCCGTAGGTACTACGAGAACATTTCGGATACGAGATTGCCGTAGGTTTCTGAGGCTTAATCGAGAGACGGGGTTGTCGGTGAGAGTGCAGAGTAGGTGCTGCGGAACTGTCGGAGACGGGACTTGTCGAATGCGAGTGCAGAGTAGGTACTACGGGAACTATTCGAAGCGGAGATTGCAGAGTAGGTGCTCACGGGACAATCGGAGGAGGACTTAATCGAAGATAGGATTGCAGTGGGTGCTACGGAACTTATTAGATCTGGGACTTGTCGGATCTGGGATTGTGCCGGTAGGTGATACGGAGACTATTGGGGAGGCCAGGGACTTGTCGGATCACGGGGGAGTGCCGTGGGTACTACAGAACTTATTCAGTAGAATTGCAGAGTAGGTACTCTGAGGGACTTATCGGATCTGGGTGCAGTAGGTACTATAGGACAGATCATATTCGTTCATATCTTTACTCTTATTCTTTAGTCAGTGTCTTATCATATGTACGTCGACTACTAGACGATTATAAGAAATAGGTAGGGCCTTGATACAATACAGTACCCGAAGGTACGATACAGTACTGGGGTGCCATAGCACCAACAGGAGTACCGAAGTACTGAACAGGAGTGCCGTAGCACTAATCAGGACAGGAGTCTTGTTAGCCTTGTCGAGTCTGGGGTACTGTCGGGAGTGACGGACGCACTAATCGGGCGATCCACTCATTATTAACGGTCCTAGGTATTACTTATGATCGCCTATATTTCATATATTCTTGTTCCTCTATGAATCATCTTTACTCGGAAATTGGAATCATTCCAATCGGATCATCGAGCTCAAGTTATGGCATTTTCATGCCAACTAGTCAAGTTTCTGGATTTTAGAGGACAATTTAAAAATATTTATTTTCCAGTGCCTTGTCTTGATATTTGGCCTTGTATCTTTTATTCCTTTAAATCTAAGGTCTTTAAGGGTTCTATTCAACTAGAATCACCCAATTCGAACTCATAAGACTCAAGTTATGTCAGAAACAACCGGTTTACTCATGTTCAAGCTGGAATCAGAATTTTCTTGCACATGGCCCCACTTTGAGTTAATTTTTGGGCCACTTAGGATCAAGTGGCGATTCTTCTCTTTCAGGTTTGGTTCTCCTTAGAAGTCTATTTTGTGCCCTTGATCACTCAAATGGATAGAAATGAGGAAGTTTTGGCCAATCACGAAAACTGGTCGAAAGCGGAATGCGAACGGGGTGTACCGGTACATGTCTAACATGTACTGGTACATGTTGGCCAAAAATGATCAGAATACAATGTGTACCGGTACAAGTTCAAAGTGTACCGGTACAAGTCTCTGAAAAGTGCCCAGAATGTGTATTTTCTCCCATTTTCGTACACTTTTCCATCCCAGGCCATTATACTTCATATACACTTCAAAATCATTTTCGATTCACCTTTGAATCTATTTTTCTATTCAATTCATATTTCATTTCTTATCTTTCTTTCAAAATCTTTCCTTGAATTTCTCCCAAAATCATTCCAACATGGGTTATGATCCATCCTCGGAAACCAAACATGATATTTAGTTGGGGTTTATTCTAAGCTTCTAATTGATTACTCGATTAACCATGAATTCATCCTGAAGTTTTATGACTTCATGTGCCATGGGGTTTTTACACACTTACTTGCCGTCATTTTGGGTTAGGTAAAGCCTGGCAAAACCCCATGTTTGGGGACAAACTCTTAACCAACGAGCATGGCAGTTCATACATAATCTCTTAGAATCCATAGCGAAGTTAGTTTCCATACCTTTTTTGGCTTGATCTTGAAGCGAATCCTCCTTCTTCCTCTTCTCTTTCTTCCTCTTCTTCTCCTTCTTTCTTCTCTCTGGGTTCTCTCCCAATTTGAGATTAAATTGGTCTTTAAATCCCATGGATTTGATAAGGCCATGTTTGGCCCTTAAATAAAACCCATTTTTGGGTTAACTTTCTTTATTTGCCAAATAGTCCTTCAATTCTTGGCCATTTATAGTTCAATTTCCTTTTATGGTATTTTGGCCTCTAGTCTTTTCACATTAGGACTTTTAAGCCCCTTTTTGGACCAATTACAAAATTGTTCGCTTAAGTTTGTAGCTTTAAGTTCTCTCGTTTCCATGTTTTGCATTTAACTCACGAAACATTCAAATTAAGCTTACAAAATACCCTATACATGTTGAAAACGACTAGGGTATATTTCGGGGTGTTATAATTCTCCCCCCCTTATAAGAATTTCGTCCTCGAAATTCACACTCTAGCATGTGCTTGCTCTATGCTCGGATCCTTTCTTTTCATATCTTTACGAAGGCGGAGGCGTGACTCCTTGAGCCATCAAAGCTCCATCGAGGAACTCATATCATGTCTTAATCTTTGTTTAGTTAGATGCTTGATTCATTCTAGTCGATATACGAGACGGGACATCCGCGTGGAAACGACACATTCTTATGTAGGTGCATCCTTATCGAGTTTTATCACGAAGCGCTGAAATCTAGGCTCTGATACCAACTTGTGTTGGTATCATATTCCCACTAACCTTAGGTTGCTCGTATACCTATGCTACGATACCACCAACTTGTCACGCTGAATCAGGATAGGCCCGATTGGCGGATCCGAGCCAGGATTCGAGGTGCGAGACTGGGGCTAGGACTCTTTACACGATTTTTTTTTTTTAAAACCAATGCAGTACACAACAGGTATAAGCTATATTATAACCAATCAAAATATTATATACAAATCAAAATTTGCAGTGGTGTGTAAATCTAGACAATATAATGGAGTCCCATTTACAAATACAAAACGTATACGTTACAAATCGAGCCTGGAGCCTACATGTAGTGAACCCTTACAAGTGTGTTGGCCTAGCTAGCCATGCGGATGTTTGCGATGTCTTCCTCTGTACCTGCTGGATTCAACTGAGTGTTTAAACTGCAGCAGTGGGAAACATTTCTTATACAGAAACATATGCATATACACAATTATAATAAGTGTATAACCATAACAGATATCAGAAATTTCATGCATTCATATCATGGACTTATATAAGTACTTATGCTTATCACAGGATTATGTTCATACGGGACTCCCGTAGGAGTTACAGAACTTATTCTTATACAGGACTTACACTATAACAGACTTATGTGCATTCAGGAATCCCGTAGGAGTTACATAACTTATGCTTATCTTCTGAGTTTTATATGAGTGCAGTGGGTATCGCCGAGATTACGGAATGTAAGCTAGATGTCTGAGAACTTATTCTTATACAAGTACTTTGCTTAAAGTACTCTGAAAACTTATCTGGTATTTCGAGATCTTATCACGATACAGGAACTTATACTTATCTTACGGAGACTTATACTGGTCTTACAGAACTTGGACATGTATTTCAGATCTTATACATGTCTTACAGAGCATATACTTATCTTACGGATCTTATCCTTGTGCGAAGGTATCCGTAGGTACAATAAGTCGGAACTAATCATCATCGTATCACATCTGAGGTCGGATCAGGATGTATGCGGGATACATATCAATTATGGACATTAGTGGGAAGCGGTCTGGTCGAGAACAAATATATGCTTATTTTACAGGATGGAATTGCCCTTAGGTGCTGCCCAGACTTACTACTTGTTTCTGCGTCTGGGAATTACCGTAGGTACTCTTTGGACTTGATGAAATGCGAGTACGGGTGGTGCCTACGAGAGCACAATGAGGCAAACGGAGGCAATCGAAACAAGAGTACCATTAGATTTTCCTGAGAACTTAATCGGGAATCGAGGCCAGACTATTCGGTTTGTGACAAAACTTATTCGAATCACGGGGAGTACGAAGTAGGTACTAGGAGACTAATCAAATACGGGAGTGCAGGCCAGGTACTACGAAACTTATCGGATCGGGAGTACACATGGGGTACTACGGGACTTAATCGAGAGACAGGAGTTAATCGAGACATGGAGTTAATCGGGACGGGAGTACGTGGTACTACGAGGAACTAAATCGAGAGGCAGACGAGAACCGATTAAATACGAGGGTACGTAGGTACTAGAACTTATTCGAAACAGAGTACGTAGGTGCACTACGGGACTTATCGAATCACAAGGGAGTACTTGTAGTCTTACGGGACCCAGTCAGTCTGTTGAGATCTTCTCTTATTCTTTGATGAGTGTCTTTATCGTATACGTCATTACTAGACCCGATTATAAGAAATGAGTGGGGCCAGCGGTCACAATAAGTACTAGAAGGTCTGATCTGATCTTGGGGTGCCATAGCACCAACAGGATGCAAGTCTTGAGCAGGATCTTAGTAGCACTAATCGGGACGGGAGTCTTGGTAACCTTGTCGGGAATCTGCGGAATTCTTAATCGGGAATCTTAGGAGCACTAATCGGGACGTCACTCATTCATTCTTTGAGATTCTAGGTAGTCATATGATCATATATATTTCATATATTCTTGTTCCTCTATGAATCATCTTTACTCCAGAAATTGGAATCATTCCCGATCGGATCGTGAGCTTCGAGTTATGGCATTTTCATGCCAAGCCCAGTCGAGTTCACCGGATTTTAGAGGACAATTTGAAATATTTATTTTCCAGTGCCTTGTCTTGATATTTGGCACTGTATCTTTTTATTCCTTTAAAGCTAAGGTGCTAAGGGTTCTATTCCAACTGGAATCACCCAATTTGGAGCACCGGAACTCAAGTTATGTCCGAAACAACCCGGACTACTCCATGTTCAAAGCTGGAATCATAATTTTTCTTGCACATGGCCCCACTTTGAGTGAATTTTTGGGCCACTTAGGATCAGAATTTTGCGATTCCTTCTCTTTGATTTTGGTTCTCCTTGAAGTCTATTTTACGTAGCCACTTGAATCCGCCATCCCGGATAGAAATGGGGAAGTTTGGCCAAAATACGAAAACTGGTGGCTTGGGAATGCGAGAATAGGGTGTGCAGAATTTTATGTCTAACATGTCTGCAGTGCATGTTAACAAAATGACCAGATACAATGTGTGTACCTGTACAAGTTCAAAGTGTACGGTACAAGTCTCAGAAAAGTGCCCAGTGTGTATTTTCTCCCATTTTCATGCACTTTTCCATCCCAGGCCAAATCTATCCTTCATATACATGAAAATCATTTCAAATTCACCTTGGAATCTTTCTATTGATTCATCTTTCATTTCTTATCTTCTTTCAAAATCTTTCCATGAATTTCTCCCAAAATCATTCAACATGGGTTATGATCCATCCTCCAAATAAACATGATGTTTAGTTAGGGTTTATTCTAAACCACAATTCAATTACTCTCGATTAACCCTTGAATTCATCCTCGAGAGGATTTCATGAGCTTCGTGCACCGTATGGGGTTTTACCCACCTTACTTGCCATCATTTTTGGGTTAGATGAAACCTAGCAAAACCCCATGTTTGAGGACAAACTACTAACCAACCCAAACATGGCAATTCCTTACATAATCTTAGAATCCATAGCGAAGTTAGTTTCCATACCTTTTTGGCTTGATCTTGGCTTGAATCCTCCTTCTTCCTCTTCTCTTCTTCTCTACGGGTTCTCTCCCAATTTGAGACCAAATTGGTCTTTAAATCCCATGGATTTGATAAGGCCATGTTTGGCCCTTAAATAAAACCCATTTTTGGGTTAACTTTCTTTATTTGCCAAATAGTCCTTCAATTCTTGGCCATTTATAGTTCAATTTCCTTTTATGGTATTTTGGCCTCTAGTCTTTTCACATTAGGACTTTTAAGCCCATTTTTGGACCAATTAAAAAATTGTCCTTAAGTTTTGTAACTTTCCAGGTCTCTCGTTTCCATGTTTCGCATTTAACTCACGAAACATTCAAATTAGGCTTACAAAATACCCTATACATGTCGAAAACGACTAGGGTATATTTCGGGGTGTTACAGGTCCACATACATATAACAAAATGGATTTATCAGAGTTTACGTATCGTAGAAATCTATAATAGAGTTTTGATATAACATAATTCTTATAATGGGGTTTTCATATCTCTTGTAGGAGTTTAGAACAGAGATCTTGTACAGAAGGTACCCATAGGTACATTATAGAACTGAACTGATTCCTTATGCTTTCTTATTGTTCATTATTCATTCTTATTATATAAATGTTTGCTTGTATAAACTGGAAATAATGAATGAGAGGGACACTGCACAATAGGTACCCAGTGCGATCTGATGTGAACGAGGGACGTGTACGCCGCGTGCAGTCTTGAAGCAGTAGCGAAGTCTTGAGAAACACTAGCGAGCGTGTGCGCGCGTAATAGAAGTGTTGTAGCACTAGCAGGAGTGTCGTAGCACTGATAAGAGGTGCCTATTCATTCGCTATCCGGTCCTAAGAAGATATACAATTATATGCATTACTGAGCTTATTATATTGTTCTTAAACACATTAGCAAATAAGGGCAAGAAACAAAGTCTACCTAACGACATGATCATTGAGGTTCAGATCATTTTATAACTTATAATTTATATACATTTACGGACCCTTTCATTCACTTTTTAGGATCCTCAATTAATCTAATTTTATGCCTAATTATCTTCCATTAAAAGTCTAAACAAAAGAGTAATAGATTCTAGAATTGGCGAATAATGGCAAAAGCTGGGCTGTAGCTTGGCACTTTGTGCGATGCTACGATGCAGGTGTAGAGGTTAACTGGCGTAGCGAGCTCTCGGGAGGGGTCTCGGGTCTACCTAGGCGTAGGGACCTTCGCCTAGGCAAAGCTCTACGCCTAGGCGTAGGGGTGTCATGCTGAAATTGAACATGGACTAGTTTTGGCCATTTTCACTAGAAATCATTGACGAAACAAACCTGACCTGAAACAGGCAGACCCCGAAAACACCTTGATTAGGATTTTCTACCCAGGCCTAGACGAGGAGGGATTTCTACTTTCCATACATCAAATGAAATTTCCATACCTTGATCTTGAACACTTTAACAACTATTTTCTTCCTTTCTTCTCTTTGCTTGAACAGCATGAACCAAAGCGATGGATTCTTCTTGTTCTAGAAACAGTAATACTAGACTTCAAAACACCAAAATGAGATATTTTTCTCTATGTTAGAAGGCCATGTTTAGCTTAAGGGAGTTTGGCATAAAGTTTGCTTTATTGCATTTTAGTCTTTCTATTTCATTCCATTTACACATCAACTTATCCAAAATCTACAATAACATATCATCTTCTTGTGTTATGACCCTTGGGTCCTCATTTTACAAATTACCATTTTACCCTTAGTACTTAAATTTCTGAAAAATACAAAATTTACTTATATTATACCTTAAACATGTAATAAACTACTAGGTACCATTTGGGTGTTACAATCTGGAGTCACGCAGCCTATTTTGTTATGTTCTTTGGTAATTCCCAGATGAAATGGTCGATTACATGTATAAAGTTATATAAGAAAAATGCTATGCCTTGCTGTAGGCGAGGCGAAAGCTTGGGCAAACATTGTTTCTTGCCCCTTATTTGCTAATGTGATTAAGAACAAAATAACAAGCTTAGAAACACATATAATTGTATGCCTGTCAAAGACCGGATAGTGAATGAATAGGGACGTCTGATTAGTGCGAAGACACTCCTGCATTGTACTACGACACCTCTATTACGTGGGCAGGCACGTCTCTGCTGATCTTGTGACACTCACGCATTTGTGCTCACGACACCTCCATTTACGTGGGCAAGCAGTCTACGTGCATGTTAGCACCTATGGGTACTCTTTTTATAAGATTTCTATTTTGAACGCCCACGGGAAATATGAAAACCCTGTTATAAAAATTATGCTATATGATAAGAATTAGGTTATACGTAAACTCTGACATATGCATTATGTTATATGTATCCTGTAATTGTGGACCACTTCAAGTGGTTATATATGTTATTTGTTTCCTACTAAACTATAAGCTTAGCATGAGTGTTTCATCAGGTGTAGGTGCTTGAAGAGAGGACATCAGGGCATTCCTCATCTGACAGGACAATAGCAGTAATGCGAAGTCCACAATGATGTAGGTTTTTGACTTTGTTTGTTATGTAAATGTAATATTTTGGAGATATTGGAACTTGTGTAAGTATAAGTAAATAGGACTCAGGAATGTATGTACATGAATAGTTAAACAAGCTAGGTAGGTACAATGACCTAAGTTTTATTTCATTATGAAATTATATATGAAATGGGCCTGATATTTAGAAGCGGGGTTAGGAGTCGAGTCCCATCTGCGCGCCCCTCGCCATTCAGGCGGGATTTAGGCGTGATAGTAGGAGCACTCTTTCTTTTATTGGTAGGGACGTAGCTATGGCCGCCAAAGCGTTTGCCTTTTCATTAGAATTTCTCGGGACATGCTTCAGCCGCCAAGCTACGAAGCTTCCCAACCGTAGGTTGACTAGACTCACATACTTGGTCATGCGTTGATCTCTTGTTTCATATTCTTCGTTTACCTGCTGTAGACCCTCAATTTTGTCCCTCAACACTTGCATTTATCCTATTGATGTCACACTCACCCATCGTTCTCATATGGCACCGTTAGGGTCCTTTTAGGCTTAGTCAGTTTTCGAGCCTCGGGTGGGCTTGTATGTGGTCCATTTAGTGCGTATGTAGTTCACTTCGGAGTGTCATTGTGGCTTTTTTTTTTTCTTAGTTATTGGTGCTTTGTTTATTTCATGAGCTGGGGTATTCTAGGCGTAAAGACGGATGTCATCGAAGCATTATAATCTTTGTGGGGTCCACGAGGTCATTTCCACCGAGGGAGTGGTTTTCTAGATGATCTTAGGGTTTTACATCTAATGAATGTGCGAGATAAAGTAAAATCTAGGGGGTTTGATTGATTGATTTGTTAACCGATTGACTTAAACTATTTTAAAGCGAGAAGGGCGAATGATAGGATCCTAAGGTTTTCCGCTCTCCACCCGGTAGGTAACACCCACCTCTCCCTTACATTCTCATCGGGCCGTTGATGAATGATCTTTGATGGGATATAACTTTAAAAGCTTTTGTAGACGAAGAATAGATGAAAGATATCTACCTTGCTCGGGCAGTTTGATTGGACTCTAAGTTTGCATTTGAGATCAAGTCAACGTGTACCAAGAATCTCTCGTTCACATGTTGTCAAGAAGATGTCAAACTAAAGTTTTATAAGAATTTTAGCAAGTGTTTAATATCATACAATCCCGTTGAAGCCTGAGGAATTTGAGTCTTTGTTACCTTGAAGGGATGGTTCCAGGTAGAACCATCATGGAGGTTTAGAACTCCATTAAAACTGAGAATTGATTCATAATTGCTGGAAGACTAATAGTAAATGTGAATTGAGAAATAACACTTCAATTGCAAGGTTGAGATATAAAAAACGCAGAGTCCCTCAATGAATACTAAGTTATAAAACCAACTGAAAGATTACAAATGTTCAAAAACTAGGAATCAAAAGAAACTAGCTACTTTACTCTAGAAAACCCTAGAAAGATATGAGAAAAACACCAAAGGTTAGAGCCAAAACCCTAGAATTCGAACTCCCACCATTATGCCCTAAAGTGGGCTTAAATAAAATCCACATTGGTGATCTCAAAATGGGAATCAAAAGACGAGCGTGCCCTTGCACCAAGATCAAAATTCCTCTTAAATCTGCTGAGTCATATTTGAGTAGGTACCGATTAGTGTGGTACCGTGCAAAACTCCAGTTTCAGCGGCACTTGGGTGCCGTACACGGCTCACTTTGTATCTCCTACATCGTAGGTATCGGTACCCGGTTGATTTGAATGCCGTACCCAAATGTCTCCCTGATTGCCCAGCTTCACTTTAAAATTTGCGGGGCCTTCCAGCGGCGCTTAGAATCGAAATGACAACTTGATCTACGGTTGTCCTCTAGAGCCAAAGCGCTACAATGTGCATAGGACAGTGAATAACACACGCATAAAAGCAGTAGAAAGGTCAAAAGCTTTTTATTCCACACAAAATGAAAGAAAAACATAAACTGGGGGGCTTAAAACCCTATGCAAATGACGCACTTTTATGTATCCAACACCCCCCAACCTACATCTTGCTAGTCCCTGGCAAGATTTGAACTAGTAACGCCTATCGGCTATAAGGCTGAACAAAGTGCACTAAGGAGCAGTCAAGCATTGCAAGATTCCCAAACAGAGAAAACATAAACATAGTATTATAACTTAATAGAATATGCAACCACCTGAACTTAAATGAGCACCAACAGTCCCAAGTGTAGTGGACAAAATAACAAACTTTTACAAAACAGAGATTTTCAATTATAAGGGATCCACGAATCACACGCGAAATCGAAACGCCGTAAAATCTGAGTGGAATGAACTTCATTAAAGCGCAAACATTTCACCTGACCAAGCAATTTAACATGCATAGAATTCAATGAGGAACACCCTACATAACTAAAATCAATAAGGTCTTTTAAGCTTGTAATGACCACGGGTTACACAAATAGGGTTTACAGAAACAAAATGGGTGTTTGCATGACATGGCTGAGGTCTCTACCTAATTGCCAACACCACCCTATTCTAACCCGAATACCACTACTCTTCGTCCCTCCCTCTCCCATCAGAGGAAAATGCATCTTCATCACACATAGTCATCCATTTCGTCGAATCCCTTCCAAATCGGGGGGGTGTCATATATAGCTGCGGGCTCTCCTCGTGGGAATGTGACTCCTCGGCTTGGAGGCACGTGAAGTCCCGGCCCCAGTTACCGCTTCCCATGATGCATTTAAACCATCCTTTTATTCTCAGCTCCATCCTCTTTAAGGAGATGTACTCATTGGACCGAGGAACTTGGCGATGATGATGGCTCAATGGCTGGGAGAAGAAGGATGTCTTGGCGGAGCGCTATTAGGCGGCTCGGCTTTTTGTTTATGTTTTTCTTGTGATGGGCCCCAACCTAGGAAGAACTCTTTTTTCTCTACTAGAACCCACTTATCACGGCGACCTAGCGAGTTTGCGCTAAGGTCGGGAAGGGGATGTGCTGTTCTCGATTAGGGACCTCGAAAAATCCTCATTATGCAATATATTACTAGAGCGTAATCAGTAACTTTCCGTTCATTACCTCATCTGGCATTCTTCACTTGTAGTATTTCTCACTCACTTTGGCCCCGATCATGTGGCAGAATGACCATTCATCCAGACATTCGGGCTTTAATTTCCCCGGAGTAAACTCTTTGCACATAAAACCCCCCATGGGTATCGGGTTGGTGCACATGGTGTTTGCGAATAAATCTGCATCAAACCCTGTAATAGCCCTGAGTGGGTAAGGCCTGTCATGTGTGGCAGGGCGAGCATAATCTGTAATCCCAGCGATCGAGTTAGAAATTTAACCATTAGTTGCTTCAGAGTTGTAGTCTCCAAGGGAATCCACATTAAGATTCTCTCTCTCGAGTTGGAGTAAAAAATTCTGACAATGGATGGTAGATAGCCTTTACTTATGTAACAAATTGCAAATTCTGATCCTGAATAACTGCACGAATGGGATGAGTAAAAAGAAATGTTTCAATTTTAAATCCCAGCTCACGGTGGAAATCTACGTCTTTCAAGCGTGGACCCACTTTTCGCTGGAATTCCGAGAGTTCGATGGCTTATAGCCTCCCGATCTCTTCATCTTCGCTCTCACTTTCTTCCTCGCTTTCGATGGAATGGCCTTTTAAGCTTTCCTTTCTGGTTTTCCACGAGTTTGTAGTATCGGCCTTTCTTTAGCATTCGCTCATAGAGCTTGTGGCCTTCCTTTCTGTGTTCTTTGATCTCACCATAGATATGGCCAAGATAGAGAATATTCCAAAGAGCGGCCCACACACACACACACACAAATCTCGCAGCCCATCTCGGCATTATTGGACTCACCATTTCAAATCATTGGCTTTCCTCCCCCATACGTTCATAGCAGATGCCCTAACCAACCAAGAGCATAAAACCACAACCTAAAGCCAACCAAAATAATCCATACCAACCATAGTGCAAAACCAGTTAGGTTGCTCTAGCTTGAGGACGAGAATCACTTACCCACACGGTTCCAACACTTTCAAGCAGCGTTCGAGAAGAACTAATAATACTTTAGGTCATATTGATGATGAAACACAGGAAACCGTTTGACTTGGGGTTTGATTTGGTGAAGAGAAGTTAGAGGTTAGGATTTTTCTTGCTGGAGTTGGAGGGGAAGATGAATGGGTTCAAAAAAAATGAGAGGAAGAGGGTTTTTCAAATGGCCCATTACGAGGCGTGCCCAGTGCAGTGCGTCTGGAAGATTAATGTGATCACAGATGCGAAAATGAATGCTGCCAATTTTTTTTCATTATAGATATCGGTACCAATTAGTATAGTATGGTGCAATATGGTCTTGCATCAATTCGACCTGGAATGCAGGGTGCAATTAGAGTGATGCTAGATACCACTTTCTGAAATTCAGTCTCTACTTTTTGGATTTCAATGTACACTCGCTTCTTGTACTGCTTCAAATCCCCCCACCCACATGACTTGTGCTTGCTCAATTGTATACTACACTCCCTCGGAACCTTCACACTTACTTTGGAGCCATCCTTGCTCAAAAGTAATTCGAATCTAAGGTTTGAAACCCAGGCCTGACAACTTGAGGCTCAACCACGGGTTTAAATAGCGACTCAACATGATTTAGAAGTTTAAAAGAGAAAATATGGCCTAAAATCATCTTTCAACTACGTATGGATGTTCCACAAGGAATAAGATGCATGCATTGGACATGGGAATGCTAAAATGCACAGGCTGAAGCAATAATTAAGCGAAAGTGAACTTAGGGAGAGAACTTGGTGACTTGCATAAGTTATGAACGAGAATGATACAAGTCAAGATTGACTTTGGAGAATAGAAAAGAATTGAGTGAATATGGTCCCAAATATGAAAAAAAAAGCTTTGTGCATGCTTGTTATTGTGTGTGTGCAATGAAACTATATAGAGTTCATACATAAGGTCAATGACATAGCTTAATTCGAAATGCCGTAGTAAAAAAGTAGAAATTGAAAAAAATGCATGCACTTAACCACCTTAAAACCTAAATTAAACCAAATAGCATGCGCCGTGGCTCTAAGCGGTAGTGTATGCCACCCCACCCGCGGAAATAAGCGTACCCATAATGCATTGAAGATACCGCAAACCGGAGCTATGGGAAGGCGAAAACCTTGGTTTCCATTGGAGAAAGAAGGAATGTGACAAAAGAGATTCGGGCTCTCCTTTATGAAAAACACACAAAAGCGAGCGAATGAATAAAAGTAAAGAAATGCATGAAAAAGAAAAGAAAAGCTATATACGAAGGGTAGGCAAATTTTATTTGAAGGGACATCCGTGGGCTGGATGCACGGTTCCTCAATACTCTCCTGGCGGTCGAAATTCTCTAGAAATGGTTTTAAGCACTGACCATTGACTTTAAAGAGTTTCCCATTCTCCGGATTCTCAATCTCCGCTGCACCATATGGATGAACTATCTTGACGATGAAATGCCTAGTCCATCTAGAACGGAGTTTACTAGGAAAGATGTGCAATCGAGAGCTGTACAACAGTACCTTTTGGTGAGGTTTAAAGGTCTTCCTTACGATGTTCTTGTCATGGAAGAGCTTGACCTTCATTTTGTAAATTCTCGAGCTCTCATACGATTCACGCCGCAATTCATTTAGCTTGTTCATCGTAGCGTCATTGTTTACGCATAGCGAATCAAAATTAAGAGTTTTAATGGCCCAATATGTTTTGTGCTCCATTTCCACTAGGAGGTGACATGCCTTGCCATAAACTAATCTATAGGGAGATATACCAAGAATAGTCTTAAAAGCGGTACTGTAGGCCCAAAGAGATCGGTTAGTCGAAGCGACTAATCCTTGAGATTAGGGGTAATTGTCTTTTCCAAAATGTGTTTGATCTCCCTATTAGCTAGTTTGGCTTGACCATTGGTCTGTGGGTGGTAAGTCGTGGAAACTTTGTGGGTGACTCCATACTTTTTTAACAGATTTCAAAAGGTCGATTACAAAAATGGAGCCTACCATCACTAATGATTGCACGAGGCATTCCAAAGCGAGAAAAAAATATGTTCTTTCAAAAATTTCATAACAACCTTGTGGTCATTAGTTCTCGTTGGAATGGCCTCCACCCACTTAGAAACATAATCAACTGCTAATAAAATATAAATGTACCCACATGAAGGGGGGAAGGGACCCATGAAGTCTAAACCCCAGCAATTGAAAATCTCAATAATTAAAATAGGGGTAAGAGGCATCATGTTCCTTTTGTGATCCTCACAATTGTTGACACCAGAAACCTGAAGTTTTGCAAAAGTCAAAGTAATCTTTAAAAGAGTGAGCCAATAAAGGATTTTGTCAGCCGCTTTTCTTGTAGAGAAATGCCCCCCACAAGCTTCAGAGTGACAGAAGGTGAGTACCCCAATTTGATCGTCATTGGATACATACCTTCTTATCAATTGATCAGGACAATATTTAAACAAGTGTGGATCATCAAAATAGTATTTTTTTATGTCCACGAAAAATTTCCTCTTTTGTTGAGAGGTCCATTGGGATGGAATTTGTCCGCAATCATGAATGGTTTACTATGTCGCATACCATGGGCGGACAAAAGCAAAAGTTGCTCATCGGGGAAAGTGTCGCATATGGGTGGAGCCTTCGGGGAAGTTGTCTCAGAGCTAAGCGAGAAGGTGGTCAGCTACCACATTCTCAACTCCCTTCTTGTCCTTAATGGCTAGATTAAATTCTTGACAGAGTAGGATTCACCTAGTCAGCCGAGGCTTAGTATCCTGCTTAGAAAGCAGGTACTTTAGCGTTGCATGATCAGTGAAAATGGTTACGGGAGACCCTACAATGTAAGACCTGAACTTTTCTAGGGCGAAGACTACAACCAAGAACTCTTTTTCCATAGTTGTATCATTAGACTGAGCGGATTCTAGAGTCTTGCTGGAATAATAGATCACAAATTCTTTTTTATCTTCCCTTTGCCCTAATATAGCCCCTATGACATAATCACTAGCATCACACATGATCTCAAAAGGGAGGTCCCAATTAGGGGATCGCATGATAGGAGGTGACATAACATGGTTCCGGTTTATCAAAGGCCGCCTCACATGCATGTGACCATTGAGAAAGTGACATCCTTGGCAAGCAAATTTACCTGGACGTGCTATAACCTTAAAATCTATTATGAACCTCTACATAAAATCCTGCATGACCTAAGAATGATAAATATCCTTGACACACTTAGGGTGGGTAAGTTGGAGGATAGCTCAACTTTGCTTTATCTACCTCTATTCCTTCTCGACACTATGTGTCCTAGCACAATCTCTTGTGTCACCATGAAACTTTCAGTTCGGCTAAGTTCTGCCTCACGACACCTTCAGATTACTCTCCTTAAATTTTCTAGACATCCATCTTATGAATCTCAAAAAAAGCGAAATCGATACATGAAATATCAGAGATATGTTCTATCATATCACTTAAAAATCCCCATCATGCAGATTGGAAGGTCCTGGTGCATTACATAGTGAAGAGGGCATTTTCTAAGGCAAATGTACAAGAGAGCGAGTGAAGCGTGGTTTTCTTCGACCTTCTAGAGGTACATCTCGATTTGATTATACCACGAGTACCCCGTTTAAGAAAACAATATAATTCATGCCCTGCGACTCTCGACATTTTGGTCCTGAGGTGAGGGAAATGATCTTTCCTAGTGCTAGCATTAAGTTTTCCTATAGATACATGCACACCCCTCGACCTATGGTGACCGCAGTGAAATTAGCTCATTGTGTTCATTTGCTACCACTAGTGACCCCGGATTTCTTTGGAACTACTTGGGTTGGACTGACCCACTTGCTATCTGCGATAGGGTAAATAACACCTACATCCAGCAGTTTTAAGACCTCTTTCTTGACAACTTCTTTCATGACTGGGTTCAGCCTTCGTTGTGGTTGTTTAGAGGGTTTGGCATCCTGCTGAGTGAATCCTGTATTGTCTGGAATCAAGGGGCCTAATTCTCTTAATATCTGCGATGGTCCATCCCATGGTGTTTTGTGGGTTCTTAATATCTCCAGAAGTTTATTCTCTTGATCTAGCTCTAAAGAGGATATGATTCTGGGAAAAGTATCACTTCTACAGAATGCAAACTTGAGATGCGATGGTAAGGGTTTCAATTCAAGCTTAGGTGGTTTCTCTTCCAAAGGTAATACTCTATCCTCAATTGGTGGCAATTTTTCAAATCTTGCTGCCCACCCATTTGCCTCCATTACCTCATTGTGCTCAATTATGGAGTACAAAAACTCCAATTTGGATGTGGTTACCTCCTCAACACAACTTGGGCTTACTAGACAACTCTTGAGAGGGTCATCATATGAAACATGATCTACATAGTTCTGCACAATAGATTCTATCATATTTACCTCACATTCTCATCATCCCTTATCTCCTTGATCACATTGAAGATGTTCAGATTAACAGTCATGTTACCAAAAGATAACGTCATTAGTCCTCCCCTACAGTGTATAATGGCATTGCGTGTAGCGAAGGGCTGCGAAAATTCACTGACTGAGTCCCTTGATTCACCATAGGTTGAGTGTCAAGAACAACAAAATCCACATGAAAGTAGAACTTGTCTACCTGCACCAATATGTCTTTCACTATATCTCTAGGGATTTTCACACTACGGTCAGCTAGCTAAAGGGTGATGTTGGATACATAATGTGCAACATTTATATAGGGTTTTAAGCCCCTTAGCTCATGTTTTGCTTTCATTTTGTGTAGAATAGGTGCTTTTCACCTTTTCTACTATTTTTATGCGTGTGCAGGTTTTTTGATGTCCCATATCGTTTCATAGGCGGTTTAGTTCGAGAGAACAGCGTAGATCATCGTTGTCATTCTGGCCGTGTCAGGGAGGCCTCGGGTAGTTCTAAAGTGAAGAGGACTAATTTGTGGGATAGTGGTGCGGTACCACACTTACGGCTCTTAGGTACCACACTAGCGATGCAGGTACCCGACTAATACATTCACAGCGTAAGTTGAGCGAAATTTCAATCTCGGTGCAAGGGCACGCTCGTCTTTCGATCACCACTTCGAGATCACTAATGAGGATTGTATTTAAGCCCACTTTAGGGCAGAATTAAAAGAGTTCGGATTCTAGGGTTTTGACTCTAACCTTTGGGGTGTTTTCTCATAGCCTTTCTAGGGTTTCATAGGTAAAGTACTTGGTTTCTTACGTTTCGAGTTTTAAGCATTTGTAATCTTGTGGTTATATAACTTGGTGTTTATTAGAGACTCTGCGTTTTTGATATCTCGACCTTGCCATCGAAGTGTTATTTTCAATTCTCAATTACCCAGTAGTGTTTCAAAAATTATGAATCGATTCTTAGCTAATGGGTTCTAAACCTCCATGATAGGGTTAACGGTGGAAACTCACCCCGTGAGTGGCATCCCTCAATCCCTCTTTTGTGCTTCAATGAGATTTGTACGATATCGAACACTTGTGAAAATTCTTCTAAAACCTTAGTTTGGCATCTTCTTGGTAACGTGTGAACGAGAGATTCTTGGTACACGTTGTGCTTGATCTGTGTCTGAACTAAAGTCCCGAACAAATCGTACGAGCGGCGTTTGGAAATCGTTCAATTATTCTTTGTCTTACAAAAGCTTTTAAAGTTAAATCCCCCATCGAAGACCATTCATCAATGGCTCCTAGATGAGATTGTAAGTGAGAAGTGGGTGTTACCTAGTTGGTGGTGAGCGGAAACCTAAGGATCCTATCATTCGCCCTTCTAGTTTTACAATAGTTTAAGTCAATCGGTTAATAAATCATTCAATCATAACCCCCAGAGTTTACTTTAATTGCACATTCATTGGAAAGCAATCCCTAAGGATCACTTAGGAAACCACTCCTTGGGGAAATGACCTGTGGACTGCCACAGTATTATAATGCTTGACGACATCAGTTCCTACGCTTGGGAATAATTTCAGCACACGAAATAGACGAAGCGGGGTGATGTAGTAAATACGATGCTCACAAGCCCAGCTCAACATATCTGGGAATATGTATGCGTTCTTACTTGCTCCCAGGTCCGCAGAGGCATGTCCCGATTTAGGTTCCGTCCTTTATGGAAATAGTGGGGCTTCCTGGGTCTTTGTATTTCGGGGGCAAGTTGTTCCTAATCAAAGAGGTGGATTGTTCAATCATAAATGCATCTTTGTTGACACCTAACTTTCTTTTCACAGTACACAAGTCTTTCAAGAACTTGGCATATGGCCAGGCCCCATGGCGTCAATGGAATGTTTGCCTTAACCTGTTTGAACAACTATAGATTTCATAATGATTGTTCAATTTCTTAGGGGCTCTCAACCTATGAGGGTATGGAGCAGGGGGGACATGGGTAGCTTTATCTTTTTCTGGTTCAACATCAATAACATTTGTCCTAGGAACATGAGGCTTGTCAGACACATCATCATCCCTTAGTGGTTCATTTTGCAAATCTTTTGTTGTTTCTTTGGAAAATTCTTTTGGCTGAATGGTTTTATCAATTGTTTTTCCACTTTGGTAGTGGCTTGACCTTACACCAATGTTCGAAGTTCACATCATTTAGACTTGAGATTCCAACACTATTTTGACCTTGAGGGTTTTAGATTGTATGAGAAGGGAGTTTCCATTTTTCTTGTTGAAAATTTCCTATAGAAGAGGTCAATTTAGTGATTTGGGATCTCACATCATTTAAGGCAGTTCAAAATTTAGTGTTAGTGGATTGTTTAGCCTGGACAAACTATGTCACGATGTCCTCTAAACTTTTCTTATGTGAGGTTGGTAAAGCTGTTGATTTTGATTTTCTTGAGAAGATGGGTGAAAACCTTGGTTAGGATTCACAGGGAATCCTTGAGGACCTTGATTTTGGAATTAAGGGGCTTGATTTGAAAAGCCTTGGTTTTGGAAGTTCTGGCCTTGGTTTTTTGGAAAAAGGTTTTGGCCTCCCTCATTCTTCCAATTGAAGTTCGGGTGCTTACCCCACCCTGAATTATAAGTTTCAGAGTATGGAGAGTTGAAGGGCTTCCTTTGGTAATTAAGAGCATTAGCTTGCTCTATTTGGATTACTTCCTTGACTTGAGGAAGGTTAGGGCAGTTAATGGTTGAATGAGTGGGGTCATCACAAATGATGCATGACTCCTCCACTCCAGATCCCATAGGCACCGAAGGTACCTTGGGTACAACAGTCACCTCATTCACTTTTTTCAATTCGATGGCCTCTAACTTCCTAGTTAAATTGGCTATTTTTAAACACGGTCATCATTCTCTCTTAAGTGATGTGATCGCTTCTCTGTGGGTGTACTATACACTTTAGCAGTATCTAGGGAGGTATTAGTCTCCCAAGTTCAAGCATTTTCTGCTATTGTATCAAAAAATTGCATAGCCTCCTTTGCACTTTTCTCATAGAACTCCCCTGCACACATCATTTGGATGTATTGTTTGTTATTTAGGGAAAGTCCTTGGTGAAAATATGCAACAATTTGTCCAACATCAAAACCATGATGAGGGAGAGCATGGAGGAGGTCCTTATATCTTTCCCATACAATAGTAAAAGGTTCACTCGATTTTTCAGAAAAGTTTTAGATTGCTCGCATGAGTGCATTAGTGCGTGCGGGAGGGAAGAATTTGTTCAGAAATTCATTTCGCATGTCTTCCCAAGTGAAAATTGAATTGGGAGCAAGAGAGTGAAACCATATTTTGGCCTTTTCCTTAAGAGAGAATGGGAATAAAATTGTACAAATTATATGGAGGGGCTATCCTGTGGAAAGGAAAGCACTGCAAACATCTTCAAAATCTCTCATGAATGAGTAGGGGTTCTTAGAATCGACCCATTGATACATAGGGAGAAAACAAATCATCTCCGACTTCATAAGGAATTGGTTAGCCTCTTTAGGTAGGCGAATACATGGTTTGTTGTGGTTCTTTGAGGTTGCAGAATCTCTTGAAGGGTCCTTTCCACATTAGGTAAAGGGGCAGGGGGAGCTCAATATTTAGTTTGTTGAAAATTAATATTTCCCCCTCTCGTCGTCGGGGTTGCCGGCGGTGCAACACCATCTCCTTGTCGTGGAGGCTCATAGGGTCTTTGTGGGTTACCAGGTAACCCTTGGTCATTTGGATTAAAATGAGTTTGTTGATTTTCGAGGTGTTCCATTTGAGGATTAGGGTTCTCTTGAAACAAACGTCTTATTGTGGAATCTTCAAGATGTCTTTGAGGTATAACTCTTACAAGTCGGCGTTGCTTGTCACGAGCCCCAAGCCAGGCATACCATATTACCCCAGCAGACGGGTATCCACTTATATTATCTATAAAAGGGTAAAAAGAAAAAGAGTAGAACGTCACAGGATTTGCAATGCAATTGCAAATTACCACTATCTCTCTGGATCAATTAGAGTGCTCGTCACTCCCACTTAGCAGTGCCCGAAAAATGCCGTCTATTTAGGTATTGCTAAAATTATTCCCCGGCGTAGAGCGGTATCGTCAAGCATTATAATCGCGAGGAGTCCATGGAGTCATTTCCATAAGGTGGTTTCTAGATGATCCTTAGGAATTGCTATCCAATGAATGTGCGAATAAAGTAAAATAAAGGGGTTTTGATTGATTGATTTGTTAACCGGTGAGCAACTATTTTAAAAGCGAGAAGGGCGAATGATAGGATCCTAAGGTTTTCCGCTCTCCTGACTAGGTAACACCCACCTCTCACTTACATTCTCATATAGAGGCCATTGATGAATGATCTTCAATGGGGGATATAACTTTAAAAGCTTTTGTAAGACAAAGAATAGATGAAAGATATCAAACGCTTGCTCAGACGATTTGATTGGACTCTTAGTTTGCATTTGAGATCAAGCACAACGTGTACCAAGAATCTCTCGTTCACATGTTGTTAAGAAGATGTCAAACTAAAGTTTTATAAGAATTTTAGCAAGTGTTTAATATCATACAAATCCCATTGAAGCACAAGAGAGGGACTCAGTACTGTTACCTTGAAGGGGATGAGTTTCCACCGTTAGATACCTATCATGGAGGTTTAGAACTCCATTAAAACTGAGAATTGATTCATAATTGTTGGAAGACTAATAGTAAATGTGAATTGAGAAATAACACTTCAATTGCAAGGTTGAGATATAAAAAACGCAAAGTCCCTCAACAAATACCAAGTTATAAAACCAACTGAAAGATTTCAAATGTTCAAAAACTAGGAATCAGAAGAAACTAACTACTCACTTCAGAAACCCTAGAAAGATACGAAAAACACCAAAGGCCGTATTAAACCCTAGAATCCGAACTCCCACCATTCTGCCCTAAAGTGGGGTTAAATAAAATCCACATTAGTGATCTCAAAGTGGAAATCAAAAGACAAGCATGCCCTTGCACCAAGATTGAAAATTCTCTTCAACCCTTCCGTAAAGATCGCGATGTTATGAGTACCTGCATCGCTTAGTATGGTACCGGCAATTAAAATCCACCTGTTCTCCAACAACACTGGGTACCATTACCACTCCGATTTGGTACCTGCATTCACAACCCACTCAGATCTCATTGCATGGTACCGGTATCAGCTTGATTTGGTACCAAAGACTAATGTTCCACACCGCCCCACTTCACTTTAGAACTGCCCGGGGCCTCTCGACAGTGCCTAGAATCGATGGCGATGATCTATAGTTGTCCTCTGGAACCAAACCGCCAGCTAAAAAATGCACCGGACATTCAACAACCCGCACATGTGATAAAAATCGTAGAAAGTACTGTAAAACACCTATTCTACACAAAATGAAAGCAAAAAAATGAGTTGAGGGGCTTAAAACCCTATGCAAATGACGCACTTTTATGTATCCAACAATTGGCATTGTGCCATAGGAAGCAAGTGGGCCCCCCTAAAGTTTTAACTACATCGGAGTTTATTGGAGTTTGTTGAATGAGGAGCACTTGGGCTCGCTTCGATCATATCTCCCTCATCCAAACTCGAAATTGTGCAATCGTTTCTTTGCAGAATTCCTTGTTCTCCAAGGAATATTCTCATTAAACTTTCAAAATTTTCCTAACCGCCCTCAAAGTTTCATAAATGAAAGCACTCCATTGAAGCATGTTTGAATTCTTGGAGTACTTGGGTTTGTTTCCTAATTATATCTCCTCATCCAAACTCCTCGAAATCATGCACCGTTTTGTTAGATTCCCTACTGCATTGAAGAATTCCCCAGAAAATGAGAAATTTACTCAATCAAATCGACTAGTCAGGGAACAGTTCGATTGTGCTTAAGGTGATTTCAATTAAAGTTCATTATTGAGCAGTCTAAATTCAAGCATCCGAGCTTGTTTTGGCTATATCTCTTTCTATTTAACTTAATAATATTTTGTTTTTGTTGCCTATTCTTCATAGAATGTTCATCAGTGTTTCAAAATTTTTCTCAACCGGCTTGATCGCCAGTATCTCGGTTCAATTTGTCTATCTGAGTCACTTGTGGTAGAGCACTATTCTTGGTAGCTTGAGCCCAAATCCCATGGCTCTTCAGCCCATAAGCTTGGGACGTCTTAGGCAATATTTTGGGTCTAGTTTAGGCCTTGGTTTAGGTTCCTTGCAGCCCACCATGAATCCATAAGGATTCTTGGTAGTGAAGCAAGTTGAAAACATGTAGAAAGATTTACTCTTATGAATGCAAGAGAGATACTAAAGTGTGATTTCCAAGGTTGATGGAGGGATTTGGTTTAAGGGGAAGAGAATCCAGAAGGCTCAAATGAGCTAGGCTTTCGTATAAGAAGCCGTAAGGGAAGAGAGGAAAAAAAAAAGCCTTTTTTTTTCTTTTGCATTTTGCCGGGGAAAGACTTCGCTAGAAGAGGGATTCCCAAGTGAGCTTCTGGGATTTGGAGGTAGGAAGGTTCTGTTTTGAAGCTCTTCAGATTCTTGGAAGGAGGTTCTATCAGAGTATAGCCTGAGTGTAGGTTCTCTTATATTCCTAGGGGTGCGTTTGAATGATTTTGAAGTGTGTTTTTTTGAAAAATATGAGAGCCAGTTAGACCTAGTCAGGACACTGAATTTCGTGGAAAGACTTCATCCGCTGATCTACTTAAGAAACGAGGACTCACCGTATCTGGGAAAGCTCATTCACTGAGTGTCAAGGCATGAAGAGGAAATAAGGTAAGTTCAAGATCTTGATACTTTCTTGCTTCATATATTTGTCCCCCTATTCTGAGTTTTTCTGAATATAGAAATGCTCCTGCTAATACTCCAGACACTAAAGTTTAATAATTTGAAGGAGCAAATATCTCATAATACTGCACAGTTAGAAAGTAGGTTTCACAATCCTTTATGTTACTAAAGGAATGCCCACTTGATTTTTTTCACAGACCTTCATGATCTTCTCGTTGTCATGTGATTGTTTTGAGACCTCCCGCTTGTCATTCTTTGAAGGGAGGCCCGGCTTTCATGCTCATTCTCGGGGAAGGTTCGCAGGTGTGAGCCTCCATTGCTTTAGGTTCTTTTGGATTTTTTTTAGCTTCGCTTAGTTTTAATAAGGTCAGCGTAAGCCAGTTTGGCCATATCTATAAGGAACATCTTGGCTTGTTTCAGTTGGTTCTCACTTATCCGGGCTCAGAATTATGCATCGTTTGTTGTGTTAGATTCCTTATTCATTAAAGAATATTATGGTGAAATTTGAAAGAATCTTCTTAAATTTGTTGTAATTGATTCAATAGGTTCTCATTGCACCCTCATTTTTAAAGCCATCGATTGTTTTAGTTGATTCTCGCCATTCCAAAGTCTAAATGAGTGCCGTTGTTTTTGTTGGATTCCTTACTCTTTGAGGAATTTTCTAATAGAGTTTCAAAAATTTTCTCAATCAGCCGAACCGATTGGGAACCGGTTCAACTGGTTGTGTAGGGACTCAAGGAGTAGGCAACCCCTATTTTAACACTTTTCCAAGCCTAAACCCCAGAGGCCTGGCCCAGTTTGCCCAGCTGCACGGCCATATTTGGGGTTTGTGCCAAGCCTAACTTGAATTAGAGGGACCCACTCAGAGTTAGGACGTTTGAAAGTCAGGTGAGTTTGATTTCAGAATTGGTGATCGTGGTTAGTGAATTGTCATTCGGGGAGGTACAAAGAAACACCTGATAATCCCCCTCATTTTCCATTCACATTCCTTTGAAACTTAAAATCCTCAGTTACTAGATCATACTGCACAAAGCTAGTTTAGTTTCTATTAACTAACTAGATATCTGCAAGATACTAGTAACTAAAGGTGATACGTGTCAGCTTTGTATTTGTACTTATATGTACATTTGTGTCTGACTTTGATGTTTGCAGTATCAGCTTGTCATTCACCCTCTGTAGTGCTTGGATAGGGACCTAGCTGTGCATGCACCCATTGTTTTGTTTAACAAAGGTTTTATGCATGTTAGATACACGAGTAGGCTGGTGCTGATTCATAACATCCGTTTAGCCGAAAGGATTGATCATCCTCATCCATATAGTTCCCATGTACCTAATTCAGTTATTGGCTCGAGACCGAGTCTGCCTAAAGGGGTGCTACCTCACGGGTACTTTCCCAATAGGTAACTCGATCCCAAACCCGTAAATCTAGCTCGCAAATCGTTTCCCGGCCGAATCAATGAGGGTTTTGCTCTTACTTTATTTTCCCATTTAAAAAAAAAATGTGTGGAAGTAAGTGGCGACCCAAACAAAAACCGTTCCTCATCAAATGCATTTTCCAAAGCTCGAAAATCACCTGCCTTTTCTATTAATAACGAGTCGTATCGTGGCACGCGGATCAGTGTGTCCACAACCCACCCACCACCACCGAGTCGCTTCATATATTTTTCCCAAGATACATAGATTGTGAGGTCGAGTCTCTACTATTATTGCTTCATACTTAGCCTCGCAAGGGAAGGAAATCCAAACGTATGGTCTGCTCTATTATTTCGATTAGGCTCTAAAGCTGCAACCCTAGTCAGCCCCCATCCGTCGCTGCCATCCACATTTGTGGGATCCACCACCCGTCACTGATTTGTTCATCCAAGAATCCCCTCCACTAAAAAAGTCAGCTTAACTTGCCCCTTCATCACCGTGCACGTTTATATTAACAATTAAACCACTGCAAATTTCACCCGCCACACTATCATCCGCCTCGACAGACCGGTTTATGATATGCTCCAGAGGCAGGCTCGCAGCACAACATAGTGCCACCTCACAGAGACAATTTTTGGTAGCTACCTTAGTGCTAGTGTCGCCCGCTTGAGATGGGCATAGAGCTTCTACCCAGAGGTGGACTGGCTTGGCAGCACAGCCCCTACTCATGTTTCTCTTCTACATTCTTGAACAATGTCGCACTACCAAGATATTTAGACCACAAGCAAATATAGAGCTACGTCCCCGGCTTCAAGGCTAATCAGAACTCCATGGTTCAACAGATAGTTGCTGATCGCTGATATTTAACACTTTTGATCTAATGGGCTTTACAGCTCCCTTAGGGTGGCAAAGAACGGCTTCAAACGATATGTGAAGCGAGATATGAACCAATTCAGGCCGCCTAACCCGTCGGCCGCTATTTAACCCTTTCCTGAGCGTTGGGGTCCGAGAATCCATTATGGCCTTCACCGGAGTGATTAGCTCCTATCCCCTCTGTTACCATAAAGCCCACAATTCATCTGAGTCGACCGAACATCAAAGGTTGCCTCACATTGATCTTCATCAAATTAGCGCCTTCATCGCTCGCTTCACACGCTCGCTCTCAAACAGTGTCATGCTCTTGATTTTACTTGAGCATATCATTGATATAAACCTCCATAGACCTGTCAACCCATACTCAATATCCCAGCCACCATCCTTTGATGTTGCCCGCCACTTTCTGCATCAAACTATTAGTCACAGCAGGCGGTACCGCGCCATATGATAGCGCCGCTTCTTCCGCCGCAAGCAAGTAATAGGAATCGATGGTATCCACGAGAAGGCGCCCGTGAATGACGTAATGCCATGCCCGACTATTACATCCACAATTTGATCTATAAAGGCAGCATGAGCTGATCCTCAGACATGCTTCATCATGAATGATGGTAAATTAGCTACTACAAAACAATCTGCCGTTCTTTGTGCACAACGCATCGTTACAGCTGATTCGAGATACTTTACCTCCTTATAAACCCCAATGACGCCAGAATATTTTCAATTCATCCAATGAGGTTCAATGGTCGATCCGGTGGAGCTCGCCTCACCCTTTGCCTTAACGGCTTGGCAAGGGGAGGATGTTCACCAGGAGAAGCCACCGCTGATCTATCCCAACCATATTAGAGTGTCTCAAGGTGAATACATTAATATTGCATAATAGCGCGAGTCATAATTGTGCTCTTTCTTCATTGGACAGAAGGGAGCTGATGTAGGTAAATTTCTTTGGCTCTTCCAACTCCACTTCTTCCAATGGATCCATTGTACCATTATGTCCTTTCTTCCTCCCTGATTCGTGGCATACTCCGTGATTGCTTACAATAAGATCCAGGTTTTCTAATCGCACTTCCCTTCTTTTTTTGTGCAGGGTCAGTTGATAGCATTATCCTATGGCTAGATGGCTGCTCAAAAGGTTGACCTGCCCTGCACTTTTCAAATAGTTCACCATTTGGTGGTACGTTGATGGCACTGCCTTCATGGAGTGTGACGGGCTCGAGGTAGGTGTGTAAATGTAGCCCGTGACGGGCAAGGATATGCGGTAGTTTGATTGTGAAAGATAGTGCTCATTGCTGTCATCCCACAAGGAGGCTAAAAGTTGATTATCGACTTACGCTTTAAATATTACCTGGACCTAAAATGCTAGTGAATTTTGACTAACGAGAGAAAAATAATCCTAAGTTGTTTGCTAAATCCTCAATCAATTAAAACTAGGTTTCACTCCAGCTGCCAAATGATGGATCTTAACTTTAGATGATTTATTCATTCAAGATATTAATTTTGATTTACTACCGCGGGCTGACTGTTCAAGATATTCTCTCCTTTCAGATATATTTGCCTATCCCACCAATAGGGTGTATTATATCTCAAATTTCAACTCGACTTCAAACTTTAAAATGTTTAAACCCTAAATGCTACACTCGAGCCAAACATATCTCTGTTCATTCACTGACTCAACAATGTTTATTCATATCCCCAGCCATCATCTCTCATCGATCCCAGAAAACATCAATGCAATGAAACAATGTCAAGAAAATGTTTTTCCAAATAAAACTATCCATATAATGAATGAAAAATGCACTAACCATTTAATCCATTCGAATGTAATAGCGCTGCTACAATAAAAACCTAGAAATAAAACTAAACATCTCTAAGTGGAAGAAAACCATCGCAGTATGATAAACAAAGAAAGAGACAGAATAAACCTGATTTCGGTGAAAAACCCATCTCTTTCTCTTCAATCTTCTTATTCTTCATGCTTTTCCTTCAAGATTTGTGCCCTAGTAAAAGTCAACCTACAGGTGCCCCTTCAAAAGCTCAGCCAGCACCATTCCTTAGTCTCCCTTGTGCCTGAGTTAAAACTCACGTCATGCTTTCCAAAACGCTAAAATCCACCCAAACCAACCCCGAACGCTGCAAACGTCGCCCTCTGCTCTTTCATCTTCTGCAATATCGTCATAATGAGTCTCAACGTCGCGACTTTGCAGCAGCTCCCCTGTTTTTGCACCAACTTCGTAAGGTCATAACTTTGTCATCCGAACTTCGATGAGGGCGTTCTGAAATTCTTGAAACCTATGCAGGTTCATATATGGCCAGGAAAACACTTTATAAATGATTATAAAGATTGAATGTACAAAATTCTCTAACTAGTCACTTTTGAGCTCTCTTATCTTCTTCCTTCAACTACCAAGAGTCATAACTTTGTCCTTTGAAGTTCAAATGGAGTGAATAAGGTCTCTTTGGAAAGCCTAAAAAGTCTCCTATTCATCCATATCAATACTAAATAATAGTGATTCATTCAGCAGCTTAAAACATAGTAGTCATGCAAGCTGTACAGTTGTTGTAGATTTGTATTTTATCTTGTTCTTTGTCCATTATCATGGTTATCTCAACTACAAATTAAAATTTAGAGGTATTGATCACTTATTCATATACAAACTACTAAAAATATAAGTAAATATAGGGATGAAAATGGAGTATACAAGTATACTATTAGATGAACAGTCCCACTATGGCATTATAAGGCCCTAATTCTTCGACGACTGAGAACAAAACCTGTTGAGTGATTGGCCCGACTTTCACAGGAAGTGTGACATTGCCCAGCATCATTATAGTTTCTCCGTTGAATCCAGAGAGGATTCTCCTGGCTGAATTTAGCATGTCAGAAGAGATCTTCATTTGTGTGAAGGCCGAGTTAAGTAAGTTCATCTGATCATTAGATCCACCCGCACTTATGCACATCAAAACCAATAATGCAGGGTGAGCACAGGCATCATAAATACATAAATGACCCTATTCGGGTTAACTGGAGGAAAGGATATGGGGCCATCTATTGGCTAAACTTTTCTTTGGTTGCTTTCTGTGTGGACAGCATTCACCCTAGCCTTAATCGTAGGCCACCCGACGAAGTCTCTTTTGTGTCGCTTTATTAATACCGATCATCACCGGGCCACCCAAGATATAATTTATGGCTGGTCCGCTCGACAAAGGCCTATACCCGAATTCATTTCTAGAGGCCAACCTGATCCGGATGCGCATCGCTTTAATAATTATATATACATTTTTGAATACCGTAGTGAAATAAATGTCATAATCATTTCCGGTTAAAGAGGGCCCATCGTTTGTAAATTAACACTTTCATTCAATATGCATGTATGCCCTTTAACATATTATCTCATTTACAAAACATTATCCGAGTTCATCTCCACAAATAAATCAAATATGTTCTTTTCCATGAAAAATTTATACATTTTTGGTTTCATTACAAAAAGGATCTAAATAATGTCAGTGTGATGAAATACATGAGATAGCTACATTTATACTCACACGATTTGATGATGATCGAATCCCCTACGGTCTTTGCTTTTGTCCTTAGTCACTCTAAGATTTCAGTTATTATAAAAACAACGAGGTAAACATTTTCATGCTTAGTGGTTCTATGCAATTCTCTTTTCATTTCAATTAAACACAAATATGCAACTTTTCTAAAACAATGTTTTGACACAATTTCAATAGTCTAAGCAATATACATTATATATATGTGCTTATTTCACATACTTTCATTTGCAAATCATTTGATCATTTCAAAGTATACAATTTCATATGAAATATTTCATTCCAAACTCAAATAATGCATTTCACACATTTACTTATAATTTTACCCTTAAACGAATTTAACCATCATTCGCTTCTGCACAATGAATCACTGTAACACGGAAACTGGTCTGGGTCATAGATCGGTAGAAAAAAAACATTTTATAACACAGTACGGTCCCACTGGGCTGCTGATTTGTTATTTCAAAATCATTGTGTGTACACTGGCTGATACTGCTCGCCGGTCATTATTCAGAGTTGCACTATATTTCATTTGCTCACGTATTGTTATTTGACCCTTATTGGTATATTAATTTATCCTTAACTTGAATATGATGGATAAAATTCTATTAAGGGCATTAAAACTTAGTCATAGTAATTTATAATATTGTATATACATTTATACCCAAATAATACAATTTGATGCTCATGCAATTTTTATGGCAATGCATTTGAAATCAATTTTCTCAAATCGCTTAAAATAAATAACCTATGCAGTTTTCGAAAATCATTTCAACCAGCGATCACAAAACTTGAAATAAGAAGAGAAGTATGGAGAACAAACCCAAAAAGGTTGTCGCTCCTCGATTCCTATCCTCGAAATCCCGTTCTTAAGTCAGGCATCCTCATCACCAACCCTTAATCCATCACAATTAGAGAACACATATTTATTTAGGTTTCTTAAAAGTTAGGCTGCTACCCACCTTCAAGTAAAAATTTCAGAACCAATGAACCACATTTTTACCCACCCCTTCCAGTCCATTTGTTCCATAATCCATTTTATCTGTGAATTGTGAATTATCCAATCTGAGACTCAAAACTCAAGATATGTTCAAACAAACTGACTACTCTATTTTCAAAATAGAACCAGAATTTGCTCGAAAATAGAGCTTCACTTTGACAAATTTCTGGGTCCAATGGGGTCCAAATTTGAATACACTTATTTTAAGGAGATTTGTTCTCCTAGAAGTATAATTTACCTAAAAATTTTAATCACTCAATTTGGATGAGTGATGTCCAAGTTATGGCTTAAATACTAAAACTATTCCAACACACCAAAACTGTACCAAACTGGACCAGAATTTGCTTGAAAACAGAGCCTCACTTTGACGAATTTCTGGGTCCAATGAGGTCAAAATTTAAATACAATTATTTAAAGGAGATTTGTTCTCCTAGAAGTCTAGTTTACTCAAAAATTTGAATCACTCAATTTGGATGAGTGATGGTCAAGTTATGACATAAATACCAAAACTGTTCCAAAACACCAAAATTGTACCAAATTGATTCGAGTGCGGTAGAGTATGCCGGAATCAACAATATTTGTAAACCTAAACCTCCTACTGCCGTAGCATAGCTACTGCAGTATAGTGCTCTAGAGATTAGAACAGGGGATGAGTTTCTTTACCTGAATGATTTATAGTGAGGTTCAAAAATGGTGAATTTCAATTTGGATTGTGGGATTTTGTAAAAATAGGGGGTTTAATGTTTAGAAACTGAAAGTTAAATAAAATAAAATAAAATGAAAAATAGGACTCCCTGAAGTGTTAGGCTACTGGATTTAGGTTCTAAAGGCTACTAAGGGGTTCTCGGGTCGCTTTTCCTCATGTTGGGGAGGATGACCTATAGCCATTTCCCGAACCGGATCTTCATGTTGCTATAAAAACTGAACCCTAAATAAATATCTTTGAAAATTTGGTATTTTCTTCCTATTGATGGTCTCGGGCAGTGAATAACATCACCTTGACTCACTTTTCAACAACTAATAAATGATAGCTAATGAATATCACTGTATCTAACTATAAGCATACAATGAACCCTAAAAAGTTTACAATCTTGACCATTGGGTGAACGAAGGAGTTAAACTACAAAATTGGAGAAAATAAAAACATCCTTGAATCACCTTTCAATAAACCATAGATGATAACTAAGGATGTCGATGGATCTGCTTGATAAGCATCGATTAGCCTTAACTTATCAAATGCGATCATTGAAGCAGCGAAGGGATTACAACCGACGTTTGAATGAAACCAAAAATGGTAGAAAATACCTTCGATAAAAACATGAAAAACCCTCAATTTGCCTTATATCCCCTGCCTAGTAGCCTTCTTTTTCAAGGAGAAATAGGTTCTAGCCACTCATCCTCTGAGTTGTCATCCTCAAGGGGTGTTTGGCTGAGTGAAGTGAGGAAAAGGAGAAGCGAGGAGCTAGAAAGGTTTAGCGCCCCAAAAATTTATTATGAAGAAGTTATTTAGATTCACAGTGCTTGGCAGGGCTTTTTATAGCCAACACCACACCCCCATACAATACCAAAAAAACCAAGCAAATACTGTCTGATAGAGCGAAATAAGAAAAATTATAGAAAAAAAAGTTAAGAAATTTCGCACCAGTGCGAAATTTTCTCACCCCTCTGTTCTTCTGCTTTTTCTGCTCTTTTTCTGCTCCTTCTACTCCTTCTTTCCTTCTGATATCTGATCTGCAATGTTGAGTTCGACTTGAATTCTTCGTGCTTGGATCGATTAACAAATTTGGCATTAATAGCTTGCAAAAACTACAACATTAGCCTCAAAATGCGATCAGTAGAATAGTCGGGACCTTAATGTGCAAATCGGGTTAATTTGGTTGATTGGTACACAAAAAGTGCTCAAAACCTACAACAAATAGGGCTCAAAATAGCACTTTTTGGGCACTAATCACAAACTGAACTAGAATTTTCCCGAAAACAGAGCCTTACTTTGACGAATTTTTGGGTCCAATGGGTTTCAAATTTGAATATAGTTATTTCAAGGGGATTTGTTCTCCCAAAAGTCTAGTTTACCTAAAACTTTGAATCACTCAATTTGGATGAGTGATGGCCAAGTTATGGCTAAAACAAAATTATGGGTTTTGGAAAATTTTGATAGTATCTCCCCTAAAATCCCAATATTTCCTTTATACAAAAAATTTCTCAAAACCAATCCTAACCCAAAATCACTTTGAAACTTAACCCAAAACAACCCCAAAATTGATCTACAACCATTTAAAACACTTCTATTCCAATTTGGGGTTTTTATCAAACCCAAACACAACATTAAAGGGGGTTAGGGTTAGTTTCATACCTTTAATCTCTTTTTTTTTCACTTCCTTCTTCTTTGTTTGGCTCAAACACTTCTCATTTATGATCATTAGGTTCTCATCTTGACATTTTACCAATTTAACCTTAATTCTTTTATAATTTCCGGGTTTTATCATTTTTTTTGTTCTTTAACAATATAAATTCCGGAAAAATACAATTTAACTTATTTTATACCCTAAACATGTTATAAAACTACTAGGTTATTTTTAAGGCGTAACAACTCTCCCCTCCTTAAAAAAATTTCGTCATCGAAATTACCTTCATTGAACAGTTGTGGATACTACTGATGCATGGTTTCTTCACTTTCCCATGTGGTTTCCTATGTCTTGTGGTTTCTCCACAATACTTTGACCAATGGGATTCGCTTGTTCTGCAATTCTTTTACTTTTCGAGCCAATATCTCTACAGGCTCTTCTTTGTATGTTAAGTCTGGTCTAAGCTCAATAACTTCCGAAGAGACCACATGTGATGGGTCTAACCTATACCTCCTTAACATTGAAACATGGAAAACATTATGGATCTTTTCCAACTCTGGAGGAAAGGGTAGTCCATATGCCACTGGACCCACTTTCTTAATCACTTCATATGACCCAATGAACCTAGGGCTCAACTTGCCATTTTTCTCGAATCTCATGACTTTCTTCCAAGGAGAAACTTTTAAGAACACTTTCTCACTGATCTCATGTTGAATGTCTTTTCTCTTCAAGTCAGCGTAAGACTTTTGTCTATCTGCGACAACCTTTAATCTTTCTCTGATCATTTTCACATTTTCCTTGGTCTCTTGAATCAAATCGGGGCCAATTACGGGCCAATTACTTTCTTCTCACTTAACTCTGTCCAACCCAATGGGGTTTTACACTTCCTTCCGTAGAGCCTCATAAGGCGCCATTCCAATACTCGACTGGAAGCTATTGTTATACACAAATTCAATTAGAGGAATATGTCTATCCCAACTACCCTCATAGTCGATCACACAACTTCTCAACACATCTTCTAAAACTTGAATCACTCTCTCTGATTATCCATCCGTTTGCGAGTGGAAAGCTGAGTTGAAATTCAGTCGAGTGCCTAAAGCCTCTTGCAATTTTTCCCAAAATCTCGAGGTAAACCTCGAATATCTCCAACTCTTGGCCAATTTGTATAGGGTTGGTTAAAACCTTTCTTCTTAGTCAAGTCCCAGACTAGCGACAAGCTCCTCAAAGTTAACCGGGTCAACCTGCCTGAACTTCGAAGAAGTTTCATCCATGATCCACTTGCATGCGCATCTGGAACACTCTCATACCATTCTGCTCAAACTCATCAACATGCTTGATCTTCATTTTTGTTCTTCCACAACAGTCACGGACGCATACACAATAAGTCTGTGACATATTGTTGAAAGGAAATTGTTACCTAGTACTATTGTAATATTTGCATTCCCAATGTGAAGCGTTGACACTACTTCATGTTTGGAAACAAATTAAAAATTAATAATGTTTTCAGTAACTAGAGAATATAACAAAAAAAATATATATATTTTCTTTTCAACCAAATATTGGAATTTTTTAATTGAGAGAAAAAAATTATCCAACTTTTAGAGCCTAAAATAATTTTTAATTTTGTTATGGTGGAGAGTAAACGATTCCAGTGTCTCGTACAGGTCCAACCTTTCAACCATTTAGCCCATCTTCATTGATGGCTTAAAGTTGATAAATTACTTTTATTTACTACTTCAATTTTTGTTATACATAGAGGCCATTTGGTGTCACAGTTGCTCTTTCTCATTCTTCTCTTTGATTTAACGGATATTGCCCTAGTCATTACTAAACTAAAACCTATGTCGACCATGAGTCTCCCTAGGTCTTCACTTTCACAACATTTTTATTTTTATAATATTTTATTTGTTTTACAACTTTTAAAATAATAAAGGTAATAACTATGCAAGGTGAATGGTAATATTTAGTAACCAACGGTTCGATTTGGAACTCGAAAAAAATAAAAAAATATTAAAGAAAATGATTTTTTTTTTATGTTTATTTTACTGTATTAAATATAATAAAAAATTTGTTAAAATTTTACATATTTTGAGAAATTTACATATTTTAAATTTCTTAGTCTTTATATAATAGATAAATAAATAAAATGAGTTTGAATAAACATATAAAATTAATTTATTAAGTTTAAACCTAATTTTAATTTACCTCCATATATTTTTTTCATTTCTTCCTTAGAACTTTCGGGTTCCAACGGATTTATTATTATTATTTTTTATTGCAATGACCTTTTTATGTGTCCTCGTCCTAATGATTTAGAAAGGTAGGTAGGGAACAGAAAAGCGATCTTCACTATCCTAGCGAGATCCATTGCTCCATGTGTCCTTGCATGAGATGAAAGATTGTGTAAGGAGTGTGAGTACTATGGCTTTTGGGTCCAAGACCTACTACTCAATAGGCCCAGCACCTGCACGGGCCCATTGCCTGATTCAAACCTTAATACGGCCTAAAATAGTCTGTTACATCAAAACCATACGGGAACTAATTAAACGGGAAAGACCTACATCCCGTCTGAAGTCTCGAGTTCCCTAATCGGCCGTCCTATCACATACAGGATATTTATCCACGGATCTCTCAATATCCCAATCTAGTATGTCTCAAAACATTAATCCTTAATAAGGGAGAATTGGTTTTTGATAAGAAAATACAAATTTGATCACTAAGTTTGTGATATTATCTCTCTAAAAATAAAGGAGAATTGGTCTTTGATAAGGAAAAAGAGATTCTATTTCCAAAATCACAAGATTATGCTGAGAATCAGGAGAAATCGAGTATAAGTAAAACTCCCTTCAAGTGAAAGGTAGGCAATTCTAACTGCACAGACTTTCTTCTTCGTCTTCTCCATCCTTTTGCTGACTTAATCATTGGAGAGGCGGTCTACACACCGCCGTTGGACCTCATTTTTTGCAGGTTCACGTAGCTCTGTTGATGCCCTGAAGCAGATGATCTAGGTAACAAAAATTGGCGCCGTCTGTGGGAACCGAGCAAAAAGTCTCATCGACGACGTGCAAGAGCTTGCCTTCAATAGCTATCTAGTAGCCCTCCACCACCAGTAGCTCTGACGATTCCTATTCCCGCATCTGATTCGTCTGATACAGGTGCAATGACTAGCAACCCAGTGATCCAGTCACCTGAAGATCAATTTCTTCATTGGCTTCCAGATATGGAGTAGAAACAAGAGGAGCAAGCGAGACAGATGAAGGAATTGCATGAACGCATTGAGCACAGCGTGAAAACGATCGTCTGCGGGCCCAAGTAGAAAAAAGGGGCGTCTTGATGAAAGAGACGCGTAAGATAGTGGTCAAGCAAAGCATTCAGTCGTTTGCGATAAAGGAAAGAAGCCTATCGTCCTTGACGATGTAGATATCCCGGAAGATGACGAGTTATCCTTAGACAGCTTGCCAAATCTCTCCTTAGAAAAAAGCAACAAGGATAGATCACGCCAGAGACACTCACATTGCCTTGTATGCAGCAATTCCAACAGTGGTACGTTCCGCCGGGCAATGGGCCGAGGTCAGAATCAGCCAAGCGAAGCGCCTGGGAACACATTTACTTTACCTACAGGCACAACGCCGCCCATGCAACCGGTTTACCCCGCCTTTGGAATAGGGAATGCGCTCTACATACTGCCTACAACAACAATTCAAAGTCCCAATGACATGCTCTCTTCCCCCAGGCGACATCATGATTGAGCCACGAGAAGGGTTAAATCGTACCCGACCTTTGCTATGTTCGACGGCTCCAGCGATCCTTATGACCACATGCCATTGCAACCCCGGGCAATATTTGTAAACATCGGGAGAGGCGATCACTGTGAACCTGGCTCGGCTAGTCTCCAAGGGTCGGCGCTAGCATGGTTCCATAGGCTCCCACGTAATTCGGTAAATTCATTCAGTGAGCTTTGGACCGTATTCATCTCTCAATGCCTTTGTTCAATACAATAGAAGAGGAATATTAGTTCTTTGCAGACTATAATCAAGCAAGAAGAGGAAACCATACTGGACTTCACCAGGAGATTTGGGCAAGTCGTCCAGTAGGTAGAAGTTTATAGCATGGACGCATTCCTTCATAACTTCAGGAAGAGCTTCGCGCCGTCTACTCCGTTCTTCCACTCATTGTCTTTAGACTCGCCAACTATAATGGAAGAATTGTACAGACGGGCAAATAGATATTCAACCTTAGAAGATAATATCCATGCAGCGATTCAAACTGTCATAATCACAAAGCAAGTAATTGGAAACAATAAGCGAGAGGGAAGAAGCGCTGAGCCGTGAAGGACAAAGCCCAAATCGGGCGACCCGAGACCGGTAGAAGGAAAGGGAGCCCCCGTAATTCACTCCTCTGAATATCACTTATGAGAGGCTGTTGTCTCTCATTCGCGACTTGCCAGATTTCAAATGGCCTGTGCTAATCCATATGGACCTCTCTTAGATAAACCCGTCCATACAATGCGATTATCACAGAGATCATGGGCATGAGACCAATAGGTGTGAAAGCCTAAAATTCCTGGTACAAAGACTGATTAAAGCGGGGCACCTCAAAAGATATATAAGGGAAGTTTATCTCGAGGAAGAATCCGCACCTACAGTAGGAAGAATCACAACCAAATTTTAGCCAGACTTTCCCGACCCAGCCCTTGTAACCATATACCTGGAGGGCCGTCAATGATCGCACCAATCAAAACAACAACAAAAGAAGCTTCTAAGAGCAACCACGATCAAAGCTCGGGTAAACGCTGTCCACACAACCGATAGCTGGGAAGAGACTAAGCCTATAGACGGCCCCATATCCTTTCCCCCAGTAAACCCGAATAGGGTCATTGTTCCCCATTAGGATGCACTTGTACTCACCCTTTGTATTAACGATTTTGATGTACATGTGGTGCCTGTAGGGATCCCGCGTCACAAGTAGATTATTTCAGAACTCCGCCTCTTCAACCGACATGAAGCTTTCACTAATGTTGAATTCCAAGTAACTATCCTTCCTGCTTTCAAGAACGCAACAACCACAACACTGGAGATATCACACTGCACAAGGTGGCCAATCACCCACAGTTTTATTCTCGCTGTCGAAGACTCAGCCATACACCGCATAGTAGTGGTCGTTACATCACGAAGGTCGCCCCCTTCAACATATCATCAAATGGTTAGTTATTTAACCAGTGTGGGGTAGGTCGATCTTCTAAGCAGCCAACTGGCCGCACAACAATGCTACTAATTATCTATATGGGAATAGAGAGAGGAAAAGGGTTTAGGTGGTCTTCCCTCAGACCATTCCCACGCAGCACCATGTGCCGCCGCCTGTATAAGGTAAGAAAAGGATCCGTTAGTTGTGGATCCTCTAGAGACAGTAGCGTTGAACAAGCAAGAGAAATTCATATATGTCAGCACCCTGTTATCTAGTGAAGAAAAAGAACATCTACGGCATAGCTGTCAGAACGATGTATTCACCGAGAGTCATGTGATGGCCGACTAATCTGCATTTCATAAGATTATTCCAAATAAAGGTAGACAATCTTAATTGAGTGTAGTTTTATCGCAGGTGAAGTATCTGAATGGCTTGCAAACTAAAGGGTCTTCTCCGAAGAAGGGTGGTAAATGGCATATACTACACTTAATCTTTAATGAATCATGCCTAAAAGACAACTTCCCTCTTCCACGAATAGATCAAATCGCTGATGCCTCTACCGCATGGATGTCGCTATCGACTTCCTGGGCCATCACCAAATTCCAATGCACCTGCTTGATGTAGAGAAAACGACCTTCATTATGCCGCATGGGCTATACTGGTATAACGTGATGCATGTTAGTTTGAAGAACGCCAGAGCAACCTATCATAGACTGGTGACCAAGATATATCGACCAATGATTGGCAGGACAATGGAAGTCTATATTGATGATATGCTTATTAAGACCAAAGAATGCCTTGATCATACGAAGCACTTGCAAGAAACTTTTGAGCTACTACGCACGAACGGTATGAAACTCAATCCCCTAAAGTGTGCGTTTGGAGTCAATTCGGGTAAATTCCCGGGCTTCATGGTGACGCAAAGGGGGATTGAGGCCAATCCTATTCAACACAAGGCCATTATGGAATTTCATACTCCTACCACCAAAAAAAGAGTGTAGCAACTGACTGGTCGGTTGGTAGCTCTAAGGCGATTCATCTCTCGTTTTACAGAGCGATTGAAGCCATTTTTTACCACTCTAAAAGAGGCTAAGCAGACCGGCTGCGATAGAGAATGCGACTAGGAACTTATAGCAATCAAGCATCTCACTGAACTACCAATTCTGGCTAGCCCTGAGACAGGTGAAACGCTCTATCTTTACACAGATGTTTATGATGTTTCAATAAGTGCAACTTTATTCAAAGAAGATAAGCACCGACAGTAGAAGCCCATATTCTTTATAAGCAAGTCCCTATCCGAGGTAGAAACTTGATATACCCATCTCAAGCAGGCGGCATTGGCCCTCAAGGTAGCCGCCAAAAAACTTCGCCCCTATTTCCAGGAGCACCCTATTACTATACTTACCAACCTTCCTCTGAGAAGCATTATACATAAGCCCAACTTATCAGGGCGAATGACTCAGTGGGCAATCAAACTAAGTGAGTTCAGATTCAATTTAAACCCCGCCTGGCGTTGAAGGGACAAGTACTAGCTGACTTCTTAGAAGAAATTCCTCAACAAGAAATGGAACCGTGATGTATCTACCGGTGGACTTTCAATGGACGGCGCCACAACAGACGTAGATATACTGGGCCGCAATTTAAAGCCCCAACCGGAGAAGTCATTAAACATACCATACGTTTGAATTTTCCTGCTTCTAACAATGAAGCCGAATATGAAGCGATCATAGCCGGGCTTGATCTCGCAATCTCCATGTCCTCAGAAAAAATCATCATAAGAAGTGACTCTCAATTGGTGGTAGGGCAGGTAAATGGAGAATATGAAACAAAAGATCCGTGTATGACCAAGTATGTGAGTCTAATCAACCCTACTGCTGGGGAAGTTTTCAGGGGTTTGGCCAAGTAGACCATGTCCCGAAGTCAGAATGAAAAGGCAGCGCTGGGCTATCGTGAGCGCATCCCTACTCACAAAGGAAATAAGGTTCTCCTCGTATAATTATTAGCCAGAGTCATCGATCACTACCCACTAGGTGAATGAAATAGATGAAACAGGTCCTTCTTAGATGACTCTAGTAGCCCACTATTTAAGTTCGAGGGTAACTGCTGGATAATAGAGTTGAAGCCCATAAGATCCAAGTCTAGGTAGCTTGGTTCTCCCTCATTAACAGTCAATTGTATAAACGGTCCCTGGGAGGGCCCTATCTTAAATGCCTCACTCAACAACAAGGACAATACATTTTGGTAGAACTCCGAGATGGGATATGCGGAAATCATCCAAGCGGCAGGATGTTAGCACATATAGCTCATACCTAAGGCTACTATTGGCCGACCATGTGAGTGCCTATGTTAGGAAGTGTGATTCGCCGCGCCGACAGCCCCCCCGTCCCAAAAACTCCCTGCTTAAGATTTAACAACCATAACAAGCCCCGACCTTCGCCACAGTGGTATTGACATAGTCAGCCATTGCCTACCGCCCCACTTCTCACAGCTATTGCTAGTCACACCAACTACTTCAACAAATGGATAAAGGCCAAAGCCTTTGCATCCATTAAAGACAAGGAAGTCATTCAGTTTATAAGGAAAATATACAGGCAAATTGGGATAATTTAATCAATTCAGAACACAACAGCCACAGCTTCAATAGTCAGGTATATAGGAACTTCTACAGCGAATTGAAAATCAAAAACCTATTCTCCACCCCGTGGTACCTGCAAAGCAATGGCCAGGCAGAGGCGTCTAACAAAACACTCTTGTCAGCTTTGAAAAAACGCCTACATTCAGCCAAAGGAAAGTGGGTAGAAGAGCTACCAGGAGTGTTATGGGCCTACAAGACAACCAACCGAAAGCCGATAAGGGAATCACCATTCACCTTCACATACGGGATGGAGGCTATCATCCCCATGGCACCTGGATGCTCCACCATTCAACTGGAATTCCCGAGGAAGCACCAAATATCAAGGTGTAATCAAAGACCTGGACACGGCTGACGAACTTCGGGAGGCAGAGGTCAGACAAGATAGCATCATACCAACAAAGGGCTGCAAGCCGCACAACCGCCAGAAAGCCACGTATATTCAAAGCTGGGGAATTAGTCCTAAAAAGTGGTTTTTTTTGAAACACGGCTTAACTCCAATAGATGAAGTTCCAGCCCAATCGCAAGGACCACACGTTGGTTCGAAAGTGTAGATACCGGTTCTTACGCTACTGAAAGCGTGCTAGACGGATCGCTGCCTCGTAATGTGGAATGCCATGCACCTTAAGAAGTATAATCAGTAATGTATTCTTTGAGGAAATTATCATCAATAAAAGATTATCCTTTACACATTTCCTCTTAAAACCTACAATTACTTCTTTCTAAGAGACCAGATACAGTTATTATCCGATTGACATTTAAAAGTCCAGATACGGTTGTTGTTCGGATGGCATCTAAAAGACCATATACGGTTATTGTCCGGATGACATCTAAAAGTCCAGATACGGTTGTTGTTCAACTGGCATCTAAAAGTCCAGATACAGTTGTTGTCTGGCTGGCATCTAAAAATCCAGATACGGCTATTGTTTGACTGGCATCTAAAAGTCTAGATACGATTGTTGTCCGACTGGCATTCTCTAGACATGGTTGCTGTCTTGCTGGAATTTTTGACAAACATGGCTCATGCCTTGTTTACATTTTCAAATCTCATTAAAATATGCTAAGTGTCGACAGAGATTACAAATAAAGTATCTATGTATTAATGGCTAAACGGCGCCACTTGCAAAATTTCCCAAAATAGCCGAAGCTAACATATGAAAGAAAGCCCTATTCCTGGAAACAACACCCCCCCCCTCTAAGTATTCAACCACCCCTCCTTGATCTACTTCTGCATCTTTGGCCTCAACGGTTGCTGGGGCTGGGGGGCACCTTGGGTTGATAAAAAATTCTGGAGGAAGTGAGTTGGAAAAGTTAGGCATGCCATCCGGATCTGGGCCTGCCTCCTACGTATATTGCTTTCAAAGCGCAACACCCATAAGAAGAAGAAGATGATCTCCAGATATCCCTGGTAGTCTTTCACCATGTCTTCCCTATTCTTGCCTGCTCGAGCAACAAGGGAAGACACCTGACCTTTGGACGCCTCGAGCTCCAGCAAAATCGCTGCTCGTCGCCCCCATGCGGTGAGCCTAGCCTCTAAGGCTATCTCACTCTAACTCATACCCGCCTCCCCTCAACCCTGAAAGAATTTAGGTCCTTAGTCATATCAACTTCTACCCTAGCTTTGTCATCTCCTGTTGACATAGCCACTAAACAGCGCCCGGCTTAATTGCCATCCCTCAGCCTCTTTATTTCTTCGCTTCGATAATGCTTATGCTACTCGGGCCTCTTTCTCCTAATGCTTTATCGAAGATTCCGCCTTAACTAGAGAAGCGGTCAAAGTCTGATGATGTGAAGTGGCCGACTAGGAATAAAGTCGCGGTTTCTCGACTTCATCTAGGCAGGATTGAAACTCTCGGTGCTGGCGACCATATTCCGGATGGTCGTCACAACCTAAAAAGGAACATGAGTTAGAAGAAAATTACTACACAAAATTCGATGGGGTAACTAGATTTTGTGAGACGAATTCAACGGTGGAGTCCGTTTCATCATCCGAAATCTAAAAAATTTTCGGTTTTCAACTGAAATTACCGCTTTCCCCCTATTGAGAAAAATTGAATTTTTCTCGGGTTTTACATTCTTCTCCCCTTAACAGAATTTCGTCCTCGAAACTCACACACACTTGCACACACAACCAAATGCATATGCAATAGTCATTCTAGTTCCAATATTAGACATTCAATATTAAACAACGCACCTTCATCTTCAAATAGGAAAGGATAGGTGGCTCGCATCGTGTCCTCGCGTTCCAAAATTGTCTCCTCCACTCCTCGCTGTTGCCACAACACTTTCACTAGCCTCATGCTCTTGCATCGCAAAACCCGATCCCGCCATCCAAGATATACCAGTCCCTCCTCGAAGGTCCCACTCAATATTAATAGCACCTCCCCAAATCCACTACATGTCGGATCCGAGAAGCTCCGCATCACGTAGACGCACACCTCACGACACCGACAAACTCGTGGTACATGAACTCGATATGCAACTGTACCCACCCTCTAGAGTACCTCGAAGGGCCCAATATACCTTGGCACTAGCTCCCCTCACTTTCCGAATTTGACCACTCCTCTCTTAGGCATCACCTTCAAGAAGACGTGATCACCCACCTTGAACTCTGTGAGGTCGATGTCGCCTTTCGCAGCTCTTCCCGACCTAAGTCAGAAGAAGACGCCTCGAGACAAATCCACCTTTCCTCGAGGGTGTCTCTAATCGTATCCGATCAGTTGATGGGGCCTCTTCTACCTCCGTCCAACAAATCGGGATCCATACGGCCTCCCATATAAAGCCCCATAGGTGCCATCCGATACTCGCTTGATAATCGCTGTTATAAAGGAATTCCACTCATGCGCGCCTCCTAGCTACCCTTAAGATCCGTGACACATGCTCGCAAAGATGTCCTCTAAAACTCTCGATGTCTTCCGACTAACCATCCGTCGAGGATGCAAACGCAATGCTCATCGCCAACTATGTCCCCATAGCTCTCTGGAAACTCTTCCAACAAGTGTGTCAGAACCCGGATCCCCGTCCAGACTATGGACATTGGTACTCCATGTAGCCGAACAATCTCTCGAAGATACAACCGACAGAATTCCTCCAGTGTGAAGGTCATCCACATCACTAGAAAATGTGCCGACTTAGTGAGTCGTCCACAATCACCCACACCGTATCATGCCTCCACGGTGTTCGTGGCAAGTGGGTCACAAAGTCCATCGTGACGTGCTCCCACTTCCACTCCACTACCTCTAATGGATGAAGTAGCCCTACTAGCTTCTGATGCTTAGCCTTGACCCGCTGACACTTGAGACATCGTCGAACAAAATCTCCAACTTGTCGCTTCATTCCTCTCCAATAATATTACGACGTAAAGATTCTGCGACATCTTTATGTCACCCTCGATGCACAAAGAAAATAGAGCAAAAGGAACTCCGAGGATCTCCTTTCGCATCGATCACCGAGGAACCATAACCCGTCCCTTATACCAAAGACTACCATTTGTGTGGATGGTCGAGCCTTCGTCACCCGTACCAGACCGTACCCGGTCCTTGATGGACGATATCTCTACGTCTTGCCCCTAAGACTCAATTACTTTGATCGGCAGGACATGTGAGCCACCAAACTCCCTAACGCCCCCCAGCCCCGACCACATGATCGCAGCCTCAAACCATCCCATAGTCTCAAGCATCTGCCACTCCCGAGAAACTACACTAGCCAGTACTCCCCCTGACTTCCGACTGAGTGCATCAACCATAACATTCGCCTTACTAGGATGGTAATGCAAAGTGAAGTCATAATCCTCCAGATACTCCATCCATCTACGTTGCCTCATGTTGAGGTCCTGCTGTGTGAAAATATATTTCATACTCTTGTGGTCTAAAAATACTTCAACTGCTCACCATACAAATAGTGGCGCCAAAATTTTAAGGCAAAGACAATGGCCGCTAAATCCAGATCATGTGTAGGGTAATTCTACTCATGATTCTTTAGCTATCTAGAATCATAAGCTACAACCCTCTCGAACTGCATCAAGACACATCCCAAATCCGTCCCTGGCATCACACAAAGATATCAGGTACCTTGTCCCCTGTTTTCTCGACCATAGAGCCGTATAAGCCTCCTTTTAATTCTAGAATGCCTTCTCACACAGGTCATCCCACTCAATTCTCACTTCCTTCCGGTCAATCTAGTCATATAGGTGCCGCTTAGTCGAAGAAATCCTTAATGAACCTCCCTTGCACACCCGCTAATCCCAAGAAATCACAGATCTCAAAGACTCCACTTCGCCTCAACTCATAATGCCCTTACCTTATCGTGGTCTACCGGACACTGGGGCTTCAACACCGACGTGTCCTAATAATTTCACCTCAAGAAGCCAAAACTCAGACTTACTCGAACTGCATACAACCGATGGTCCCCGAGTGCCCTGAGAATTACCCGCAAATGATCCTCATGCTCCTCCTCAGATCGGGAGTAGATCAAAATGTCGTCAATAAAGACCACAACAAACTGATCTAAGTAGGGCTGGAATACCCTATGCATGAGATCCATGAACGCTGCTGGAGCATTCGTAAATCCGAAGGGCATCACTGTGAACTCGAAATGCCCATATCGTATCCTAAACGTTGTCTTAGGGATATCAGTCTCCCTAACTCTCAACTGATGATAATTGATGCAAAGGTCTATCTTGGAGTAGACTCGCGCCCCTTTCAGTTGATCAAGAAAATCATCATTCCTTGGTAATGGATACTGATTCATGACCGTAACCCTGTTCAACTGTCTATAATCAATGCACAGTCGAAAGGTCTTGTCCTTCTTCTTAGCAAATAGAACCGGAGCGCCCCATGGTGAAGTGCTCGGTCTAATAAAGCCCTTATCCAATAATTCCTGCAATTGGACCTTAAGTTCTTGCAACTCAACTGATGCCATCCTATGAGGAGTCATAGAAATGGCCGACGTACCAAGGTGTAACTCAATAACAAAGTCTGCATCCCTATACAGAGGTACTCCTAGTAGCTCATTTGGAAAAACATCCTCATACTCGCAAACCACCCAAGGTAGACTCCAAACCCGTGGTCATTCGTCGTGTGTTAAGGCTTTACTAAAGAACCCATCAACCTGGGTCCACTCCACTGAGTCGTGCATGGTCCGGGGTAAAGCATCATGCTTCTCCCCTTGAAACATAACACAATATCGTCCCGTATGAACTCCACCTACGATCACAATCAATGACTTCCACTCTGTGTCACAACCAATCCATGCTAAATGACATCAAAATCCCGATATGTCCATCACCCAAGTGTCCACCGTGAGCAAGTAACTCGAGACTCTAACTCACAATCCCGACATATCTGATCGACACTCACTCTAGTTCCTACGGGAGAATTCACATACAACGGCTTTTCCAAGGTTTCAACCTCTAAGCCAAAACTTTTCACACATTATTCAACTATAAGCATGAATATGATGCATCCAAATTTAAACAACACTCTTGTGAGAGCGAAACGCACTCTGTATATCGATCGACCAGCAGTTTTCACTCTCGCACTCACAACGTAGACATGCCCTTGGGTCCCTAAAGTACCGGCTTGGAAGTCTTAGCCTCGACCTTGACCCATGCCCTAGCCTATATGGCCCATCTATGAAATAGTAGGTACTGTGGCAAAGACTCGGGATCGACATCGGCCTCCGCCCATGCTAGGTAAGGAGGAACAAAATGTTTGGCTCGCGCATGTCCCAATCGATGATTGGAACCGTGATGTCCCATAATTCCGGATCTCGCTTTCATGGACAATCCCGTCTCTACGTGCCTGTGCTTATGGCAACTGTAGCATGTCATCTACCCCGCTCCTCAAGCAAAGCCCTAATCCTACTTTGGCCTGATGGTCGCGCATCATCCCTAAAATCCGTACAAAGCAGAAGTATTCTACTTCTTCCTAGATCTAGAAGAAGATTGATTCTCCTTTCTCTTAGTAGTAGCACCCATGCCCTGGATGCTTCGTAGGTCAGTTTTATTTTCCAATGGCCAAAGCCACTCGACCCACGAGTCCCCTCCTCCCATATACGCCGAGGACGATGAACCCTAGAGGTTATTCACCCTCCCGGCCCATCACAGACTAGTTCATGAAGGGTATAAATATAGCGCCAAGCAGACAATGATGGCATCTGCAATGCCTATAACCTCTCTAAAGGCCTGTGGGTCAAAACATCACGTGTGGTGGTTTAATTATCATCCCAAGGACTTAATTCCCATGTCCTCTTTCCCGATTTTCCACCATACAAGCTTCAAATATAAATGAGATTTCTTTTCTCTGTCTAACTACTGTATGTGCCACTACTAATAGACTTACATCTCAACTTTCACTGCTCATTTTGTTCTCAGACTCTAAGGTTATGCTTTCTAACCCTAGTGTCTCAAACTCTTTTCCTATATACATTCTTCCATATATATAATTCATAATAATTTATAACACACAATCACACACACAAAAAGATGTTAAACACAAAACACGTAACACATAACAATGCATGATCTAAACCAACACATCGAGTCCTAGGTATTCGTGATACCTAAGCTCCGATACCAAGCCGTGACGCCCACGCTTCCGGTCCCAAGATAACCCATCAAATCTGAATTTCGTCTATATCGTCTCAAGACTTAAGTCTCGTACCGACCAAGACTAACTACTCGTGGACACCGAATTACTTGACACCACTTCCATACGTCCCTTCACCAGGACCCATTCATTCATATTTAAATCTGAAATATGAAAAGAAAATGAATAATTACAGTCCGTAGGGGTTTGATAATTACCCTCTACCATAATTATATACCCGACTATTTATACAATAGTCCAAAAGGATTTTTATAAAATCCTTTTATACAAAAAATTTTTACAAAAATGTTACTCGAGGCCAAATGTTGGCCTCCTTCGCAATCATGGCCTCAGAGCACCGTCTCGCACCGAAAGGCTCTACGACAGCCGAAAGAACGCTCAGCATAAAAATTCTCCCACAAAGCGCGCCCCACCTAAAATGCACATGCAATGGCAACCATGAAAACGTCCAATCACATTCCATATAAATAATGCAATCCTATATGAAATATTACGTGTCGTGCATGAGATGAGACTCCTCATGGCCACAACCCGAGTCTCGAACGACTCCCTCACACCTGCAATGCCAAGTGTGAAAACCAGTCATTGGTTTTTCACCCAATGACTTAAACTATCGATGTCCTAATATTCACTTAAAACTTTAATTATCAAATCGGTGTTGTTAATGGCCACGCTCTTTTTTGGGTCACAATCAGATCGCTGTGCGCCTCTACCAACATTTTACAGTGCTTTCACCACGGTGATCATGTTTAATCACATATAAATTCGTCTTTCACCCTTCGGGTCGTGGGGTATCTCGCTACGCCTCAAACACACGTGATTAATATTTATTATTGTTTTATACAACCGCGACTCTCGATTTTGGACGTGGTCTCATTTTTGAGCTCACCACACATTCACCAGACAGGAATACCAAGATTCATGCACCTATAATTCGACTCGATCGCGATGCGACCAAAGCAAGATACGAAATACAATCATGTCATTTCATGCTATGTCATGCTACATGCAACATTTATAAATTTCAGATAATTATATTTCCTACATATAACTTCCATTCATCACAATTTTCATGTTAATACATCACGTAAGCACATATTAACATGATTTTTACACACAACAACATTTTATTTATTTTTCCAACAATATACACAAAATGGCCTAAATCTCGGACCCATATAAAACAAGGCACCTCTTGGTCCCTTCACGGCCATGTTCCATTCGTCACCAAATTACTGTGATACCAAAACACACAACAAAACCATAAGACATTAGTCCCATGATCAAAATTAGTCCTGGATCGTCGAAAACAGCCTAAAACTCTTTCCGGATTGTCCGAAACAAATCCCAAAACATGTCTGATCAATCTCAAAATAAGGTCAAAATTTCCATTAAGTCCCAAAATCTTGGGACTAAATCACACGACTTATCATGGCCCCGAAAACAACCTATGCCATTACATGGCTTTTAGGCTAAAAATATTCTGCGAAAATTTCTACCGTGAGTTTTGACGGAAACTCCAAGAGATTTGCACCATCGTGCTTGCAATGCGGATCGACTTTTTCTTCTGCCTGACGAAGACCGACGACCCGATTTCAGTAAATCTTAGAGAAAAGGTAGAGTTTCTCTCTCTACCCCTCTCTTCTCCTCCTCTCTCTCGCTCACTGTCCGTTTCTCCTTTTCTCTTTCTTCTTTTTCCCTTCTCTTTTGTTTTTATCTTCCATTTTGATCCTCATCAAACAAATTGGTCAAGTAGGGAAGCTTCCTCCCCACTTTCCCTCCTTGACACATGTCATTCTCTCAATTTTCTTAATTTTTTCTTTTCCCAAAATTTCCCTCTTTTGACACTTGGCCCAATGTGAGCCATTCATCCAAATTTGCTACACCCCATGGCTCATGCCATGTGTCACCCGACACCTGGTATCTCGAAAAACGTGAAATTCCGACTATCTCGAAATCCGACGAAATTCGATGGGGTAACTAGATTTCGCGGGATGAATTCAATGGTGGAGTTCATTTCATCATTGGAAATCTAGAAAATTTTCGATTTTCAACCAAAATTATCGTTTTCTCCTTGTTGAGAAAAATTGAATTTTTTCCAGGTTTTACAAGACCTATCTCAAGTGATTAAGAGCTCAAACGGGCATACAGAGGGGAAGAGTCCAAGGTTTATGTTAAAATAGGGACAAAAATTTATGAACAACATAATACTATAATGTAATACAAAGTGAATACCGTAAAAAAAAAAAAACAAAGATGTATGTTTAGCTCATTAGGATTAAGATGTACATATAAATAAAACTATTATGTTAAGGGTTCATAAACAATTAAAAATGTGGACGTGAAAAAGGAGAGGAAAGATTGTTCAAAATGAAAAAGGGAGAGAAAAGTAAAGGGAGAACATCACTATCATGACTTATATTCTCATTATTGGCAAGGTTGTTGTTACATCATATTTAAGAATGTAAATACTTTAGTAGTTTTAAAATATTTAGTTATTAAAAATATATCATATTCTAGAAAAATATTTTTTTCTTCTTCTAATTTTGTCTGCTTCAAATGGTTGTTCATTATATTATTTTATTAACTATATAATCATATATTTTGTTTACTTTTAGTTATTTTCATATTTATTATCTTACACAAGAATGTATATTTATTTTAAATACTATTTGAATATTATAGATCAAATATAGCAAAAGAAGAAATTGATCTAATACCACTATTTCAACTATCAAACTATTAACCAAATCACACAAACAAATATAAGTAGAAGAATAAATGAACATAAGATTTTAACATGATTCTACAATATGATCCTTATCTCCATGAAGTGTATTGATATTTCCTAATAATCCATTAATCAAAGATTAAGAAAGAGCAATGATGAAACTTAGCAAATATGACTCAAGTAACAATTAAAAATCCACCAAAAAAAAAGTTTAAATGCATATCAATAAGGCCAAATTCATCAATTATTATCATATAAAAAATTTCTATTAGACGATATATCATGAGCTAGGAAAATGTTAGGAGGTAGTGGTAATACTAAAGCTCCATTTGGAACCTGAAAAGTACTAGAGAAAGAAAAAAATACTAAGTAAAATAATTTTCTCATATTTAATTTCACCATGGAAAATATAAAAAAAAATCAAATATAATAAAGATTCCTCAAAAAATTTTATTTTCCTCTCTATTTTATTTCCTTAGTACTTTTCAGGTTTTAAACGAAGCTTAAGGCTCAAATTGGAACCCGGAAAATAGTAGGAAAAGAAAATAGAGAGGAAAAGTTGAAAGAAATAAATTATAGAGGAAAATAAAAAAATAGGTTTAAACCTAATAAATTAATTCCATATCTTTATTCAAACACATTTTATTTGTTTTTCTCTATTATGGTTAAAGACATTATATTCATATTAAACCAAAACTTATGTTTGAGCTTTGTGGCTAGTCATTTAACAAGGTATTAGAGTTTGGTTTGACACCAACTTGTTAGAAAATAACTAGAAGTGGATGAAAGATAAAGTTGAAAGATGAAAACCATCATCAAAAGTTCTTTCATGTCAAATCATCAAAAGTATAAGCTAAAGCGGAAGCGTACCTTGATTTATAATGAATATGATGGTGAGAAGAGATTGATCTTGATCTTCAAACCTTGTAACCAAAACTTAAGTTATCAGTTATGATATTCCAAGTCTTGTATGCATAAGTCCTCTAATTCCTTAAGAGTCTCTTCTCTTTTATGATGGGATGATAGAAAGAAAACCATGTTGTTCATATGACTTGGGGACCATAATCTATTTATGTTTTTGTCATACTCATATGAAGAGTCATGATACATCCTCATTATGAAGATTAATGATACATTACCAAATTCATGATACATACCGATTAAGAAGATTCATGATATATTACTAGATTAATGATACATCCTCATTAGGAGGATTCATGATACATTTCCAGATTCATGATATATCCTCTTATGAGGATTCATGATACACTCTTCCATCATAAAGAGTCATGACCTTTCATTTCTTATTTCTAATTTAACCCATCATAAAATTAGAAATAAGACATTTGGTTTCTGCACATTACAAAGCCATACCAAATGCAATGTTTGTAACTCTATCAACTTAATCTAAATCACTTCACTGGAGTTAATTCCTCAAAAAGCCAATAATGCATATTTAGTGATATATGTAGACCTAGATTTTAGAAAAATTTCCAACACAACTCTCTATAGTTTATTCCCCATTTGTTTTTATAAGTTCATGAAGGACTTTATTTAGTTTGTTTGACTCTCCATGTGCAATATGGAGCCTAAGAAAATATGTAAAATTTTGAGAATTACATTTTCCACAGTAAAACCAAACATGCGAAAATCATTTTCCTCTACATACTTTCCCTAATACTTTTTGGGTTCCAAACAAAGCCTAAAGTTGTGCTTGGTCCATGGATGGAAAGTATAAGGAAAGAAAAGGATTTTCTCATTTTGATGTCTAATGCAAAATTTCAAAGAAAAGCAAATATACATAAAATTATTTAGAAACTTACGTCTTTTAAAATTATATAATCTTTATAATGAAAAATGAAAATAAATAAAATTACAGTGGAAGTAATAGATAAAAATAATACATAGATTTTATTTTATTTTCCTTCATTTTTTTCTTTTCTACTTCTTTTCCTCTTTAATTTTCTTACTTGCATTTTTTTCACTTTTTTGAGAACCAAACAATAGCCTAAATTAATATTAGATGGGCTAAAATAAAAGTATAAATCACATGCATGGTTAAATGACAATTAGTTTTTACTTTGAATTTAAGCATCTCGGTTCAAATGTTTATGCAAACATTTTTCCAAAATTTGAGGGGAAAATTTTTTTTTTTTTTCCAAAATTCTAGGCCCCTCAAGCCCTATGTACATCCACCAATGCGCTAATCCTTCAACCTTCATAAGTTGATGGGGAGTCTCAACCCTCGACCTCATGAATGCAGGACAATATAATCGATTTTAAAATTACAACACAAACTTAGTGTAAAAGGATATCTATAGAAAAACAAGACTTTCAAAATATCTTAACACACTTGATTAAAGTACATCTCTGACATATATAAGCGAGTGTTCTCACACAACCCTCGATGTTTCAATTATGATTGGGCTGACTTTAGTGCAGTGCGTCCGAACCCCCTCTTGTAGGTCTTAGTGTGTGCAAAGCATATGTGATAGATTGGCATTAAAGTAAGAGCACACACAATTTTTTCATGGTTCGGAAATCTACCTATGTCCACTTAGATTATGCTCAGATGTTAAAGATTTTTAATTAATTTGATTCAAGGTTTACTAATTAGCCTTATGTGGTACGAGATTCTCACCTACCGACCCTTCAAACCTAATCAATGTTAGTGGAATTCAGAATGAACTCCCTCCATTCCCCTCTCTATATCATCACACACTCATGACTCACATTACAACAATATAAGATGAAGAAAATAAACAACATCATATTTCACACACAATGAAAGGCTTTTAATGTGAAATACCTCTATCACAGTGGAAATAGGAAACTTGCTACTCAAGTATCCTCATCATGATAGAATCCTAAATTGTTTCTAATTCAGATTTGGATAACTTAGACGTTCAGATCTTCTATGGTTTGATCTTGATCTTTTGTGATTTGATCTTGATCTTTTGTGATTTGATCTTTATCTTCTTTCCAAATAGATCCTAGACACATTAGTTACTTGCTCCTCAAGTTCCTTGGTCTTCAAGCTAGCAGACTAATGTGCGTCCCACAATTGCTCTGCTTCTACTTTGGACTCTTTGAGACTCGTGTGTCCCTGCACTGTAGGAAGGCCCATGTTTGGACTACCTCCTGGTCTTACCAAGGAGATCAAGTTTAATCCATCAAATCTTCATCAATTTCAATCTCTAAAGTAGCCATCTTCTTGTAGAACACTAGAGACGAATATATAAACAATTTCAAACGACCCAATAATATTCTCCCCTTTGTCTATGTCTTCGACAAAAACACCCCTTGAAGAATGAGACAAGAAGATGCATTGGAGACGCTCCCCCTCACGGTGCTTACTCTTGCACTTGCTCCCCCTATTTTTCTCCTTTTTTTTTTTTTTTGCTACAGGGAAAGATAAATGCCTTAGTCATCCGAACTGGCCTACCGAGATTGTGGGTGCACTGATACGAGTCAAGCTCGAGCTTCAAACAAGCCTCAACTCGAACTCGGTAAAATCGACCTGAGTTCGACTCAAGCCCGAAGCTTGAAAATGAAGCTCGATCGAACTCGAAAAACGCAAAACTGATCCTGGCTCGAGCTCAAACTCAGCTCAGGCCTAAACTCGACTGAGCTCGAATCTCGTCGTCTAACTCGAACTCGAACTCCAGCTGAATCCTACTCAAGCTCCTCGAACTCACTCGCTTGAATTTGAACTGAACATAACTCATCGACCATGTCATTTTCAAACCTGCCCCTAGTTGTTAATCGTTATCATATAAACAGAATATGAATAATGGAAACAAACTACAAAGGAGTCCAAAACACAAAAATCGACTCACCCACACTACAACATCATAAAACTTTAGTTTTAAGTAATCTACACATAGACTATCATTAAACAAATACACTTGAAAGCATATTCTTAGGATAACTTCAAATAATCCCAATAGCCTATGATAGGTGCTAGGTTTCAAGGGCTACAACTGATCATGAAAATGTGATATAACCCCTCCGACAAACTAAATAGCCATCCAACCAAAAAATCCCATCAAAACATCTTCCACAACACCTACAAAAATATAATGCTTTGTTATTAATAATATTTAACTCAGAAGAAAGCATCAAGTAATAAATAAAGTGAAGTAAAATATGACTTAATTTTAATTTCATAATCCAAAACCTTTCTTTGAGTTGGTCGTCAGCTTTGTCAATTCCTTTGGAGGCATTGGGAATTGATAAATATTTTTAGGTTGATCTTCATCTTTGTTCTACACAATATCAAAATGTAAGTATTTATACATTAAAAAAAAGTAAACTAAAATGATTAACAAGTAGTTCTCTACCTTTGTTATTTCTTTTCACCCATGGAGGGATTTACACCAATCAATTGTGCATACTGGCCAGACTGCTTCTAGAGCAAGTGAAGACCTATAGGGATCTATTACACCCACTCCAGACTAAAAGTTGCCTCGTAAGCCACAAGCAGGATTGAACCGCCAAAACATTTATCGCCAACTTTAATAAAATACGAAACTTCATAGATTTTTCCTTCCACCAAGCCAAGGCATCAAATTTATAATCTTGAGAAATGAAAAGCCCCTCATCAAGATACACATCAAGTTCATATTTCATAGGTTCCGCTTCTTGCCCACTTCTAACCACTTGCAAAAGTTCTAACAAACTACTTGACATTTCCTCCTTCATGAGCATTTTGGTCGTATTCACATTCCGCACTTTCAATAAGAAAAGAAGAATGCATTCTCACATATTCATCAAGTAAAGTTGATACATGACATCTCTAACTTTACTAATGTTCTCCGAGCTACATGCGAAGAAAACATTTTAGGAATGCACTTCTAGAGCCCTCATTTTCAATCTGGGTGGTCTAGCAATCCTCTTCTATTGTCAGCACATATCAGATTCACCCCAATATCGCTGCAAACCTCGCTTTCTGTGTTTCAACCACATAGTCCTAACAAAATCACCAAGAGAGACTCGACTTTTATCCAACAACACTTTAATCCTATGCACCTCACTAAGAAACAAGTTAGAAGTTGGATATTCAACCCGATATAATATTGTGAGTGTCTTTAAAACTTTAAGACTTGAAGCAATTTCTCAATCTTTTCCCACTCATCATCATTAGACAACAAACTATACTAAGTGATCATGTAAAGCATATCTAGGAAATACCTTTCTAAACTTTGATAGCACAATCCAACATGTCATAAGTTGAATTCCAACGCAGTCTTGCATTCAAGGACTAATTTTTGCTCAGACGCTAGGACATAACAAGTTCACCAAACCGCTTGAGTCGTGGGCCTCACTTGAATTCAAGAAGTCCACATTCCATGGACTTTGCAATGATGCTCTTCACTTGTTCAAGACCATGTTGAACCATTATGTTAAGGATATGTAATAACAACTGACATGAAATAAATCCTTCCATCGAGATAGAAGCCTTTCATTAGATGCAAAATTATCCTTTAGAATCCGAATAAAGAATCATTTGCACTTGCATTGTCAACTCAAATTAGAAACCTAAGAGAGAATAGAAGAAATTATTGATTAGTTCACAAATCACAACTAAAAAAAAAAAAAAATACTAATATAAGTATAGCAAAAAATATAAGCACACTACTTTGTTCCTCACTCTTCCAATTCCTTTAAATATGTTAAGATGCACCTGGGCTATGTTAAGACCTTTACGTGAGAGGTAAGGGACAAAGTCGAAAGCACCCGGTCGTAAGCTTCCAATCAAGATCCACAAATGAGTCGTTAAAACCATATATTCGATCCTCAGGCCCCGACCGCCACAACCGTAGTCAAACTAATTCGATCCATCATTTTCAACAATGCTTTTAGCTTCTTCTTCTCAAAATCGTAGACTGAAGGAGATCACTTATAGCAGACGAGACACTTAATCCACCGTGGTATTCTCGTCATCATCAACAAGTTAAATCCTTCCTCTTCTACAATAGTGAAAGGATGCTCATGCATCGTGAGCCAATGTGCTATCCCCTCTCTCATCTTTAACATGTCAAATTTACCATTATGCAAAGCACTAACAAATCCAGATTGGTTTGTACCGATACTTGAATCAGATGGTAAAAAATTAATCATTTGTTGTTGCTTCAAGTGTAATGCCTTTTTTGAACAAGGTCTCAAATGTCTGCTCAAATGAGTAGTGCTTTTAGCTGCCGAGATAGAAAGAGGAGATTTACAATATTTACACCTTACTTTCCATTTCCTTTATCATTTCAGTTCAAGAAAATCATCCTAAACTTTTTTTGATCTTCTCGTCTCTTTAAAATGTTGGAAAGGGTTTTCAACCTCACCGGTGTGGTGATAGGAGGGTCTACTAGTTTCAAATTAACATTCACTTTCATTAAGTTCCATCTGATTCCTTAATCTCATCCTCAATATTCACATAAACCTCACTCTTAAAGGCCCATGGGTGTCAAGATGTTTGTGGTCCACTAGAAGACTTAGACATTCTGAAATATATATGATAAACTCCACTAGTCATTATAACAATATAGTATAGACAAGGAACAAAACATATATGTAATGGCTAAAACATCCCATTATTCAAACTCCATTAATTGAATGTGATCGACTTATATATATATATATATATATATATATATATATATATATATATATATATATATATATATATATATATATAATATCTACTCTTTTCTTTGCTTTCTTTGTTTCTACTATTTCTATGATATGATTTTTTATCTTAGTCTAAACACCTGGAAGGAAAACAAAAGAACAAAAAAAAAGAAAAAAGGGAAAACAAAGTTCCATTTATGATAAGGGTGGAGTTAATAGAGACGCAACGTTCTTCTTATATTCGGGAATTTAGTCTAAAATGCCCTTTTATAATATATATATAGCATATATATATATATATGGTATATATATATATATATATATATATATTCATTTTAGGTAACTTTTGAAAATTTTGTTTAAGATGACCCCTTATATATGCAATGTAGAAGAGATGTTTAGATTTTTTTATTTTTTAAATTCAATGTAAAAGTCGTAGTAAGAAACTGTGATTTTATTTTTGAACTAAAATCGTATTACAAACTACGGCTTTAGTTAAAAAATGAACCATAGTTTCTAACTACTAATTTAGTTTAAAAATGAAACTACAGTTTCTAATTATGGTTTTAGTTAAAAAATAAAGCTGTAGCTTCAAACAGTGACTTTAGTTTGAAAATGAAACCGTTTTTTCTAATTACGGTTTTAGTTCAAAAATGAAACCATGATTTCTAACTACGGGTTTAATTTAAAAAGAAATCATACGATTTTAGTTAAAAAATGAAGCTATAGTTTTTAATTGCAGTTTCTAACTTGTATTATTATTTTTAAATTTTCCTTTCTCTCTTTCTTTAAAGCTAGAATCATTCCCTCTTTCTTTAATTTTCCTTTCTCTCAATTTCCTGTCACCATTACGGACACACTGGAGATAGAGATCCATTGAATATTGATTATATATAAAAGCAAAAAGTAGTATGATCCACTTGTTTTCCCATCATTGGCCCTCGGTAGCAGCCGCAGGATTTTCTATCTATCATCATACATCATACATCATACATCATACACACATTGTCAGCCTTGTCATTTTACTTTGTTAAAAACATCGTATACTCTTGAATATGGGAATTTAATATATCCCACGTTTTTTCTTACAAAAATAATCTATTTTAGATCAAATATCATTCTCTATTTTATATATATACACTGTTTTTTAAAAGGTAAGTTATTTTTACAAAAAAAAAAAAATACGATGGATATTTTTATCAAAATCATATCAAAATTTTTAAAAAAAATCAGATTAAAAGAAATATTTTATTAAAAAACTTTGTATCAAAATATATATTTATGAATTCAACCCCCTCTTGTTTTATTTTTCATATATTTATATTATTTCTAAAAAAATAGTTATTTTTATAAAAAAACAAAAAATATATTTTTATCAAAAATAAGCCAAATAATGATAAAGGTTCGTATTTAAAAAATTGGGTTTAAAAAGGGTAATTTAATCTAATCACCCCTTTAGAATTTAAGGTTTTAAAAAGCCATTTAATCAAATCATCATTTTACTTAATCGTAAACAAATTCTATCATTTTTAAAAATCGTCTTATTTGACTATTTCATTCTTGTCGTGCTTACTGTCGTAATACTTTAAATGGTATAATATTTATCATTAAAATAGATATAAGGACATATTTGAGTCTTGTAAAGACTGTTTATTATATTAAAACTATAATATATTAAAAAAATGGAAAAATTATGTAATAATTTATCAATATGATTCTATTAAAAAAAGAAAAAGAAAATAATAATCCACTATACTATGACCAAATGGACTAAATAAATCCCATTGTTCTTGCTATGTTGTGTTCTTTTTAGGTGTAAAGTGTTTTTTTATTGAAATTTAATCATTCTTATCACGAAAAAAAAAAGAAAAAAAAAAGGGAAAAAACAAAAAATAATTACACAAGAATAGGAACAACCTCCACTACAAGACAGGGACAATCTGGAATCCTCAAACCAGAGAAAGAAACAATGAACCAGATGCCAAAGTCCAAACAAGGCCAAATGGGAGACGCTTTTATCCAGAACGTGGGGGAGTCATATTGTAAGTGAGAGCATAATAGATTTCAATACACCTAACAAAAAGCAAATAAAAAATAGTAGAAGATTTCCAATCTGAGAAACGAAGAATCTCGAGGTCGTAGATGCAAAAACAACAACAAACAAAAGATCAAAGCAGCGCCATTTTTGGGACTCATCGTCCCTATTAATGTGATTGAAAATGGAAGGGGATAATGGAAATGTTTACACAACGGGGAGACCTTTGATTTGCGAAGGAAAAGAACCAAAAATAAAACCCGAAAAGCCCTGTTTTAACAGCTTTAAAAGTAGGCCTCGTTTCCACCTTCCTTATGGAGTAAGGCCTTCTTGAGCAGATGAGGATGACAATGAAAGAATAGGGAAAGAAAAGAAATGAAGAAAAGAAGAGAGTGCAGCGGCGCGGCAGAGAAGGAGAGAAATGTAGTCTCTAGGGTTTTTTTTTTTTTTTTAAATGGTCGGTAGAGATTAGAGAATAGAGATTATATACAAAAATATCATTTATCCGTTTATATATATACAAAAACTAATTTTGTCAAGGGGAAGGATTTCAACCCTTATATATATGTTTCTTTCTTTTTTTTAAATCCAGGGGCATTTATCCCCTAAGCCTCACTTAGATCTGCCCCTCTTTCTACTTATATTGAGGTCAAGGTCCAGAATCCCAGTTAAATCCCATTTAGATTTTTAGAATTTGTCTCATGTTAATTATTTTTTCACATATTTCACAAGATAAGGGTATTTACACCCATAAGCCTCACTTAGATCTATCCGATTTGGAGTTGTAGACTTTGTCAATCTAGTTAATAATTAGTCAAAATTTAAAAATCTATCTGATAAGGGTATTTAAAAATCTAGTTAACTTAATTACTCAAAATTTATTATTTCATTTTTCAAGATACAATCTTTCAATATTATTTCCATTCTTATTTTATTTTAAATTATAAATAATTTTAATTTATAAATTTCTGAGATTAATCCTCAATTGTCTTTTTGTTGTATTGAAGAATTACTAAAAACTTATTTGATGGTTATGGCTTATGTAATACCGTTAGAGTCTCTAATGCATCTAAAGTTGATTGAACTTTATCTTTTAAGCTATCGTTTATCTGGAAATATAGTCGCATGTGGAAATTAGAATTTAATGATGTGAGTTAGACTCGAGTTCAGTGACTCGACTTGACTAGATTAACTTATTTCGGTCGAGCTACTCAGTTAGACTGACGATCCGGTCTAGATGGCCGCGAAATTATACTGCCGTCACCGTTAAGCATTTTGGTTATTATATATCGACTTTAGGAGAATCAACTTTAGGAAATTGGTGTATAGAAATATATATATATATATATATATATATATATATATATATATATATATATATATATATATATATTTATTTATTTATTTATTTATTTATCACGTTTATAATACTAACTTATTAATATAATTTGTAGAATAATATCATATTCTCTTAAATCTTTTTTTAAGAAAATTAATTATTTTTAAAATAAATATATTTATAACTAGATAAATAACGAATTTATGATTTTTAAGAATACAAATAGAGATATATTATTTATGGCTTGTCACTCAAAGTAAAGATATCAAATTTAAAAAAAAAACTTTTAAATTTTATATCTGAAATATCGCCGAGTTTCTCGCCGAGCTTTTAGTCGAGATTCTGAGTTGCTCGATTGAACTTCGTTAACATTTGGTCGAGCTCGAGGCTCGAGTCGAGCTCACTCGAGGTCGAGTTTTAGTAGAGTCGAGGTTCTGGTAATTTCCTTGAGTTGTGCGTCTCGTTAGCACCCTGATGAGATGTGCACGGCGACGGAGGGTGCCCCATTGATTACCTGAGGCATAACCCAGGGGAGGGGCCAGTAGGGTTCATACCTAGAAGCATCCAAGCCTTCGGTGAATATGTCGGCCAGTTGATGTTCCGTGGATATATGCCCAAGATTAATGATTTTGTCTTCAATCAAACTCCAAATGTAGTGATGCCTTATGTCAATGTGTTTGATTCTCTAATGTTGTTCTTCGATATATTGATACCACTTAGGTTTTCACAATAGCGAGTGTGGGACTTCTACAGAAACCTTGATAGTTTTTAGTATATTCTTCATCCAAATGAGTTGTGTGCATCCACCACTAGCCGCCATGTATTCAACCTCTTCCGTTGAAAGGGATATGTAGTTTTGTTTTTCGGGCAACGAGACCGCAGGTTGTTGCCAAGATAGAAGTAACCTCCCACAAGTACTCTTTACGTCTTTTGAGTTTTCAGCAATCCCGGCATCACCGGTATCCTACTTGAAATTTGGCCGTAATTAATCACCGGGTATGCCAAAGACCATAGTCTGCTATTCTACTAACATATTTGATGATTTTCTTGGCCGCTAGAAGATGACTAACCTTAGGACTTGCTTGGTATCTTGAACAAACTCCCACACTATAACATAAGTATGGGCCGGCTTGCGATTAGGTCTGACAGACTTCCCGATCATGCTTATGTAGAGGATTTGTCGACACTCTTCCTTGCTTCATCTTTTGCAATCTTGTCATGCTATTGGGGCCCTTCGATGTTTGTCATAACCAAGTAAGAACTTGCTGACCAAGTTCTTAGCATATTTTGCCCAGGAGATGAAGGTTCCAGTGTTGGTTTGCCTTACTTGTAAACCTAGGAAGTAAGTAAGTTCTACGTAGAGCTCATTTCAAACTCGATTTTCGTATGTTCCCTGTGAGTGTTGGGACGTGGACCTAAAGACTATATCATCCACATAGATTTAGACAACAATGACTTCCCATTATCTTCTTCTCATGAAGAGAGTACGATCTGCTCCTCCTCGAGTGTACCATCTTTATAATAGGGACTCATGGGCCCTCTAAGCTCTTGAGAGCATTTTGTGACGCCGATCCGGGGGTCCAGTTATTCGTCGGCCGCGGAATGCCCCGTGAATGCCGGGTGACCCGACATTTTCACGAGAAAATCGGGCATAGTCTCCCTTTGTGCGAGGAGCTCTGCAATACAAAACCTGCATAAACCTATCCCAAACAGTCCAATATATCATCACATGATAAAAAACGGCCCACTTGGGCCCATCGCTTGATACTCATGTAATATTCTAACCTATGAATCAACTATATACCAAATAGTTACCAAGATTTACAATATTTTTCACTCTTATCTGATACATATATTAAAATTAGACATTTCAATACGTGTATATCATCCAATGTGCATGACAGGCTTTCTTCTAATCCTCAATCCTTAGGACCCGGTAGTCCCTACGCACGCTCTTTATTACTGTAAAATAATATCCCTCGACAAAGGTGAGCTAATGCTCGATGAGTGGAATCTGCCACTAAAGTGATCCCTCTCCTTTAAGTGCGGTGCAATGTTCCAAAATAAACATACATTCAATAAATGCATGATCCACTTGAATGTCTACATGACTGACTCGGATCCCCGAGTTCTCATGAGCTCTCACACTTTGCTTTAAGCCTCGTATGAGAATTATTATTTGTTTGTAAGGCTTGACCCTCCGATGTGTATATATATATATATATATATCAATTGGGCCGTCTCCAGACGATTGATATTTTTAGTTTGAATTTCTTATACGATAATTAGCGTTTTAGACAGCCTCACGAGCGAATTTTCTCTAGACTCATCTGTGCACTCACTCCTAAAATCCTAGGGTGTTCCAGTGCATATGGAATGCATGAATGTCAATTCCAATACAGTCTAATTCAGATGTAAATATATAAACATGCATATATTCACATAAAATTCAATTCACACAATTATGTCATGTAAATTCGCATTTCATTACATCAAAATTAGCACACGTGGGTTAATGATCAAACACGAGCAATTAGGCTTGAATCACTTTCATTGGCTGCGTTTTCACCGCAAAAAAAATATTTTGTGAACAACGATACCGGGAATAGTGAAACCCTCGATTACTATTCTAAAATGAATCCACGAGAGATTCAGCCGGTTCACCTTGTGAACACATTTCCGACCATTTCAGGCCTCATTCTAATCAATACATGATTCATCATGTAAAAACACAATTTGACACCCAAACCAGCCGTGGTCAGTCATAGGTACGCAGCAATGAATTTCAAATTTATATCGGTCGGTCCCAGGTTTGGGGCCGTCAAGCGACCCCTCACGGCCTCATTCGACTCAAACATTAGTAAAAGTACTTAAGAGGGAATAAAACCAGTAAAGGGAGGAAACCCCTACCTCTCGGAGTTTGAGGAAACTCTCTAAATCCGGTACTTACCTTGAAGCCCTCAGCGTAGACGGCTTCCCCTTCTTGTCAGAAGGCTAGCAGCAGTCGGATTTGTCGTAAATCTAGAGAGAAGTTCGATCTTCTCTCACTTTGAAACTCTATTTTCGATCTTGGAAGTGTTTTTCTTTTTTCACGTTTTGTTTTGGCTTTTAGAGTGGGAAGACAAGCACTATTGCTTATTTTGTCTTTTAGTGACTTAATTCAAATTCCATAATATTAGTTATGTCCCTCTTTTCTCATTTTGTTATTCGACTACATTTCGTAGTCAGTTTCGTCGTTTACCTACTGCATCTGGCTTATGGCGCGTGATTACGTGTTATATGTGACTTTTCGTCTACTTTGTCGAAAATAGTTTCACGGCACCCCGAACCTCGATGCCTCGAAAAATGTCTTGGAGCTCAGACTATCTCGAGGTCGACGAAATTTGCGTGCTAGGTTGAATTTCGAGGAGCGATTCAGCTTGATTGTCTGTTTAGATCTCATGCGAGGATCTAGAGAATAAATTCAGTTTTAACCAAAATTACAATTTTGTAATCAGTGATTTTACCCTTTTCGAATTGGAATTTCTCGGGTCTTACATTCTCCCCTCCTTAAAAAGATTTCGTCGAGGAAATTACGGACAATCTAAATCACTCACATGCATGTCTGCGTGCACTCTACCATGCATGTAAGCGATCGTTTCCCAAATCTTAAGCATTATGCGTCGCGAGTCATCCTAAACAGAAGGGATAGGTGGCCCGCATCGTGTCTTCACGCTCCCACGTTGACTCCTCCACTCCACAGTGCCGCCATAGCACTCTCACTAGCCTCACGGTCTTGCGTTGCAAAACCTGATCACGGCTATCAAAATGCTGCGGTCCCTCTCGAAAGGTCCCATCGTGTCGACCTCAATCTGTCCCTGATAATACATGAAGTGGATCTGGGTATACTTTCGAGCATGGAGATGTGAAATACCTCATGGACACGACATCTTTGGCGTATCTTAACCCGATCTATGGCAGACACCATCCTCGAGTATCTCGAAATGCCCAATAAACCTCGGCGATATCTTCCCGCGCTTGTCGAATCTGACCACTCCTCTCTTAGGCATCACCTTCAAGAAAATGTGATCAACAACCTCGAACTCTAGGGGTCGACGTCGCACATCCGCATAGCTCTTCTGCCGGTTCTGAGCTGTGAGAAGACGCTGTCGTATCAAGTTCACCTTCTCGGAGGTGTCTCTAATCAGATCAGGACCAGTGATGGAGCTCTCTCCCACCTCGGTCCCCAGCATGCGCGGTGATACATGGCCTCGGCCACAATGCCTCATACGAGTTGCCATACGTATCTCGCGTCTTGTTGTTGTAGCGAATTCACTTGAAATGAAATGCTCCTCCAAGTGCCCTTATGATCCGGGACGCATGCTCGTATGTCCTCCCAATCACTTGTATAGTCATCGGACCCAACCATGCGATACAGGGTGGAATGTTGTACTCATGGTTGGCCAGGTGTGCCCATAACCTTTGGAAACTCTTACCACAAAGTGTCTTGTAAACCTCGGGTTCCTATCGGAAGTACAATGGATCACAGGTACCTGTGTGGCGGACATCTCTCGAATATACAGCCCAGGTAGAATCTATCGAGGCGAAGGTCATCCTTGGTACCAGAAAATGTGACCGTGGCCAGGTCCACTTATCACCATACCGCGTCATGTCTACGTAGGCGTCAGAGTGGCAAGTGGGTCGCAAAGTCCATCGTGACGTGCTCTACTTCCACTCAGCACCTCGATGGCTGAAGTAGCCTGCGGCTTCTAGTGCTCAGTCTTAACTGTGTGGCGTGAGACATGCCGATACAAAGAGTCCCTACGTGTCTTTTCATTCCGCTCCGGTGTCCCGACAACAAGATCCTAGTACATCTTAGTGCCACACGGATGCCTGGCGAATCGAGAGCGGTGAAACTCCACGAGAATCTCCTCTCGGATCCCGGTCGGCTGAGGAACCACTACCTGTCCCTGTATCGAGGGCCTACATCATCTGTAGCGTGAACGGTCCGACCCTCGTCACCGTACACATTGTACTCGGTCCACGATGGACATCTGCAACGTCTGCCGCGGGACTCGATCCAGCATGCTCGATAGAGCGGTGTAGCCACTAAACTCCCAATTGCCACAGTGCTCGCTGTCTTGTCGCGGCTTGTCATGATCTGAGCATCGCCACTCAGAAGCTATACTAATAAACGCTCCTCGTGACTTAGGCGGGGTGCATCGAGCCACCACATTTGCCTTACCGGGATGGTAATGCAAAAGTGGTCGTAATCTCTAGGCTCATCCATCTGCGTTACCTCATGTTGAGGTCCCGCTGCGTGAAAATATACTTCAGACTTTTATGGTCTGAGTGTACCTTGAACTCCTCACCATGAGCAGAATCTCGGAGACCTCTCACTCGTAATCCCGACCTATCAGATCAATTCTCTGCCCATCCACAGGAAGAACATCTATGCACGGCTTCTCGAAAGGTCTTAACCTCTAAGCCCAATCGAGTGGGTGTCGGTATGTGACCCGTTGCAAGGTCTCGATTACCCCAACTGGCAGGTGGTGTCGGCTCGTCCGTAGCAGAGCGACATGACAGCGATATCTGTGCAGCCAAGGTCAAGCCTGCGGCGCCCGCTGCGACTGCGTCGTCCACGACTTGACCCACACTCTACGGCCCCTCGGCCTATACGTGGCTGGCGGGAGTGCTTGTATAGCACCCGGAAACTGGCTTGGTTCCTCGACCTGTACTAGGGTGTGGAGGAATGAGCAGTAGCACTATTCTCATGTTCTCACAATTGCTTGGGGCGCATTGTCCCGAGAGTCCTAGGATCCACGTCTCTGGGGCGATCACGTCTCACATGCCCGATCCACGGCTTTGGTCACGAAACTCTTGTGACGAAGTCTTACGCCTTTTCTGGCGAAACAGAAGAAGGGTGATCCTCCCTCTCGTACCATTTTAGTATCACGAGTGTTTTGAGCATCCTCGATCTCTCTCTCCATGGTCAGGGTCGTCCCTGACCATGAGTCCATGTCCGTGGCGAAGTCCCTACGATCACGCCCCGAATGGACAACTTCGGCCCATTCGAATCTCTATGTCTGTGACCAATCCTAAGAGAAACTACGTATCTTGAAGATTGACATTTGAATTATACTCGACTCATCAGCACCTCGACCTTCTCTAGATTAGATTGACACTCCCGGTGCGCGACACCACGTGTCCCAAAATCTCCCTCGATAAGCTAAAACTCGCACTGCGAACTTAGCGTCACGGTGATAGTCTCTCAGTAGCGTAACACAATCCTCGAAGTGATACTCATGCTCCCACTGCATTTGGGAGTAGATCAAAATGTCAACCATGAAGACTACGATAAACTGATCTAGATAAGGTTAGGAACACCTATGCGTGGTCCATGAATCTTGGAGTAAACGCGTCGTCAATCAAAGGGCATCCGCAGTAAACTCAAAGTGCCATGCTTAGCGTCCTTATTTGTCTGAGGATATCTGTCTCCCAACCCTCGGTGATGGTAACGGTCACGAGAAGGTTTATCTTGGAGTAGACTGTGCTCCCCTCGATTGGTCAAACAAATCGATCAATCCTCGGTAATGGGTACCCGATTCTTGTTCGTAACCATTTGTTTAGCTAATACGTAGTCAATGCACGGTCAAGAATTCTTGTCCTTCTTCTTCGCAAAAATAGAGCAGGAATGCAGCTGGTGAAGTGCTCGATTCACGATGTTTCCCAACTTGTCGATAGGCTCGCATGGCTGGACTTTGAGTTCTATGATATTTGGTGCCATCTATGCGGAGTCATAGAGATGGGTGAATCTGTAGGTGTAGTCGATACGAGAGTCGCGCACCCTCTGTGGAGTAGTCCGGGTAACTCATCACGGAAAAAACATCCTGTACTCGCATACTTTCGAGGTAGATCTAAGTCACGTTCTCTCCTCGTCCTCGGTGTTAAGGCTCATTAGCGGCCGTGCTTGTCCACGACACTAGACTCATATGCATGCAGGCGAAATGTCGTACTTGTCTCCACGAAACACCACACGAGAGTTTCGTCTGCGTGTGGCGGTAACCCTCACATGCTCTGTCGATACTGACCACATGGCTGTCCAACCCAATCCATCCCGGGATGACATCGAGACTCGACATGTCCGTGATTCACCGGGTCATTGTAGTAGAGTGAGATCTCAATTCATGACCTGACATATCATCCTTATTCTCGCCCAATCCCCTGGGAGAACTCACGTACAAAGGCTCCCTCTAGGTCTCGAGGTCCTTGCCCATTTCCACCGTATTTGGGCCTCACTCTCTAAATTTGGAACCACTGACTAGTCTAATCCCCAGTAGTGTCGGAGGTAATTTGTAGCCTGCAACACCTTCTCGATCTGCATGAACCCGATTGTACGCCACCATTGGATCTCCTCCCCACAGTGAGAATGTCGGAGGATGATGCGCTCTAAACCTCACGGGTTACTAGAACCTCCACGACTACAGTATGCTAGCTTTGTGCGATGCTTGGCCATATGATACCTACGACCTCGGTAAAAGTGCGCTTATCAAATACTAGTGGTGTGTCGACCCGGTACCACAATGGACGCCCTCTACGTCTCGTCACCGACTAATCCCATACAGTGCTTTTGCAACGATTTAAATCTCAATACAGTATCTCTAAGGCATAAGCACAGCCCCGAGACACTAATCATACACATAAATCAGTGTATACACATTGTCCTTGCATGTACAGGTAATGCAAGGCAATCAATTTTGCATTTAAAATATTGTTTTATTAAAATTTTATTTTAAATTTCATTTTGAAAAATTTTATTTGTCGAAAATTTTGTCTAATTTTATTTGATTTTATTTCATTTTTATTTAATTTAATAAAAAAAATTTCGTTTTTTTTTTCAAATATTTCCAACTATTGGAAAATGTCCCAAAAATTATATTCATCCATTTTTTTTTCCACACTCCAAAATAAATTTATGAAAATTTATTTCTTCATTTTCTTTTAACTTTACACACTCAGAAATCCTTGAGAAAAATATATTTCTTCTCATCATAAATTTTTTTTTTTTCATTATTTCACCATCGAAAACACTAAAAAAATAAAATTATATACCTATTTTTTTCTTTCATTTTCTCCATAATACTCAAATAATTTATAAAATTTATTTTACCAATTTTCTTCAATTTTACAACTTATAAAACCTAGAAATTATTTTCTTCACCTCTTAAAACCAAATAAACTTATAAAATTTATTTTCTTTTATTTTCTTTTCCAGCTTTACATCAGAAAAATTTTCTCCACCTTATATACATATATACCAAGCAGGTGGTGAGTATAAAGAGAGTATATATATATATATATATATATATATATATATATATATATATATATATATATTTTTTTTTTTTTTTTTTTTTTTTTTTTTTTCATTTTTCAATAAACCAAATAAATTGGTTAAAATTCTTATTTTGTTTATAAATTTTTTTTTTTTCTTTTTCACGCACTCGAAAATGGTCCGCACTTCTTAAAATCACACACACACTCAACCTCTGCTCAACCTCAAATTTATTAAATTGATTTCATTATTCAACACAACTCCAAACAAATTTATTCAAATTTATTTTATTTCTCCTCTTTGTTCCAGTTTTTACACACTGTAAAAACTTCTAAAAGTTTCTAACACATCACTTGTTTTCCTATGTGCTTAGTACTAAGCACACAACATCATAACATATCACAAACCATGTTATAACATCATTCACATAACATACAACTCATGTTATACACGCAATCACACATCAAACACTATGGATGTAAAGAAATTTATTCCCGTGATTTAGTAATCTTTACACGAACTCAACACGAACCACACCCCAAGTGGTGATGTTCTTATCGATCATGGCCTAAGCCCAAATCCCCTATCCCTAGGTTTCCATATACCATACTCTACATCAAACCACCAAGCCGCGATGGATACCCAAACCCGACCTCCCTAGGTATTCGTATACCTATGCTCGATACTGTCGTGGACGTCCCGATCCCGGGTCCGCGCTGACTACCCGTCAACCCGCGAATACCGAATGTCAAGGACCCACATTTTTCACTTAAAATCGCGTAGTCCCTTTGTAATCGAGCTATACCAAAATACAAAACCTCGCATAAACCCGTCTCCAAAATGTCTGTAATATATCATCACATGAGTAAACGCCACTGGGCCCATAAACAAGATCATAACAATATTCTAACTATGAACTAACTATATAATTAAATAATACAAGAGTTACAATACCATTCTATACAATACATATATTGTACTAGACATTTAATATATACATGTAAGAGTAATATCACAACCAGCCACAACCCGACTTTCTTCTAATCCTCAACCCTAGGACGAGCCGTCTCGCACGTCCCTCCATACCTATAAGACTGACAGTATGAAGCCATCGGGTGAGTGGAATCGCCCTAAGCTGGCTACTTCCACCTAAGTCATAAAGGCAAGAACAAGCCTCCAAAATAAAGATATACATTCAAGCAAATGCATGATCCCATTTGAATGTCTACATGACCAACTCCTCTGGGATCCCAGTCCATCGACTCTCACACTCGCCGCCAAGCCTGTATGAATTATTATTTTGTCTCAGGACAACCCTCCGATGTATATATATATATACAACTGGGCCGTCTCCGACGATCGACATATTACTCACAGGAACTACCCGATGTGTATATCAATTGGGCCGCTCAATACATTGATATTTTTAGTTTGACTACCTCCGATAATTAAAATTTTTAGACAACCTCCGAACTTTCTTGGGACTATCTCAATACGCACTACCCTCCTCAAAAAATCCTAGTGTGTGGTGTTCCAGTTGCATATGGAATGCATGAATTCCAATATGTCAATTTTGCCATGTAAATATATAAACATGCATATATTCACATAAAATTCAATTCACACAATCATGTCATGTAAATTCGCATTTCATTACATCAAAATTAGCACACGTGGGCTAATGATCAAACACGAGCAATTCAACTTGAATCACTCAACTAAATACATTTTCACACAAAAATATATTTTGTGAACACTATTCTCGGGAATAGTGAAACCCTCGGTTACTATTCCCGACAAATCACAATTCACCTAAGCTCACCTTGTGACCAAGAGATTTCCTGCCATTTCCTACTTCATTCCAATCAATGATCCATCATGGAAAAACACACTGATTGACTTCAAACACTCACACAGGTCACTATCACTACCAACAATGAGATTTCAAAATTTATATCAATTCGATCCCAAGGTTTGGGATCGATCAACTGCTCCTCACTAGCCTCTTCGTCTCGACCAAACATTCAGAAGTACTTAAAGAGGGAATAAACCCAGTAGGAAGAAACCCCTACCGAATTCCAGGAAACCCCTAAATCGGGCATTCCACGCCGGCTTCCCTCCACAGAGTAGCTTCTCTTCTTGTCCCTAAAGACCTACGACACGGCACGGATTTATCAAATGTAGAATCTAGAGAGAGAAGTTCGATCTTCTCTCACTTCAAAAAACCCATTTTCGATCTACTCGGAAATGTTTTTCTTTTTCATCACGCTTTGTTTTCGCTTTTAAGTGGGGAAGACAAGCACTATTGTTTATTTTGTCTTTAGTGACTTAATTCAAATTCCATGTACACCGTTATGTCCCTCTTTCTCGCTTGATATTCGCTTCTATCTCCAGAGTTCAAAGTGCATACCTCAGTCGCTGATATGTCAGGGTAATTTATCACAGAATTTGCACGTTTTATAAGTTAAATGCGAACCGGAAACGACCCGAAAGTTATAAAACTTAAGGACAATTTTGTATTGGTCCAAAAGGGGCTTAAAAGGTAGTTGGTAAGATTTGAGGCCAAATGAAATAAAAGAAATTGAAATACACCGTCATTAGTCAGACAAAATGTAATTATGATAAGTTAACCCGTGTCAGGTTATTTTAGATGGCCACTCAAGGCCTAATAAAATTCGGATTTAAAGACCAAATTGGTCTCAAATTAGAGAGAACCCGAGAGGCAGAAGGAAAGAGAGAAGAAGAGGAAGAAGGTTGTTATGAGAGATCAAGCCAAGCAAGCTGGTGGTATGAACTTTTGATTTCGTATGAAAACCAACCTTGATTATGATTTCCATGAGATTTAATGTATCTTTGGGTTTACATGATTATTTTTGCTCAAACCTAGGGTTTTCTGTAGGTTTCATCTTAGCCTCAAAATCAGGAAAGTAAGGTTGATAAAACCTGTCTGTACAAGATAATCATAATCCTTCCTTTAGGATGGATTCATGGTCAACTATTTGAGTTAGGTTTAGAACCCTAACTAATCATCATAATTGGTTTATGTAATATGGGTTCTAAACCATATTAGAATTGTTTTGGGAAGGAATCTTGATATGTTTTTGGAAGAAAGATATGTAAAGGAGAGATGAATTGAATAGAAATGGAGGTCACAAGATGTATCGGAAATGATTATGAAGTATAGATTTGAAATTAGATGAAAAGTGCATGAAAATGGGAGAAATCACACATTTCGCACTGGGAGGTCCTACCGGGCAGAGGATTGAAGTCCCATCTGTAGAATATCGCTATCGGTCATTTTTTAATAAGTCCTACCGTAGGGACTTAAGTCCTGTCGGCAGACTCCATACTGCTCCCATGACCACGTATTTTGGCCATAACTTCATTTCTGGTCCGATTTGAGAGGATTCAAGTGGCCACGCAGGCCAGACTTCAAGGAGAACCAAATCCAGAAGGTATCTCCAACTTGACTCTTAAGTGGTCGAAAAATCCACTAAAGTGAGGTCATGTGCAGCTCCCATTTCCTGCATCAGCCTATGCAAGGGCATCCAGTTGTTTTGGACGCATCTTGAGTTCTAGACTAACTGGGTGATTCCAGTTGAATAGAACCCAATATCTTAGCTTTAAATAAGTACAAGGACCCAGAGTCAAAATATGAAGTTAAGACCCTGAAAATGATAATTCAATCTGTCCCCAAAAATCTGGCAGAAATCGACTAGTTGGCATGAAAACGCGCCATAACTCGAGTTTCCAGACGGCATCCGAATGGATTGACTCCACTCCCGAGTAAAGTAGATTCAGAACATCAAGAATATACGACAATAAGGTGATTACATGCTCATCATATCTACCAGCATATGGAATGATATGACATGAACGCATAAAGTGGCTAACAATGGCCTATTATAAGATACTAAGTTAACAACTCATATAGTTGTAAAACTACCTAAGACGCTTATTAAATGACACAGCACTGTCCTGATTAGTTATTTGGCACTCAATAGTACTTCATCTCCGATTAGTGCTTCCTGACTCACTAGCACTCCCAGATTCCCTGACAAGGTTCTAAGACTCGATTAGTACTTCATTCTGATTAGTGCCCACACTGATTAGTACTTCTAAGACTCCATTAGTGCTACGTGACTTGCTCCGATTAGTGCTACTAAGACTCGTCCTCTATGCTATACCTCAATCATTCAATGCTACAAGATTCTCGCATCGATAGTATCTCTTGCACAGAATGTATCTTACCTATCCTCGCACACCTGTCCAGGAAGTCAAAATAATATATGATAAATCTCGAATAAGTTCTATCCTCAGATTCCGATTCGTTTCGGTGAAGGCCCACGCAATTTCAGATCTCGACAAGTTCCTACTGCGACTTCCACCGGCGACGCCATTGCTTTCTGATTAAGTCCCGTAGAGTACCTACGTACTCCCGTATCTCATAAGTTCCGTTTCAGACTGACCGCTCGTGAGTAATCTACGTACTCCCAGATTTGATAAATCATCGTGATCTGATCTGCTCATAAGATCACTGTACCACGTATTTGATAACCCCGCTCAGATTCGTATCTGCTCTTCCATAAGACTCCACGTACTCCCGATTTGAGCAACTCTGCCCCAGATCCGACTGCTTCCGTAGCAGCCTTACGTACCCTCAGATCCGATAAGTTCTCGTCTCAGATAAGTCCTCGTGAGTACCTACAGTACTCCCGTATCCGATAAGTTCCGTTTCTGTGATCTGATCCGTTTCGCAAGACTCCACACGCACTCCCGTATCTCGAATAAGTTCTCTCGTAGCATCACCCGGCACCCCCGCATTTGAATGTTGTCCCAGATCTGATCCGTCAGAGTACCTACGTACCCCCGCATGTGATTAAGTCTCCGCTTCCAGATCTAATGTTCTGAGACCTAGTACCTTAACTCCGCCGAAGTTCAGAGTACCTACCGTACTGTATCCGTGATAAGCCCAGAAGACCTACGTGCTCCCGCATTCAGAGATTAAGTATAAGTTCCCAGAAAATTCACGGTACCTTTGTATTTGTAGTACCTTACTAGCACTTCGTGATATGATAAGTCCCTGTGATTCGATCTCGGTTCTCAGAGTACCTACGTACTCCCGCATTTGATTAAGTTTTATCCGCTCCTCAGATATGTTCCAGAAGATCTACGGTACTTCAGATCCGATGGCTCAGAGTACCTTTGGGCAATTTCGTCTCCGATTAACTGTCAGAGGTTATGTAGCACCTACTTCGCACTCCAAAGATCCGACAAGTCTCGCTTTCCGATTAACCCCAAAGACCTGACATGTCCCGTCTTGATTGTCTCAGAAGACTCCATGCGCATTCAGACAAGAACAAGTACAAGTTCAGAGTACCCACGAGCACTCCTCGCATCCCAAGATAAGTATAAGTCCGGGGCAGTACCCACGAAAGTACCTCCGTATGTGAACTGCTCGTAGTACCCACGTACTTTTATACCAAGAAAATGTCTCCAGAGTACCTACTAATTTCAGATCCGAAATGTTATTATAAACAAGCCCAGAAGATCAAGATAAGTCTCCAGAAGACAAGTATGTGTCTAAATAACAAAGATAATGCCCAATCTCCAGAGCCCACGTACCTCCGAATAAGGTTAAACCTCGTAGCACAAACATAAGTTCTTAACTCCTACCTGAGTCCCACGCACTACAAGTCCTGCTATAAGGATGTTCCATAAGAATAAGTACTGTGATAAGTTCATAATATAAATATATAAAAATTTATATTATCCTGCTATTGCTCTTTTATGCATTAAATGTGTATATGCATAGATTACATGTTTCAATTGCGCAAAGCTTAGCACTGGCTTTAACTGTGTAGGCAATAATGTGAGAAGACATCTCAAGACTCCGCATACAACTAGGCCAACACACCGTAAAGGGTCACAGCATGTAGGTTTCGTACTGGATTTGTAAATGTAAAAGTAAAGTTTTGTATTTGTAAATAACGCTTATATGTATAATTTTGATTCTGTTATAAGATGTGGGCCATACCCACAAAAAGCGCTGGTTTAAAAAAAAAAAAAATCGTGCAGTCCTAATATTTGGCTCTCAAGGTCCCGAAATCACGACAATCTCACTATCCATTATCATTTCTCTACTCATACCACTTCTAATGCATGATTACGGTTATATGTGACTTTCGCGATCGAATCGCTATTCAGATCGAACCGCATGCCTTGAAAACGTGGTCACCCCACTATCTCGACCACGAAATTTACGTGCTAGCTAGATTTCAAGCGAGATGACATTCCAACTAAAGGGAAATCAAGCTTCATCATCTGAGATCTAGAGAATAAATTCCTGATTTTTTTAACCGAAATTACAATTTTGTAATCGAAATTAAGATTTTACCCTTTTTCCAGAAATTGGAATTTCTCGGGTCTTACACTGTTTTAGACCGTAGAGGGCCTTTTTCAATTTGTAAACATGATCGTGGACGGCGGGATCTTCAAACCCGTTAAGCAACAAATACTTCTTTAATGGTACCTATTTAAGAAAAGAGCTTTACCTATCTGCAAAGCTTCAACTAAAGTGTAAGAAAAGCCATCGCAGTCGAATGGACTCCAGGCTTAGCTACTAGTGCAAAGATCTCACTAAGTCAACCCTTCTAACTGAGCATAACTCAGCAACCACCGAAGCCTCCGCTTCAAAGGATGTTCCCTACTAACTATCTCGGTTTCAAGATCCATTCGTCCTAATTACATTCGTATGTCGGGCTTTTCATTACGCCCACCTATGAAAGTTCTTCCACCGCATCGATCCAAAGATTCATCACCAATGCCTCCTTGTACCTTGCTTCAATTATGGATGTGTAACATTTGAAACATACATTCATCATTTATCTGTAGCTCACCTTGGGAACTCCGTGAGTCTGGACGTTTGCTTCTAGGTCTCCTATGATATCAATGGCAAGATGGTTCTTGTGAATCTTCTTGGAGGGTTCTCGAGTTTGAATATTTGTATGCCATTAATTATCTAGGTCGGTCTTGTCACGCAGAAGAGTCTTCCATAGCCCTGAGAGTTCTGCAGACTGGGATGCCTAACTATAGGATCAAGTATTTTTCTTTATCACTAGTGGGTGGAGCATCTTTGAGACTATTGAGAGTCTTTTCTTCTTCATGAACTGAAACCTCTAGAGGGTCTTTTGTTTTGAATATGTCTCTTAGAGGAAGGTAATCACCTGTCTGTTATCGATTGATTCCATCACCGTTTTGGCCTCTTTTGCTAAACCCTATACACACTACTATTTGTGTAGAGATATCCCAAAAGAAACTTCATCCTTTCTGGTATAAGAATTTTCTTGGTTCCTTGTCATTCAACATGTCGCTTTAAACTACCAAATTCACGAAGATGTTTAAAACAGTGTTTTTACCTTTCCAAATCTCATATTGTGGTTTTCAGGTGTTCCCTATCTTTAAATGTACTCGCTTTCGAAGATGCAACATGCTCTATTTACTACTTTTCCCCATAATTTAGTTGGAACGTCCCTGCCTTTTAGCATGACTCGAGCCATCTATTGCAAAATATTGTTCTTGCTTTCGACGACTACCATTTTGTTGTAGAGTTTTAGGAGTTGAGAACTCATGTTCTATACCATTCTTTTTGAAAAAACTTTTGAACAAGGAATTTTCGAATTTGTTACCATGATCATTCCTTATTCTACATTCCTAGAGCCTATTATCAGGTCGGGATACTCTTCGCTACGCATCTTCAAATGCTTCAAAGCCGACTCGACTCGAGGAATTTTTTCCAAGTGAACCTAGAGAAATCATTTACATACAGCATACCTTTTCCGACAATGCTTTCACTCTCGCACGGCCCCATTAGGATCCATGTGGACCAACCCTAGTACTCTGTATGCAGTGACTCGGCTAGACTCTAAAGTGGGATGTTAGACTTGTTTTGCCTAGTCAGCATGGTCTACACACTCCTTTTAGGTTCTTCTTAAAGATCAGCACTCTAATTGCTTCTAAAGCAATGGTGTCTCTCCGAGGAATGCAGGCCTCCACACGTCCCGTCCAGCTGAGCTGCACCATGACCTTCCTATATTACAAAGGTTCAATCCTCGCTAGTAAATAGTACTATCATATTTAATCGATTACCTCCCATGATGTGACCTTAATCTACCAAGACAACACACCGCCATTTGTAAATCCTACAAAGAGATCTTGGTCACATAATCGTCGATGTTAATCAGCCACAGCTTGAAGCACCAATATCGACTCAATAGAACATTCTCTAGTTTCGACAACTCGAGTTCACTCAGAGATCCCGATCCCAGATTGTCACTTTTTGCATCGCCCCAGTTGTTATGAGTTCAACCAGATGGTCGAACGCTGGATCACAGTGCTTGCTGTGCCATATGTCGAGCTTCATCACAAATAACACCTTTGTTCTACTTCAAATTTCGGGAGAGCTAATTACCATGGCTACCTGTTCTTTCTTTCATCCATGCGTGTTTGCCCACCGACGTTTTCTTTCGCCTCCTCTACCGGGCCCACTTTATTGCCTATAATGTCGCCTAATGTGCCTTATCCGTCGAAGTAGTAGCATCCGTCTTCATTGGTTTTCTTTCAAGAACTTGCTTTTCGGGTCTAGATAATGATGTTCCAATTCTCGGGAGGTGTGTACGACCGCTCTTTTATTTTTGTTGACTTGACTCTAGAGCTCTTCTTTTGAGATGCTCGCTTTATCTCAATAGATTTCTTCTGATAGCCTATGTCTTTCTTAGTCTTGGAAGTGGTCCCCATACAAAGAATGTGGTGTAGGGACGTGATTCCTGAGTTCATCATTCTTACTATTTTCCTGAGATGATCTAATCTGCACTGAGCCATATTGTTCTTTAAGGATTTCACCTTTAGAGTAGCTACCTCTTTATAAAGGTTCCTTTCGTACTGATCGTTGAATTACTTGACAAGCTATAGTGTGTTCTCGGGCCATACCCTGATGTTCCTGAATGTGATGTTGTTCATCATCATAAAGCATACCAACTCCCTTGTAAGTCTTAGTGTGTGCAGAGCATATGTAATATATTTGCAATAAACATGTCTATGTCCATGGGGCTATGCCCAAATGTAAGGATTTCCACCAATATGATTCAAGGTTTACAATTAGTTTTATGTAGTACGAGACTCCCTCTCTACCCACGACCCTTCTTGAAACCTAATCACTGCTAGTAGAATTCAGAATGAATTCCCTCAATTCCCCTCTCTACAACATCGCACACCCATAACCAACATTATATCAATATAAGAAAGAAAAATAAAGAATATCATATTTCACACAAGGTGAAAGGCTTTTAACGTGAATACCCCAACGAGATTCATACCCACACTCTCTCGCATGCTCGTACTTCGATTGTTATTTTTCAAGCTCGCCAGAAATTTAGTGAGAAAATCCCAAAGCCCCCGAATCGAATAGCATTGTAATTAAGCCTTGAAGTTTACGATTGATCATTATCCCAATATGACTTTTAACCTCACTTTCTATTTTCTATTCTTTCCTTTAAGCTATCATAGGAAATAGAACCAAAGTATCCTTATCAAAATAGAATCCAAATCGTTTTGAGACCTAGTTTGATAGCTTAGATGTTGATGCAACCCACCGCCATGTTTCAAAATCCACCTGCAATCAGCCGCCAAAATCCTCCCCAAATTCACGCTTTGTTTCACTCTAATGAAGGAGATTGCACAGCTTGCTATTTTGTCACCTGTGACTTAAAATCAAACCAAACATCCTGGTTATGTCCCTTCATTTACCGCGAATATTCAAGACTATCTCTACTGGTCCATTTTCATTATTTCCTCTACTCATACTACTTATGGTACATGATACATGTTATATGTGACTTTCGTCATTTCGAAAAATCATTTTACTAAAGACCCGAATCACATGCTCAAAAATGTGTCAACTCCGACTAACTTAATTTTACGAAATTTTACGTGTTAGCTGATTTGAACATGTCCAATATATCCATTTCTACTGTCCTAGATCAGTTATTTAACATGGCCCTTTAACCGAAATTACAATTATAATCGAATATTTATTTTTGCCTCTTATTCCGTAATTTTGAATTTCTCTGCCTTACATGATGACTAAAGTCTGACTAAAGTAGACGGAGTTGTAAAGACTTGATTTTCGAGGAATAGACATATTTGCTCAAAACGTCAACACCGATTACCATGAACTTTACTCCCACGAAACCCATTATACCCTCCACTCCCATGAACCCCACTAGCATAGTGGACCAAGAGCCATATTACCTTTGCTTCCTTGTAGGCAAAGTAGATATCAAATAGTTCGTTAGATAATGTAGTTAAAATTGTATGACGACAAACCTTTTTTGCGTGTGCCTAAGCCTAAGTGTTAAACTTTGTCGCACGTGACAATTATCATGTGACTCTATGTATTCAGGTGGAATATATACGCCTACCATCGCTTGAAATTTCACAAGAAAACCTTAATCCTGAAATGTCAAGGAAGAGTTTAAAGATGTATTGTGAGCAATGTAACAACTGGCGTAGCGACTATAGTAGCATGGATACTGGCAAAGGGCGCTGGAGGGACTATGGACAGGCACCACGGCTACCAGGATCAGAACAGGGGGATCAACCCAGAAGGGTGGGACTATACCGTGAAGTGAACTTTTCCATGGCGAAAATTTCCTAAGATTGTATATGTCGTGGACTAATGGACATACACAACAGAGCTAAGGAGAATGAAAGAGATTGCCTTAAAATCGGAGTGGACAACCTCAGAGAGAAAAACATAAGGGTAGCAGTGTAAATGAGGTGTGTTTTAAAACACAATCCTTAGAAATTTTATTCCTTAGGAATCAACGGCTCTTGAGAGAGTGTTTTTGGATCAGGGAATAACAGAGAGGATAGGATGATAATCATAATTCTTCACAACCACTAGGACTGAATTTATAGGAAAACAAAACATAACCGATGGCTTGGCAGTGATATTCGCTAGGACTAAATTGGAGCAAAACCAATTTTTTTGACCAAAGGTGTTTTAGTATATAAACCCCAAAAAAAACTTTCACTTTTCCTCTGTGGGACAAGGTCTTTTTTAAAAAGTCATCAAACACTGATATAAGTCTGACTTAACAGTTCGACAAATCTTTCAAGATTAAGTTCGTTGTTTTTAAATTTCACTAATTTATCAAAATTTCAGTACATGACAGAAAGTGAAAATATTTGGGCTTTCTTTTTCTGTTCAGAAAAGTCATTCCACAAAATAAAGAAAAACTCCAAATCATTGCCCAACAAAAAGAATAACTATAATACACTACTATGGATGACAATCGGAGGGTTTTGACAAGTATCCCATCCTCGAATTCGACTGCCATTTTTCAATTCTCAAACTTGTTTCACTAAAAATTAAACAGATGGGGCGTAGATGGAAAATTCCCAAATTCAATTCCCTGCTTACATTTTGTATTTTTTGTTTTTATTTTTTAATTTTAAATTTTTTATATTTGCTTTTTTTATTTTTATTATATTAAATTAATATTTTCATAAAATAAAATATTATAGAATTTTTATATATTATTTATTAAAACATTATAATAATAATTATTATTTATATTAAAGTATAAAATAAAATAATAAAAAAATATTTTTTAAATATAATCGAAGGGGGCTTATTATTATTATTTTATATATATGTCTATATTACTCATTCGGCCCTGTTATACTCTCAAACAATTTTATTTCTTTCGCCACTTCATTTAAATTAACTTAGCCTGCCATTTTCCGACTTTCGAGATTTTCGAAAAATCTTGCCTTGCAGCCACTAACAACTTTATCACTCGTAAAATTGAAAAAATTTCCGCTGTCTTTAGAATTCACGAAACTTTTTTAGTCACTAGATTTCGAGACTAAATTTAATCCTGCTGTACCATTTCGTCATCCGAGATCTATAGAATTTTTATAAGCTTCGAACCCTTACGCATAATTTATTATTTTTATTAACATCACCATTTTTGAAAATTTCTAATTTTCTCGCGCTTACAGAAAAGAATAATAATTCGAACCTGTGCCTGATTTGAAAAATAAACTCAAGCCCGTTAAAAACCCGATTAAATTAAATTAAACATGCTTGATAAGAAATGTAGACGGACGGTATTCAAAATAATCCACCTGTCATCCCTACTCATTACCTAACGTTAAAAAACAAACAACTTAATACTTAATGCCATTAAGCGCTATTCAAAGACAGTTTCAAAAAAGTCTTATCTGTACTTTTAAGAAAAACAACACCACCTAACACAAACAATCTCGAACTGCACGCCACTAGAAATTTTTAACTTTAGGAGGGACACATAAAGCCCAAAGTTTCTTCCAATTCACATTCTGATATTGCATGGCGAATGCAAAACTATCATATGGGTGAAAATTCTTAATACTATGTTAACCTATGTGTATTTAATTAAGACTTTTAAAGTTATTTATAATTTTTTTTAAGTGGATGACTTTTACAAAGTTGATAAATTTTTAAATATTTTTATTAACTTTACAAACTTAAAAATTTCATAAACTTTTATTTTAATAGGTTTTTGTATACTTTAATAGACTTTTGTACACATTAATGAGGCTTAATAACTTTAATTAAATATAATAAATTCATATTTAATAAAATGCAACAATATATGATGCTCAATTAAATAATTTTATTTAGTAAATACAACAAAGTTATTCAAATTAATGTTTTACCAAAATTTTATATAGTTTCTTTTAAAGTTTAGCTTCATTTGTTCGCATCATGATAGTTTTACCTGATAAAAATTAATTTCAAATCTTACCTAAAAAAATCTGAACTTTAACTTACATTCATTAATCTCAAAGGCATTTTATTTTTTCAAAAAAACCACAAGGCATTCAAAACTACATTATGGATATAAAATATGTTCTTTATGATAGAACCCTTACCTGAATGTTAATCTAATTTTTCAAACCAAATCCTTCAAGTTTCAACCTTTACATTTTTGGAGCTTGGTAAAAGGAATGCTGTTTCCAACACTGGCAATTTTCTAATTTATATGTACGATATTTTATTCAATCTGGGGTGTCACAACCATACCCATTTTGTACAATATCAGACACAAAGAATGGATAGATCTTAGGATGGATTTTAGTTAAAAAAACCTTTCAATAACCGGAGGTTACGTCACAAATCCATCACTCATTTCAAAACCTCTAATTTATGTTCTTTCATTCCATTTAAAATGAATAGTATATTTTAACATCCTTTATATGAAATCACTTATCTCATATTTTTAATAGTTTTTATTTGATTTTCCTTTGTTTTTTATCAAAGGATTTATTATGACTGAACACCATATCCCCATTTATCTAAGTACGTGCTCAAAGGGTATATTTGCTTCACTCAAATTATTTGAAAAATAATTTTCCCATTATATTTTAAGAAATTCAAGCTTAAATGCTATACTTTGCCCCCATCAAAATTTCTAAATATTAAACTATTGAGTTAAAGCTCAAGTTTAAAAAATTTGTAAAATTTATATTACTTAATCTTGCTCTCACTGAAATCGAATCCCGACTCCGTCACTAATTGTATCGTCGTATGACGATTGATTTGTTCATTGATTTTCATATAAGCGACTCAAACTATAAAACTATTTCAATTAAATAGATAAATCATATCACCCAGTTCATCTAAGACACAGTTTTGGACCACTCCACCAAGACACTATAGTCTAAAGTGTTGAAAAAACACTGATTGTAAACAAAGGTGCAAAGGAATAATTGTCATGTCACGATCAAACCATGAATAGTTCCATTATTGGAAAAGCCTAATCTAACTTCAATAAAAGGTTTTACTGGGCTAATCCTCATATCTGAAAGCACACCGCTTTTTTTTAATACGACACGCAAGGACTATTTGACCCAAAGAGAAGAGAAGGTCATTTTCACTATCATTCCATATTCTAAAATCATAACAAATTAGTACTTGCCATTTACAATATTGCATTGACCGAGTGTTTGTGACATCCATTGAGTTTAAGGAGACAGATAATTTTTTTTTGTCCCGCATATATAAAAGATGTTTTTAAGTTATATCATATTAAAATTAATCTTCATATAAATTGAGAAATACTATAAGAGTAATAAGCCTTTATCACATAACATAACTGTGTTTTCAGGACTCGAACTTGAGACCTTTAATTGAGATAAAAGATACCTCAACGTTATCACCTATATGTTCGACGATGAGTTGGTCACAGTTTAGCCATTAATTATTGATGATATTATATGTAATATTAATTCTAATGTGTTGGTCAAATTTTCTTAAAGGTGTTATAAAATTTTACTAACATGTAGGTGAGTTGGACATAGCTCAACCATTAATTATTGATGATATTATATGTAATATTAATTCTAGTATATGTTGGTCAAATTTTCTTAAAGATGTCATAAAAATTTACTTTAAAAATTATTGTAGTTCATCCTTTGAAATTCATTGTAAGTCAGACCCAAATTATTAAGAGATGAGATGAGTTTATAAGGGATTCAGACTCTGGTCTTTATAAGAACAAAGTACAACGATCTAATACATGTAATACCCAAACAAAATAAAAGTAAAAGTAAAATTTGTATGATTTCTCTTTAAGGTTTTCTATTCAGATTATTGATAACATTCATTGCATTTAAGGAGAAACTGCCACACCAATGGTCACACTATTAGATGCATTAACTCAACTTGCGACATTCAATCACCAATTGCTACGAAGCTTCACGAGCATTGGATGCATTTTGCTTCAAGTTCTCCTAAATCCACTAAGCAATTGAGTGGGAGACAACTATGGCTGCCACTTTATTTATGGTCGACTAAGGAAAATAGGTGGCAAATTCAATAATAGAAGTGCCGGTTATTTACATTTAAAGATATATAATTTAATGATTTTTTTTCACGCTAGTACTATGTTATGAGGATTTGATGATGGTTCTTCTCCTTTATTCCCATCACATCTCTTAACTATATGAGTGGTGTAAAGGGCTCGAATGATTTTTTTTTTTTAAGCTAAACATTGTAGTTACGTTATAGTAAAATATCCCCGTTAAGACTCGAACTCTAGACCCCCCTTTCGTATATTCTTATCTGTTGAAATGTTGAACGTTTTACCACATAAGCAAGATAAGATAGACAATGATTTTTTTTTAAATGCTTGTGATTATAATGTATGCAAAAATTTTGAGGAAAAGAAGAAGGGAAAAGAAAATAAAAATATATTTAAAATAAAAATTATTTTGCATATAAAAAAATTAAAAATTTTAACAAAATAAAAGTTCAAAAGCACAATTTTAATTAAAAATATTAAATATTTTAACTAAGATAAAATAGAACTGTAGTCAAATAATAATCATAAGCCAAAAGTTTGATTTTGTTCACATGAATTTTTTTAAACTTTGTTCATTATGCATGTATTTTTATATCATTTTGTCTCATTAATTATTATTATTATTAAATGTTTAAAGTGTATATAAATAATTAAAATCAATAAATATGAAAATATGAAAGAAGAATAAAAATTATAATCCGAGTGTATTATTTTCTAATTAAAATGAAGAAAGGAAAATAATAATAACAATAATAAAAAATACAATTTGTATATTGATTAATTACATGTAAACATGCCATCATGCCTAGAGTCACTATTTTTTTCGAATCACATGTCCTTTCCTTAGTGTGCTTTAAGACTCGTCTTAAACAACTTTCCAAAACTGGCATATCGAAAGTAAGTAGAAAGCAAGCAACCATATAGCTCAAGTCTAAAACCCACCAGTGGTCAATACTCCAACAAGATCTCGTTACAAAAATGTGTGCGCTAGGCACTAAGTTACATCAAGTCACTCAAAACATCTCTTACAAAGACAACCGCACCAATGAACCAACCCCTTCCTTTGACAAGGCTAGGGCCTTTATAAAAGAGCTTAGTAGTAGTTGCAACCGCATGTAAACTTTTCAAGAAGAAGGTTCACAGGAGCTTGATCATTCCGACTGCTCTCCAAAGCCTTCAAATCCAAATACTAATCATCCCCAACTGTTTGCATCTCTTCCAATGGGAGTGACTATTGGTGCCTATATAAGCCTTGAACACCCACACGTCTCACCCTCTTTCCAAATTTCATAGTCTTGGGGCCATGTTTGCGTATCCAACCGCGGTCCTTTCTTGAGGTTGTCCGCGCTCCTGAAGCTATGCTCGGGCTCCATGCCTTCAAGATCAACTATTTCCATGCACCATTAGGGCTTATCTCAGGTCCATGCAGCGTGCACTAACCACAGTGCCTCATGTTTGAGTGTTGCATCGTGTCTTTTGATCCCACATGGGCGCAGCGTTGCATCGCCTGCTATCATCAAGAGGAGACAACCCTCGCGCTTTACTACAACCACGTGGAACGACATGTCGCAGCACCCATGCATGCGCCGAGGGTATCCATTGCCATGCGGCCTACTATGGCCAAGGCATGGTCTCGACTGCTGCTTGGCTCACGAGAGACCACCTCCTCAAAGAGCTTTATATGTCTTTTTCAACAATTTCTTGGAGGAGACATCAATAGAAAGTCCATGAGACAATGTCCATGCAATTATCCTTTTGCCCTTCTACTAATCTTCCACTTGACCATGTGTTTGAGGTTGTGTGCACTGGGTGTGCAACATATTATCCTCGCTCAGCAACATGGTGCCTGTGAGTCATGCACTACATCTAATTCCTGAGCTGCAGATCAGGCATACTAGTCATCTAAATCCACATGGGCACAAGCACATTCGATAGGATTGATCTCATCGGATCAAGTTTGGGAGATGCTCACACTTAGCCTATAATGTTGAACAACGCTTTTATAAAAGACAATGACATGGAAGTGCGTAAGCTCTCGCCTGAGTCTTAAGGACAATTTGCTACTTGTTCAAGTGTAAAAAAAAAAAACTACATGCAAACCTTAACAATAATTGAGAAATAATTACAGGGCAATCTTACGATCTAAATGATGATGTTACCATTTGAATGCATACATTGAATTATTCTATTCAACTTAAAATAAATAAATAAATCATAGAAAATAGAATACTAATTCCATGGCTTTGACAGTCTGACATCCTAAATGCCCCTCTGCATGCTGTTGTTATCATATAAATAATTCAGTGCTGATCACTGCACCTGTCCAAAACCTAATACCAGTGTCCTTCAATCCCATGCAACCTTTTCCTTTTCCCCTTCTTTCTTCCTCTAACCTCATGATTTCCATCCCCGCATATGCCACTACTTCTCCCATCTCCCCAACCGATTATTTTTCTCGACTGCGGCCTCTCAGATGCAACATCCTCCAGGTCTGGCTGTATGTGGCGGCGAGTCCGCTACCTCAAATTTCTCTTCCTCGGACGCACAAACGCGTCATTCGAATCCACCGCCGACAGGCAGGAGGAGGCGGTGGAGCAAGTCCCCTACATGGATGCCTGTATCTTCAAATCCCACAATCATACATCTTCCCTGTCTCTCCCGGAATCAAATTCCTCCGTTCGCTCCACTCCTGCCGTCTGTTCGGCATCCATGAATCCCACTTCCTCTTCACCGTCACATCCGGGGTCCATACCCTCCTCACCAACTTCAGTCATCTCTCTGTTGCTGCTATGGATTCCATCGTCGTTAAAGAATTCATTATCCATGTCCGGGAAACTGCTCTGAACATAACTTTCTCTCCGTCCCCTTCATTTTATGCGTTCGTCAATGGAATCGAAGTCTGTTCCATGCCGGATAATCTGTACATCACCGGCGAGCCGATTCCATTGGTGGGCACGAATTATATGTTCTACTTCGGGCAATTTGACTGCTTGAAACCGTTTACCGGCTTGAACGTGGGCGGCGCCAGTTTCGAGGAAAGAGATACCGGAATGTTTCGGTCAGGCGCGACAGATTCATCTTATATATTCGGTGCTGCTTTTGGGGTGACATGGCAATGGGATGATTCCGACGTACGATATACTCCTGCGGCGCCGCCGGCATTCACCGCCCCAACCGACGTCTACTCCTCCTGGAGAAGCATGGGTCCTATACCCAGTATAAATTTGAATTATAACCTGACTTGGATCTTTCCTGTAGATTCTGGGTTTAATTATCTTGTTCGGCCATTTTGTGAGTGCAGAATTTGGGTTATAAACAACGTTTATATTTTCAGCAACCCGCCGCAAAACCGCCGGAACCGCATGACTTAAGAGTAAACTCTGGCTCTCCGAGCTGATAATCACCGCCCGGCGCTACTCTTCGGCATAATGCCTTTGCTGTATACTTATTTGTCCTGCGGAAACGGAAGAGAGTATCGAGCTGGGGATCGGGCCACGCCGAGCTGATGAGCCGTCACTTTGCTCTCTCCGAGCTTCGAGAAGCCACTAATGGCTTCGACGACACTCTCGTCATCGGACGCGGCAGGTCCGGCGATGTCTACAAAGGCCATCAACGTGGAGATATCATCGTCGTGCAACCAGTCGCTTGAAATCAAAGTCGTCGTGCTGAAGATTGACAGATCACCTGACTGAATCAAGATTCTGTCACAGCCCGACACCGACATCTGGTTTCACTGATAGAGCTGGGTGAGGAGGGAAGGAGAGATTATACTTGTGTATGATTACTTTTACATCTATGGAACCGTCCACGATCACTTTACAAGTTGGCATGATCCTTCCCATGGAAGCATCGGCTGGAGATCTGTATCGGCGCGGCTCAGGTTGGCTTATCTTCATCCCATAATACGGCGATATCGGTCGACGAATTATCTGCTGGATCACAAATGGGTGGCGAAGGTTTCGGATTTCGGATTGTCTGAGTGTGGGACCAACCAAGGTTATGGCAAATAGTTTGGATGTATAGATCCCAGTGTCGCAAGATGATAAGGTGATGGAGAAATCTGACGTGTTCTCATTCGGAGTGTTCATGCTGGAAGTGATCTGTAGGCTGCGAGAATTGAATCGTGTTCCAATCCATTCTGTTCCTAATTTGTGACAATTGGGTAGGAGACTGCATAAAAAGGTAGTTTGATGATAGATGACTGACCCATTTGTTGTGGGTCAAATTGGTGACGACTGCTTGAAGAAATCAGAGACTGCTTCGAGTGTCTACGGATGAGGGAATCCAACGGATTATCAAATGGCTGATGGTGGGAAGGCTTGAATTGGCTTTGGAGCTGCAACAAAATCCAGTTATTAATTTACTGTCAACTAATTAACAACAATTACACACAATAGATAATTGATAATTCTGGGCGTTTCTATACCATAATGCTAAGTTTGTTATTAAGAGAATAGAAAATCGACATTTAATTTATGTACTATACAATTTTATATGTTGTATTTGAGAGGTGGAACAATGGAAACACAGATATAAGGACATAAATAACAAGACTCCGAATCAAATTTTTAAACAGATTGGTGTGATAGTAAATTCTTCAAGAATGTTTGTGTCAAATATGAGGATGTGAGGCAAAAATCGTGCCAAACATGTAAAGCTTATTATCTGACATGACATCTATTATGATCAATGATACAATAAAAAAAATACGTAACGAAGGAAAAACATAAAATTTATATTGAAATCTTTACAAAGAAAAAATCATAGACATAAGAGAAAGTTTCATTATCAATCTAAGCTTAGATTATGAAAATACACAGAATAAAATAAAGAATAAATCCTTATATATTAATTTGGCGAAAATACCTGAGCACAAATGTTCAAATACCCTGTCAATTTTTTTACTTGAAGTCGTTAAGTTATTTCCAAAATAGTTTCCTCACGTTGCCTTGTTGTATTTTTCAAAGGTGGAAATAATTGAATAGCAAGTAATTGGCCAAGAGAATGTGGAGAGAAGAAAAAGGAAAATTTAAAGGATGGTACACGCGGTGTACTGGATTACCTAGTTGTTACAGAAGTAGAAAACGGCTCCGCAAGTTTCATAAAAAAAAAAATTGTTTTGTAAAAAAAATTATATTTTTACAATAAAAGATATATTTTGAAAAAAAAATTTGATTTGCAGTTCATAGATCAAAATAAAAAAGAATAAAGATCTAAACCCGAGCCCCCACTCATATCTCTTTTTCTCTCATCTTTTTCTCCATTTCCTTATACGGAAAGTGATGATTTTTTGGTCATTTTGGTTTTAATTTTTACATTTCTTTTTATCATTTTCTTCTCAATAAAATGATTTTTTTAAAAATATAAATCTAAGTTTTTATTTTGTGATTTTGCTCGTTGATTTGTTACGACGTGTGATTTTATCGTTCACTTATTACGTCGTAAGATTGTATCGTCTTGGTACAATAATGGACTATTCAGCAAGAACAAGCACATATCATCTTAGTTGCATATCCCCAAATCATATTAGTCATTATATAAAAATTCGAACATATTATTTACGTTAATAACTCAATACTAAGTTAGTCCTCTAAAGTTTTGATTCTTATGTTTTTATCCAATGGATTGTAAGTTTAAATCAAGAAAATTATTTATCTTTTCAACAAAAAAAAATATCAATATCAAAAAAAAATATTTAGTTAAAAAACATCAAATAATCCTAAATTTAACCTTCTTCATGTTTTTTTTTTTGAGAAATAATCATTTTGAATAAAAATTTAATTTTTCAATTTTATGTATTTATATGTATTTTTTTAAAATAGTTATTTTAATAAGAATATAATGAATATATTTTTATTAAAATTAGGTCAAAGTTTGATAGAAGGTTTAAATAATATAATTGTTTAGGGAATTATCCTATAAAATATTTTTACAAAAGAATACCACATAACACACACTATCAAAAAATGATTTGAGTGCATATATATCTAACAGTCACTAACAATGAAAAGACATATTTAAAATGAATAATATTTAGTATATTTACCATGTTTGCTACTTATTTTAATATTAAGTATAAATAATTTTCAAAAAATATAAATTCATACTTCCTTTTGATTTATCTTGCTGTATTTGTACCATACTACCTAAAATTTTCAACTTATCCAAAATTCGTGAATTAAAGGAAAATTTTCAATGTATTCTAATATTTAGTTTTCATTTCTTTTAAACACGTGCTTTGTGACTTGAATTTATTGAAAATACGTTTTCATTTTCAACCCATTTATTAATGGCTAATTTCAATTGAAACAAGGAAAATAAATTTTTACCGCTTTCGATTCATATATAAAATGTCAAAATAATAATTGATTTTCTTTGCTTTCAAAATTTGCTGCCTTATTCTCGAATCAAACGTATGGTTTTCCTTGTTTTCGAAAGCCACTGCAGAATAAAATTTTCTACCTACTAAACAGGGCCTTATATTTTCATTTTCATTTTTTGAAAGCTAAACATTTTAGTTACAATATAGTAAACCGTTTCCACTATGACTCATCCCCGGGACCCCTTTCCCTAAGTCCTTGCGTATCACATGAGTTAGGCACGATAAATGTATTTATATTTTAATAAAAATAATTATTTAATTATATGCAAACAAATTTTATGGAGTGATTAATATATAGTGATATAGTGCTGAAGTTTGAGGCAAATCATGTGCTATAAAGGAATGGATAAAGGAGCGATGACTGCTCATCTACCGAAATCTTGGTAAAAACTGCCAATTACAAAAGAAAAATGTATGATTCTATAAGTTCTTAATCGTTGATTACCCATCGTAATACAAAACATCCTTTTTTTTTTTTTTTTTGAGAAATCAAGGATAGAAGGATCAAAGATCAATAAATTTTTTCAATTTACTAGAAATCTAGATACATGAAAAGAACGATTTTTGCGCTTTCACTATCACAACAAAAATTCAAATTTTTCTCGGGAGATAACTATACTTATTTTGTAGATTCTAATGTTTTCTTACCATCTAACAAAAAAATCGTGATCTTCCGAGAAATCCGAGATTCTTCTCTTCAAGAGAATTGAAAGACCATTCAACACTTTTTCGCCTGCACTCAACCCTGGGCAGACACATTGGTGATTGAAAACACTAAGAACCCTGATTCCATGATGGAGTCTAGAGGTGTGGTGGTGATAACAGTGCTTCGGCTGGGCATGTGTTGTATGACTAAGAAAGACGCATGCAAGAATGCGGAGACGAAAGATATAATCTATAAAAATTAATTACTTAACTTCCTATCAAAATTATTTGTATAACTTACTAAATGTGGTATATGGAAATTGAATATGAATTATATTTAACATATTTAACATATGATATTTAATTATGCTGCTAATAAAACTTTATATATTTTTTAATTATGATATTAATATAAATTATATTTAACATAATGATATTAAAGTATAATTTAATCAAATGATACTTTTAATTTTATCCTCAATTTAATATCAAAATCAATTAATAAATAACTATAAATAAATAATAATTTAATTATATTTTTAATTACAAAATTTGGTAAAAAATCTATCTTTATTAAGAAAAAATCATTTTCATTTAAACGATAAATTTGAAGATAAATATCAAATAATTTTAAATCATTATCTAACTTAACATAAAACTTAATATAAAATATTATTTCTAATAGAAATGCTAAAATATTTTATGTTTCACTGTATTATTATTGATATTCTTATATGTTTTAATTCTTATATATATAATACTTATATATATATATATATATATATATATATATATATATATATATATATATATATATATTTAAATTCTAGATAACATTAATAATAACTGATGTATATATTGCACAATTATTATTATAATTTTATAATTCTTTTGGTGAATAATTTTATAATTACTTAAATAACAATATCAAATATGTTCTAAACCGAGAAAATATAATTTTTTTTTGAAAATGGTAAAACAAAGATTATAATTTTATAATTTTTGTTAATAATCTTATAATTACTTAAATAATATCAAATATAAAATGTAAAAAACTTATAAAAATATAATTTTTCAAAATTCAGAAACAAGAATTTATCGCTATTAATATTTTGAAAAGAACTTTGCATGTGTAATTCTTTTTTCAAAATGCATTACTTTTACTTTAAACTCGTGAAATAGAGACATCTATTAAATCATTTTCAGTTTTATTATGGTCAAGATATATAAATATAGCTGGCAAATTCAATATTATGGGGGCCAAAAATATTGAGAAAGCAAAATATGGTAAGCACTGCACCAAAAATTCAAGGGTGGCGTTGTAAACAGCTAGCGCCTAGCTGGTGACCAAAGAGAAAACCTACCCATTTTAGAACTTTCTCACCAATTTTCATCTATATATTTTTATTAGAATAAATGACTTAAAGTCATTAAGTTGATTCTCGATCCAAATACCCCGTCGATATTTCATTGACTTCAGAAAAGTCAGCAAGTTATTTCCAGTTACTTTCCTAATTGCACTGTTGTATCTTGAAATGGAAATAAATTCAATAATAAGTTGGCCAAGAAATGGAGAGAGAAGAAAAGGAAATTGAAAGGATGGTCCACGCCGTGTACCAAGAAAAAAAAGGGCAAGCGACTTCACCACTTTCTCCCCAACTTTCATAAAAATTTTGTTATATATAAAAAAAAATTATATATTTACAATAAAAAAGATATTTTGAAAAAATTGATTTGCAGTTCATATCCATGTCAGAAAGAAATATTTAGTTAAAAAAAACCTCAAATAATCTAAAATTTGTAAATTGTACACTCTCCATGTTTTTTTTTTTTTAAAATGACTTATTTTGGATAAAAAGGTACTTTCTATTATGTTATTTACATGCATCTTTTTTAAAAAATAATTATTTTTATAAGAAGATAATGAACTTATTTTTATCAAAATTAGGTCAAAATTTGATAGGGAGTTAACTTTTGGAAATTCAGTTTTCAAAGGGTCTCTTAAATTGATTTCCAATCCATTTATGTGATCATAAGAGGAAACCCTAATTGACTTGCTACGGTAAAATTTTATTGTTAACTACCGGGTTTTTTCGAAGCCACGTCAGACGTTTTTTGCATTTATTAAAAAGCTTCGATCCGGAATGAATCTATCACATCATATAATACTACTTAAGATGCACTGATCCTAATATTGTTTTATTTTATATTTTTACTTACCAAATACTATATGATTTGAGCTTGCTTTCTTTTGCTTCAACTCATATGATGTATCATACACCAAAGATTCTATCATTTTTATTATGCGTCATATTACTAATTTAAATCAATATATCTTTTTGTTTGATTACGATCCTCTTCCCATGGAAGCAGAGGTTGAGATTCCGCACGCTGGTAATTTTGCTGGATTATCTTCATGCAGGTGCGTTGCATCCTATAATCTGATATCAAGTCGACGAACATCTTGTTGGATCACAAAATGGGTGGCTAAGGTTGCATTTCGACGTCCGTTAATAACTGATCGACGACCCGGTCTTGACCACCTTGGTTAAGGGCACATTTGGATACATGGATCCTGAGTACTACAGGACGATGAACCTGCAAAGAAATCTGATGCGGTACGTTCGAGGGTGCCTGAAGTGATTTGTGGATAGAAGGTTATACAGAGGAAATGAATTTGTTTCAATTGGGCAAGGCAATTTATTGAGAAGGGTAGGCTTGCAATTGATGAGATAATTGACCCAGTTATTGTGGGTCAAATTGCTGGCGACTGCTTGAATAAATTTGGGCAGCTTGCTTTTCAGTGTCTACGTGATGAGGGAATCCTACGGCCGACAATGGCTGATGTGGTGGCATGGCTTGAATTGTTTTGGAGCTGCAAGACAATGCAGATGCGTCACGGTTAAAGCACTGCAGGCTTAACGCCATGCATCTAACTAATTAAGATATATTTAGTTAAATCGATCTTAACACAGTTTTTAAAACACAAATAACACAATTTTAATGTTTTCTCAACAGTTTTTGCGTTATTTTTTGGGGCCATGACACTATTCGTGGTCATATCCGTGCCCTGCCTCACTGTCGCTTCCTCACCCGATACACCAGCGCGACGCTCGTTGGGACTTAACGCCGTAGTTCAACACAAAGATTAAACCCGCTTTTTGCTTTTTTAAATTTTCAATGACTACGGGAAATTTTTTAAAAGTTTCCTAATGTAGTAGTTAAATATCTTACTTTCTATTCAGAAGTCATCTTCTACAAAAATAAGAAAACTCAATCATCGTCCAACAAAAGTTAATAACTCAAGAATATACACTACTAAAGATGACAACTGGGAGGGTTTTGGGACTGGCCATCCCATCCCGACCCTAGCCGCTTATTTTTCAATTCCCAAACTCGTCTTCATTTAAAAAATTAAACATGATGGGCGAGATGGGAAAATTCCCACCAATTTACACATTTTATTTTGTTTTTATTTAATTTTAATTTTTTTATATTTGCTTTTTTATTTTTATTATATTAAAATTAATATTTTTCATAAATATAAAAATATTATGAATTTTTATATATTATTTATTAAAAAACATTATAATAATAATAATTATTTATATTAAAGTATAAAAATAAAATAATAAAAATTATTTTTTAAATATAATCGAAGGACTTATTATTATTATTTTTGATATATACTATATCATCATTCGTCCTGCTTTGTCCCGAAAATCGAAAAAATCTCGTCCTTAAAGTCATTGGCAACTTATCACCTGGTGTATCTGTACTCGCTTGGTCTGCATCTGGCCAAAACTTCTTTTGGGTCACTAGATTTCACGAGACGAATTTAATCCGCAACCAAGCCAAGGTTATTTGAGATCTAGAGAATTTTTCAAATTTCTAACCCTGTCGCGATAATTTATTATTTTATTAACATTTCACTATTTTTGAAAATTTCTAATTTTCTCAAGTTTACGTATAAGAACAATATTCTGAACTCCGTATTTGCATTTTGAGAAAATAAACTCAAACCCATTAAAAAACCCAATTAAAATTAAATTAAACATGCTGGTCATTGGGCAGAAATGGCGCCAGACAGAACCTAAAATAACTGTCTGGTCACATCCCTACTCACTACCACTGTTAAAATGAACAACTTAATACTTAATGCTATTAAGTACCATTTAGCATTAAGCTCAAAAAGTTCTATTCAAGATTATGAAAAAACAAACGCAAACCTTTGAGGGGTGGCGTTTGTTTTTCGACTTAATGCCGAAATCGAATAGTTTTCAAAGATTGTCACACTTGAAATTTTCACGACTTATCACGAAATTTTTAAAAGTTCTAAATGTAAAATGAAATATTCGCTTCATTCCTGCAAAAGTCATTTCACAAAATAAAGAAAACTCAATCATTTGCTCAATAAAAAGAAATAAGATATACACTAATAAAATGATGAATGATGAGGCTTAGACTTGAGGCTGTCCCATCCCACCCATTGCTTATTTTTTCAATTCAACCATCTCATTTAAAAAATGAACGTTAATATGGAAAATTTGTCCATTCCTGCTTACATTTTATTTGTTTTTATTTTAAATTGAATTTTTATAATGTTATTATTATATTAAATAATATTTACAAAAAATAAAATAATAGGAATTTTATAAATTATTTATTAAAAAACACTATAATACTCTATTATTATTATATTAAAGATAAAAAACAAAATTAAGTAAGATTTTAAAATATAAATTCTGGAAGTAATATTACGATACTATTTTGGATAGTTCCATACTGCTTTCCATCTCCAACCGTTTCTCGCTCGAAATCAAAAAATCTTTGTCCTCGGTTTACTGCCAGCCAATTTATCACCCAGAAAATTCCGGTAAATTTCGTCATTTTAATTGACGAAACTTTTTCGCCACTAGATTTCTTCAGCATGACTGATCGCCAGCAAATTGCTTCGTTATTCGAGATCAGAGAATTTTCTAAACTTCCCCGAACCCTATGACAATGATACTATTAACATTTTGCCTGAAAATTTAATTTTCTGATTTACAGAGTAATGGCACTTAATCTGATTGATTTGTGAGGAACAACTAAACCCATTAAAACCTGATTAATTAATAACATGTTGGTTAAGATAAGGCTAACAAGAACCCAAATACATGTCTGCGCTATCCCTGTTCACTCACCTAACGTTATAAAACAAATAAATTTAATGTCATTGCCATACTATTCAAGATTAATAAAAAGTTCTATTCCAGATTAACAAAAACAAATTATATCTGCTTTGTCACTTATTTATTTGCAACTGGGGATTTAATGAATTTGAGTTATAACTGTTAATCCAAGTCCTCATGTAGTAAAGTGAGATAACTTATTTAATCATTTAAAGTTTGTTATACAAGATTAAAGAATCAATAATATATAGTCGGCCGTTGAAAATATATAGATAAACAAAAAGTAGAAAAACTGTGATCTCAAAACTGAGAGTCGGACATATTAGGTTAATTATCAACCAGCTTAAAAACAAATAATGTTTGAACACAGTATGGAACAATAATGCCATAATGTGGGCATTAATTTTTTTTGACTAATATTGTAGTGACCACTAAAAACTAACGTCGAGATACCCATTATTAAGATACTATCATAAACTATTATGAATATTGTAATTTATTTCTTTAAACTATTGAATTTTTATTTTTAAACAACTAAATATAACCAAATCCAAATTCATAGTGGTTAAAACACACGCTCAGTGAGGTGATCAAGAAAAACCATCTACTAGAACATCCTCTACACTTTCACAAATTTTTATTATTTTAAATAACAATATTAGACTTTAGAATGAGATATTTTATGGAAATGGATTAAAATATATGTAATTTAAAACTAGTCCTCTTCTTAAAATTTTTAAATATAACTTTTTTGGACTATTTGCCTCAATATTTAACACCTAATAATAAAACTGATTTTTTTGATTTAACATTCGTCAAAATGTTTTCGGGCCTAAGATAGGTAATTTTTTCACAAGATGAATCTCAAAAGTCAAAAAACAGAAATCATCATCTAAAATTTGAAAACACTGATGTCAACTGTAATCATCTATACGGACCCTTACATATTTTATTAAAATTAAGGACAATCACATAAAATTGCAATCACCATTTTACACGCCCTGAAAACGCCTCACCATCTCAAAGATGTGTCAATTTCAAGTAAATATTTGCAAAGATTGCAAATATTGATAAAATATTTATATATTAGTAAAGTCTGTAAAACATCCAATCATTAACTCCAAAACTACAATTATAAAACGTTATAATCTTTGCAACTCATCCATTACATGATCCAAGCCTATCAACCTCAAATTATTTTTCTGTATCATTCACATTCTGAATGTTTTATTAGGAATATTTATCTTCATCAAGATGGAGGATCCTTCATCAAAGTCACGCAATGAGCCACATCATTCTTCATTTGAGTTAATCACATTGTACGTAATTTATTAATGAAAATTAATATTGTTTTATCATGTATTTGCTTTATTTATAGTTTTTTATATAATCACAAAGCACACATCAAATATTTTTGTTAATTTTCTTATCATGATTTGTCAAATATTCCACCATATTTACCGATAGTTTCTGACATCCGTAAAATCCAAGTACCATGACATCTTAATTACCCAGATTTTGTTCTTTATTACTGTTTTTTATTCCTATGCTTCTTTCTTCTTACCAGAATGCCCAACAAAACGAAAGAAAAAAAGAACAAAGATCCCAAATAAAAAACATAAAGCACTAATAATGAATTTACAAAATACATCGATAGCAGTTTTACAAGATACAAATGTCCTCATTTAGATAAACTGAAATGCGTTTTGTCAAGCTGCCCAAACCGAACTTATCATCGTGAACTGACCAATTAATTGTCAGCTCTGCTTCTCGGCAGTTCGGAGCAATCGGTCGAAATGTCTGAGCATCACACAATCACCCGAAAGTCGGCCGCAAGGGAGCTGAATTGACTTTTACTGATTTACACTGAGTCATTTTAATCCAGCTCAGTTCCAATGATGATTTATTTATTAATTTTTTCACTGATTTGAGCTTTATCGAGTTCAATTCAAGCAACTCGACTATTTTAGACAAAGCCGAGTCTGGTCATTGTACTCTACCCTAACACTGATAATGCACTTCACCCCATCTTCTTCCATCTGTTTCATGAGAGATAAACATCAGCTTCTTCCACTGCTGTCATTGCTCATTCAAAGGAAAAACAGCACCTGTCAACTTAAACTCTAAAATCTTTTCCACTCCTTTAACCAGCAAAACCCTAAAACTGGAAGATGGAAAAGTGTCTACATGTCGAGAATAAATATAGATAGGCTATTTGAATGAACACAATAATAACAAATCGCTGGTGCTGAAAATATTCAATGGCACAAATAAAATGTCTTATCATGGTGGATAAAATGAGAAAGATTTTCTGATTATCATGTCAACAAACATAAATGGAAAATTCAAAATCACTGAGCTTCCAGTCAGAGGTCATGGAGCCAGATGTCGCAGACTAGGTTCAGTGGAGCTAAGCAAAGGCTCGAGTTAGGTTTCTATAGGGTCCATAATCGTTGAGTTCACAAATGACCAACATGAGAAGGGCCAACATAAATAAAAGGTAGTGTTTCATGAGGAGGTGGGTGTCAAGGAACCCAAAGTTTTACATCAAATTGAACTAAGTGGTCGCCTAAACAATTCCTCTCTCTTCTCAAAGCAACTGTATATCCTGAGGTCGTATATATGGATATGTTTCTCTGAAAGAACAGCTGCGCTATCACGTAACATGGATGGAGAGCTCATCAAGTCAACAAAGATATTCATAAGGGCAAGAGAAACAATAATGTCGACATCCGCATATAGCTTCGTGAATATCCACCCGTTGAGACCATCAGACTGGGCGATGGTCAGATCATTCCGCATAAAGCAAAGGCATCTACTCTAGAACAGTTCAGGTGAGTTAACAAGACGGTGGAATAGATAAACAACACTAGTGGTAGATGACAAACCTGAATCAATGTACCTGGTAGAAGGTTCATCTGACAACCATATATGGTCTCATCTGAGATAGAGAATGCCGTACTTCACAGAAGGTCATCCCCAAGGATACGGCTTAAGTCATCAAATTAAAAAACCAAAACTACAACCCAAATATGAGAGATGGAATTGGGAGTCACCACACTCAATAATTCGTGTTAGAGTTTTATGGCGGTCTAAGCACTAACATTGAGAGCAACAGCCCCCAGACGACGTCCTGCTCTGGGATTGGTTTGATTTATGAGAAACACATCAGAGTGTGGAAGAAGATTTATTTACAAATACCAGTATTAAAAATTACAACAATGGCTGAAATAGATATGGTATATGATCCAATTTATCCAATGATTCATTAGTACACCCAACAAAGGAGCAATTATGGTGGTTTCTTTCTCGTCGCGCTTATGACCTGAATAACATATTATAAAAATACAAACACATTTAGAGCTGATATACTTAAATATTAATGAGAGTTAAGTATATGCAGGAGAGTTCACAAAAGGAACTTAAATATAATTTAATAGGCAATAAATATATACATATATATATATATATATATGAGATATATATATATATATATATATATATATATACATATATATATATATATATATATATATATATGCTATATATATATATATAGTATATATTTTAATAAGTTTATATGGTCTGAAATGTGTTCGTAGAAGAGTTAATCATAGTTCACTACTCATGGAGGGTATATGAAAACTCGGTCAGTTTTTTCGTATTTGGCAAACCGAAACCAGATAAAAATCAGAAGAAATCATTATCTTAAGAGCCGATCGGGTCTCTGGGCTTTTATCGATCTCTATTGAACAATGATCATCACATTCAAATGATGTGGCAGCCTCAAAATACAACATTTTCACCCACCTGGGCAAAACCCAATTGTCAAGAAGAGAACAAAACAACCATATTTAATCCTAGCCCACACTATAACATAATTACAAAATATATAAGCCTATAATATAATTATTATTAGGCTATCGGTCGTAATTTCGTTTTCACCACAATTACGTAACTAGATACACAAAAATAATTCTAAGTCATAACATTTACAAAGAACTAAAGGCTTCCAATTTTTCTTAATACACTTCCACAAAAGATTGAATGCAATGAAAGGCTCACAGTGCCTGATATGCGTCCATTATCATTTAAAAAATATCCAATGCACAACTTTGTAATACCAAAAGCTTCCAAGTTGTGTTCATTCCCGATTTTAACAAAGAGAACATTTTATCATGAACGACTGAACACTAAGAGCTAAACAAAATCAATGTATAAAAAGGTCAGCTTTTCAAGTCACAAGTCGCGTCCAACTGGGCTAGAATTCTCGCAACAAAGACATGTCACCCGAGAAACGCCAAACACGATCACATAATCCGCCCAAAAATCGTGCTTCTCCATTGCCCAACCTAACCAAATATCGTAAAATGCAACCACAACAAACAGTCAGCGTGGCTAAAATAATTTAGCGTTGCAAGTGAGACAAGACAATGTCCCAAATTATACCATATGTGGCTTTATAAATATGCCGGCGTATTAAAGCAATGTGATATCGGTCCCATAAAACAAAGATAAAACGCGCAGTAATTACGGCGTTAAATTAAACATCAAAAGAAGATGAGTCATTGTAAAAAAACATCATAAATTGATCAAAATATTAGAAGAGCTGGAGGACCAGCTAAATGTGTGATAATGCGACAGACCACAGATAATATCCACTTGGTCTCAGATAAGAGGAGCAAAACTAGAAAAGAAGAATAAGGAAGAGAAGAAACAAAGGGAAAAGAAGGATCATGTGACACATATGTTTCGGGGTTGTATGGAGTTCAGTGTTCAAGGATTCTAGGATGGAATGTTATGGGTGGTTTGTTCAGCTACAAAGTATAGATACATGGTCAAACTGCAATTTGTGTATGGTCATGGTTTGAAACCCCAAACCATTTATTTAGGGTTGAGCTGAGAAGAGATCTAGGTCTTGACACACAAAGCCGGAAGAGCCTGATGCTGGTTCAACAAAATTTCCCTACTTTGATCACATACTCATAAACAATCCATAGAACCGATCAAAAGGAAATAAAGGAATTTGGAAGTAGTCCTGTGCACCAGAGCTAACATCACTGAACTGGATTTAGGTTTTTGAATTTTCAACTAGACCTCTCAGACCAAGTTGTCCTTTGACTGTCACCACTGGTCACTGGGCCAATGCCCGCGACTACGTATGACCTCCAACTCCTATAACACACCTCTGTCTAACCCTGTTATCAAAGTTCTTCGGACTCAAAACCCATTGAGTAAAGAACTATCTATGCCTGATGAGCGGAGACAGGTGTTAGATCTGAGGGGCAGACCGAGCTCACCGAGGTCGCGCTCGCTCTCGCCGCCTGTGCTCGCCTCGTCTGGTTGATCACTGATGACCTCAACTTCTATGTCATAAAAACCTTGAACCAACTCACCGGTGTTCTCGGACTCATTAAAGCCAATCGAGTCGTTAATCCACCCACATGCATGAGGAGGACACAGGCCGTGATCATGCAAATCAGTCACTACAAGCCCGTCGGGCCAACGCTCAGGTCGCTGTTTGGCTGAGCCTATGTATGAACTCCAACCTCTAAGGTCATAACTCCTTCCGTCCGAACTCCATTTCGGGCGTTCTCGACCTGCCAGAAACCACGAGTCAACCATTTATAGCGCTTGAGGATGATAGTGGCGTCGACCAGTGCAACTGAGTCGCCGGCTACGTCAGCCGTCGCCATCAATCTGTGCTAGCCGCTCCGGGTTGACTACGATGACCTCCAACTTCGGGTCACGCACCTCTTTCAACCGAACTCCGCTTCTGTGTTCTTGGACCTATGGAAAGACCATTGAGTCAAGAATCCATCCATGTATATGATTTGATTTCAGAAACTCATATTATCCCCAAATCCATTTAAAAACAAAGAGTCTTGCAGTGAACTGGGGCCATTCACACAGCGCCTATTATAACACCATAAATAGCTCATGCTGTCAATATACAAACATAGTTATTTGTGTATATAATGTGAGATATGAAAATGTAAAGATATGAATAAATGATTTACATACATCATATATCATCAATATTGTTATTCTGTCGAAGAATATGATATATACCAACATAAAAAAATACACATTGATTTGGCTCAATAAGAACTGCAGATATTAGATGTTAAGCTTATTAGGAAAACAAAGTCTAAAAGATAATACATGTAATTTCTGGCCCCACACACACAACATTTTCTGCTCACATATGCCCATTGTCTCAAGACATGATAACATGCCTTCTCAGTCTATAGTTTCCTCGTATCCACTTATACTACACATGAAACATAAAAAGAAAAACATGCAAAGAAAATGAATAGAATATATGATATATGATAAGAAGACACATCATTATGCATAGATAGCATACATAAGAACAAGAAGTAAAGGATGACATGAAGTATGATGAAAAAAATGATAAGAATATGTAAATGTTATATGTTATATATTTGTATAGAAGTGTGTGACCCTTAGCAGAGTCGTCTATGGTATGATCTCACTGTTAAAGTTATTACAATTAAATCAATCCGTAGGCACAAGATAAAACTGGAGATCCCAATCCAGAATATAATAAAGGCCACACATCAATTAGTGCTCACAGAAGACCTTTAGGTCTTATTTCTTTGTAGCAAATTTTGTAAACAATGTGGGAATATTGTAAATGCTTGAACACTTCCCATATGGAGCTTATATATTTAATCCTAGCCGTAATATATTACAAGAATAACATTATAGAATGAACCAGCGAAGTTCATTCAAGGAAAACACCTCACTGGACAATCTGCGCCACAGGCGTCACATAGCTTAGCGCGGGTATCAGAGCCCATGAAGCGAGAAAAGCCTAGGTTTTGCGCCCCAGTCAGAGTATATGATAGCTTTCTCCTGTGTGTAGTAATGTGTCATTCATGATGTCTTTGTTTTGCATGAAGATCAGCCCCAAGAAGTCACTTAGCAGTTAACTCATGCAACAAGGCTTCGAGCCTTCGAAAAGTAATGTACCCAATGATCAATTAATACCAGAATATCAGATATGCCTGCTTGATAGATTGATCGCTTCCTAAAGCTCCAAATGGTATACAAAGAAGATAAATGGAGTGGAGGAATCATGGTCGAGTATGAAGAGTCGAAGCCGACCTCAAGTTAGGAAAAGCTAAAAAGGGTATTGTAAGAGGTTAGACGCCCTCCCGATCGTGAGAGACGTATGTACCTCATTGCCAGAGAGTGGCCACATCGCGAAACTAGCGCTGAAGTCCAAGGATTCCAAACCATGATTCTCAGAGTTTTGTCCAAGAGTTCAAAGAAGTATGTTAATGTAGATGTTAGTGGGATTCCATGGGAAATAGCCTCGACTTGGCCAAATAGTTCTCATTCCAAGGGTCGAATATGAAAGACTTCACACCTTAGCAAATATGACTGAGCTGGTCTCACGAAAGCATTTCTGCAGGTAAATCAAGGATGACCCATGATTCATTAAGATAGTATATTTGCACCATACTTTCTCCAAACAAAATGATTTACTACTGGGTCCAAGTCAGAATGGAAAAACAGATCAGAAACAGCGCAAAGAAAGATCAAAAAAGAAGAAGTCTTCAGATGTTTCCATCCTCAGAAAGAGCGCAGAAGCTCCACCAATCGTAATATAGTTCCACTACGAGAGATAAAGCGTCCAATGTAGCACGAGTAAAGGTGAGGTGCTTCCAATCGATAGGAGAAAATTCTGCCAATGCCCTAATACACTAAGGCATTTAGAGCTCTGTTATGATATCGGTTGCGGAGGGTGTTTCCTGTAATGCTCGGCATGAAAGCACAAAGGTCCCAGAGTCAGGATAACAAGTCAAGGAAGTGGCAGAGAAGATTCACAGACTACCTTCGACTAATGACCAGAAATGCAGAATTAAGACTCCATCTCAAAGATGTATGACAGGAGGCATAATTTCTGAGACATCGATCGCCCATGCTCAGTTGAAACATCAGGCCACGGCAGGCTAAGCTTGGCAAAGGTCGTGGAGGATCAGGATGCTCCAGGTTATAGTCGGTATATTTTCTATAAGGATATCGGTATGCTTAATACATTGATCGGATCCCCGATCCACTCATTCATGCATGCATTTGAGCATGTGTTCCCATAAGAGACCACTAGCAATGTGAACAGCTAGCATATGATATGGCATGTGACCACCCATTGGGCAATAATATTGGGGCTGGGTGAATAAGTGGTATGATACTAAATCGTCCATTGTTATAAGCACAGAGTTTGATTTGATACCCTTACCTTATTCCGAGAATTCCATCTTGATTCTGTGCATGGATTGTTGTCTAAGCACTGAAGCATCACAAAAACGCCCTAGCCCCGAGAGAGTGTACAAGTACGTGAAACTCCGTAGGGCGAGGCACCAAGTGCCCCTAATATTTTCGGGGAGTTGTTGTTATGATGAAATGATAAATTTATGAACCCGGAATGTGGTAATAAAACAAGGGTAAAGTTGTAAATTCCTAAAAGGATATGAAAGCCATAATTTGAGAAGATAGGATGCCAAAATTGAAATAAAACAAGCTGGGATTTGGTAATATTAAAGTGTTTGGAGGACCTAAACTAAATAAGGGCAAAGGATCATACTATAAATAGAAGGATGAGACAAAACAAAGTCTCATTTTTGGTCTCAAAAGCTATGCAAAACCGTAGGGAAAGGAGGAAGAAGTGAGAAAAGAAGAGGAAGAAGAGGGAAGAAGAGGAAGAAGTGGAAGACCAAACCAAGGTATGCTCCTCATCTTTGAAATCAGTGCATTTTCTGATTCCTAAGGCTTCGTTTGGAGACTTGTTCCTTCCTTTTCTGTGTGGTTTTCAGGGTGTAGACTGCTCAAACCTCAGATTTGTTGAGGTTATGTGGTAAAACCCCACTTGAAAATTAAACATGGAATCCTCCTAATTATATGGTTTTTAGAAGAATCAGGACCTTAGGTTGAATTCTCGGGATTTTACCTGGTTTGATTATCGAGGTTCCAAACCACCAATACATGTGTTATGAGTGGTTTTGGATGAATTCCATGTTGGATTCTTGATATTATGGAATATAGAAGGTAGAGAGAAATGGTACCAAAAGTGGGCAAAACATTTATATAAAAATTTCAAGTGGTACCAGACAACAGGCTGACTTGGTGACCACCCAAATAGAAGTCAATCTAAGATCGCATTCAAGATCATGCGCCCAAAATGCCCAGATTGTTATGATTTTTCATATTTAAGCCTAAATTCATGCACCGATAGTATAAGAACCTTACTAAATGATTAAGAAAGGTTCAAAGAAGATTAGAACTCGATGAAAACATAGCGTATCTTCAGCCGCTCCTGCCGGGCCAGCTCGCCGCGAAATCTACGAGGTGACTCGCGCTAGGAAGCAATGCTAAGCTGATACGCTATACATAAAGGATTAATAGCTTGTTTATTCGCTTTATGTGTAGGCTAAAAGCAAAGTGGAAAATTGTGGAATCAAAACAGTTTGAAGCGCAAAAGGTGAGTGTTCTAAAACCTATTTTTAAATGCTAGTATATTATTATTATAAACTGCTTTATTAATCGGTATTTAATGGTTTTGATTGTAAAACCATATTTGAAAAGCAAGCAATGAGTTTAGAAGAAAGAGATCGAGAAAAGTTTTATAAATCTTTACAAAGCAAGTAAGCAAGAGAGAATGAGAAAGTTTTATAAACTTTAAAGAAAAGCAAAGCAAAGTAAACAAGCAATACTTCGGGAAAATATATTGTAAAGAGAGAGTTTTACGCTTTTGAACAAAGCCCAAAAGGTAAAACATTTTATAAGACATACACTCACTGAGCCTGCGTACCATTATTTTGTGTTTTAAAACTATTTTCCGTGCACAGCACTCTACCGGAGTGCATAGGATTCTCTCGACAATTTGTATCAAGCAGCGACACACCTGCAAGGAAATAACTTTGAATTTGTATATGGAAGCATAAGTAAAGGTAAGGTACGTAGTTTTATGGAAATGTAAGGTTGCCATATTTAGGAAAGTGTAAATTTGTGGCCAGATTTGGAATATGTCCTTGTCAGTACTGACATGTTGCCGTAGATTTTATCAAATCAGTGTTGGAAAGAAAATTTTATACGAAGCAAGCAATACTGGCCATCAGAACTCTCTAGTCGTTAGAGTAAACCCGCTGTGATTTCTCAGGGAGCCGCCTAAGACCCGCTAAGGGGTGTGTGTCACATTGATCGTGGACAAGACAAAGAGTGTCGAGACGCCTCCGACCAGACCGAGGTAATAGCATAAGGCATCGATCATGTGTACGTCCAATGTGATCTCCAACATGCTATGAGATTTATGAGGAAAGGATGTATATATTCTTGTTGTGATACTTGACTCTAAGAGGTCAAGTTTGACGTAGAAAAGATCCCAGAGTAAGGGAATTTCCGTATGGCCTCTGAGCGCTGTGTATTCCACTTGGAGAGAGAGGTGGACTTAGCTATGTGGTTGTGATAGGAATAGTCCCTGTTGTCTGCAGAATGATGATAGCCCAACGTGAGTCGAAGAATTAAAGAGTCAATTGCAAGAACCGCTGGATAAAGGGATGATCCGACCCGTTGTATCCCCTGGGTGCACCTGCTTATTTGTGAAAGATGACACTATACTTGATAAAAGTATCGACATCTGGGCAGATCAATAAGGTGACAAAGTGAAAACAGTACCTATCAGCTGCAGTCGAAGATCTGACCGCTGAAGGAAAAACGTGTCTTTTCGGGGTGATGTGACTCGCATCGTGGTATTATCGCTTGAGAGTAAAGGAAGTAGATGCCGAAGACTCGCGATGAACCCGATATGGCCATTATGAGCTGGTCGTGCCATTCGGGTCGACTAATGACCTAAGCAAAGATCTGATTCATGAATGTAGTTTTCCGACCCTAAGTGTGGATTCAATTTGTCAGGGGTTTTTATCACGGACATCCTGTATTCCTAAAGACGCACAGAACATGAACAAAGATTTGAGAATAGCTCCTGAGACGTTAAGAGAAAAGAAGTTATATGCTGCTTCCGCACCGTGATTTTTGGCTAAAGAAAGTTTCATTCCTAAGCCATATCAGGTCTGCTGAGGTAAGAGCTGACCCTACAAAGATCGAGGTCATTGAATGTCAAACCTAAAATGTAACCGAGGTGAGAAGTTTCTCGGGGCCTAGTGTTATTATAGAAGATTCGTGAGAGGCTTTTCTCACATAAATTTCTCCGCCACTAAGTTAGCCAGAAAGGAATAAAGTTTTAGGATGCATAAACGTCAAAATAGTTTTGAATGTTGTCATTACACCGCATTGGACGCAAATTGTTCTGAAAAGAGTATACTCAGATAAATACGCCTGTGCATTGCTTGATGCGTGTTAATGCAAGATGGAAAGTAGTGGCGAGGCGTCTGCATAGCTTGAGCCCCAGACATGAAATGTGAAATTATCCCACTCATGACCTGGGGAGTTACCAAGCAGAAGGTTTGCTTTAAAATGCATGATACCATTTATACTAGGAAAAGTGTAGAATTTACACCGACCATAAGAGTCTCAAGTACTTACTAACATTTAAAGAGCAATCTTGGAGACAAATGTGAGGTGGTTGGAGTTATTGAAGGATTATGACTACATCATGTGACCAACACTCCTAAAGGCTAATATAGTTTAATAATGCTTGTGTTTAAAGATAAGGGTGGTAATGTCACCACAAGACAGTTGATCGAGACTCAGCATGTTGAGCCATGTTACCAACAAGAAGCACAAACCCGTTTTAAAGCAAATGATTATGTAAATGCGCGTAAAAATGATGAAGAGCTACAAAAGCTATGTATGGTTAGAGATGGTGACAAGATCAAGTTTTGTGAGAAAGAAGCTAGAAGTTCAGATTCCGTAATAGATTATACAAAGGCGATGATAAAGAGCCAAAGCAAAGTTGCTATCTCGAGGCCCATAATACTCAGATTTACCATGGATCTTGAGGAATAAGATGTACCATTCTGAAAAGTTTTATTTGGTGGAAAGGAATGAAAAGAGATGACCTATATGTGTCTAAGTGTTCGACGGTCAACAAGTCAAAGTCGAACAATTGCGCCCAACAGGTTTGTTAAATCCCCTCCAATCTCAATGGAAGTGGGATAACATTACCTATGGATTTGTGCCCAAGTTTTCCTCACACAACAAAACACGACCAAGCCTCAGGTGATTGTGATAGCCCACAAAGTCAACTCCATTTTATACCGCTTAGGATCGACTATTCGCGATCAACTAGCTGGGTTTATATGGACGATCGTATGATCGCATGGTGTGTCGCTGTTTCATCATTCGATAGATCCGCGATTTACATTAAGGTTCGAAGGAATTATAGTCACTGGGGCAATTAAGTCGGTTTAGTATAGCATTCCATCCACAAATATTGAGTTGACAAAATGTGAGAGATTGATTCATGCTCAAGATATGCTTCTGAGCAGCTGCAATTTTCGAAGTTGATAGGTATATTCCATTGATGGAATTTGCCTATAACAATAGTTTTCAGTCAAGCATTGGTATGGCACCATATGAAGCTTTGTATGGCCGAAAATGTAGAACTCCTGTGTGATAGACATAATTGAATGAGCATAAAGTGATTGGTCCAGACATAGTAAAGATACAAGAGAAAGTACGTTATTCGACAGAGGTTAAAGGCGCTTAGTGATCGACAAAAGTCGTATGCCAACCTAAAGAGGAGATATTGAATATAAAGGAGAAAAGGTCTTCTTAAAGGTATCACCGAGAGGAAAATCCCTGCTATCGTGAAGCGCGTTGTCAAGGTTCATAGGCCATATGAGATTTTAATCGTGACGCCCTGCGGTTTATCGGGATTGGCACCTTCTCTGAGTCGTCAAATTACACGATGTGTTTTATGTGTCGATGCTTCGGAGATATCGCTATGATAAATCACAAATACTACCAGTGCAAGAGATACAAGTACAAGAGGGTTTGTCATATGATGAGGAGCCAAAGGCCATTTTCACCGAGAGGTGAAACAAATTAAGTGAACAAACAAGTACCGTTAGTGAGTGCTCAAAATACCACTAAGAGAAGAAGCTACTTGGGAGCTAGAAGCAACTATGAGAGCACATTATCCGTAATCGATCAAAAGAATTTCGAGGACGGAATTTTTTAAGGGGAGACTTAACACCCCAAATTATACCATAACTAGCTATAACATGCGAGGGTTAATAAAAGTAATGTATATTGTCCGAAGAAATGAAGATAAAAACAAAAGGTAGGAATATGCATAAGTTAAATTAAAATAATAAAGAAGATGAAATACCAGAAAATATCATAAATTCATCGTGCAAATATTAAAAGAGTTGGAGGACCAAAGTGAAATAAAAAGGGGATAAGATCAAATAAGGATAAGACCAGATAAATATCTCATTTTGGTCTTGGAGAAAGAGAGAGCAAAAACGGGAAAAAGAAGAGAAGAGAAGAAAGAAGGAAGGGAAAAAGAAGATCATGTGCATGGATACATGTTTTGGGTCAGAAGTCTGTTTTTTGTGTATGGATTCCTAGGATGGAACCTATGGTATTTGTCTAGCCTGGGTATGGAAAGTATAGATACATGGTTTAGAACCCCACTTGTGTGCATGGCTCATTTGGAAACTCCCAAAACTCATTTCTTATTAGGTTGAGTTGAGAAATAGCCTAGTGGCTCATATATAGCTGGAAGAGTCTGATTAAAGAACTCCAAAACAAAACATGGATAACTGGCTGTCACTGCTGCCGCCACAAAATATTTTTCCTTTCCTTCCCCTCCTCTTCCTCTTCCTTTTCTCTCTTCTAAAAGTTTCTTCAATTTTTACAAAGTTTCCTACCTTGATCATCATACTCATAAATTTTGACCATAGAACTGGTTTGGGTAAGAAATAAAGGAATTCAAAGAGTCCTTCGTAATCAGATCCACATCAATGAACTTGATGTTAGGTTTTTTGAATTCAATCTTGACCTCCTGTGAGACCAAGGTCCTTTACCGAGGTCAGGTCAGCTCTCGCCGCCCAGTCAGCTCGTCTCTGGTTGGCTACGATGACCTCCAACTCGAAGGTCATAACTCCTTCCGTCCGAACTCCGATTCGTGTTCTTGGACCCTATGGAAATCCCATTGAGGAAGAATCACCATATCCTGAGGAGAGATATTAGGTGTCAGACTGAAAGTTAACCGCCCACCGAGGTCAGGTCAGCCGTCGATTCAAAGTTAGCTTGTCTCAGGTTGGATCATGAGAACTCAACTCAAGATCATAACTCCTTCTGTCCGAACTCGATTCGGTGTTCTGACCCCGTGAGCCCGCTGAGTCAAGAATCCATTCATTTGCCTAAGGAGGATATTAGGTGTCAGACTGAGGTTTTAGACAGAGCTCACCGAGGTCAGGTCCGCTCGCTGCCTGTGTCACCGCTTGTTGACGGCGATGACCTCCAACTTTGGAAGGTCATAACTCCTTCATCCGAACTCCGATTGGTGTTCTTGACTCTATGGAAAGCCCATTGAGCTATCCATTCATATTCCTAAGGAGAATATAGTGTTAGACCGAGCTCACCGAGGTCAGGTCAGCTTGGCCAGTTCAGGTCAGCTCGTCTGGGTTGACTACGTATGACCTCCAACTTCGGAAGGTCATAACTCCTCTGGCCCAAACTTCGTCTGGTGTTCTTGACTCTATGGAAGCTCATTGTCAAGAACTACTTGAGGCGCCTAAGACACAGGCGTCAGACCGGGGGTGTTAGACCAGCCCACCAGGTCGTCGTCGGCCGCATCCGTGTCACCGCTGGTTGACTCACGATGACCCCAACTCTAAGGTCAGACTCTTCATCCAACTCCGTTTCGGGTGTTCTAGGCTCCATGGAAAGCCCATTGAGTCAAAGAATCCATCCATAGATAGATTTGATAAAACTGGAACCTACATGGTTCCAGAAATCATGAAAAAAAGGGTCTAAGAGGTACCATAGTTATTCATATTATGAACGCTATTATGAATTCATAATAGCCTATAAGGAAGGCAATGGGCACAGTTATTTGTGCATATAATGAGATATGAAATGTAAAGATGAATAAATGATTGTATATATATCACATATGATTACCTAATGACAATGATTATTCGAATATGAGATATATATCGAACATAGTCATACATTGATTGTCCGTCAGAACCCGGTAGATATGGGCATGCCTATTAGAAAAACAAGTCTGCGATAACACAGCTGGTCTCATTGTCATTACAACGCCTTCGCCTTATAGATGGTCATTCGCATAATGATAACCAGCTTTCGCCCTTACATGTGACCATTGTTTCACACAATGAGTAGCGCCAGCCCTTATAGTTTCCCTCGTATCTACTTCGCGTTTATGCAGATACGAAATATAAAAGAAAAACATTGTGTATAGTAAAATGAAATGTGTGAGAATATAGCGACATGATATGAGTATGTATGATAGCAATCGCTTATGGCGATAGTATACGCTACAAGAACAAGAAGTAAAGTACAGGATGACATGAAAAGTATATAAGGAAAACATAAGAATCAGAATATTATATGTGTTATATGCATTTTTCTAAGTAGTGACCCTTAGTAGAGGTCATCCATAATAATTCCCACTTGCCGCAGAAGCGCACGTGTTCAATCCGTAGTATTAAGAGGAAAACCAGAGGACCGCACTCCACATCGTCAGTCAAAGGCCACGCATCATCAGTGCTCAACAAGACCTTAGGTCTATTTTGTATATGAAATTTTGTAAACAATGTAAATATCAGAATGTCGAACGTCTATATGGAGCTTGTATATACTTGTAATCCACGCACGTATCATAATATGTTAAATGTTTAACATTATAGAATGAACTAGCTAAGTTTATAAGGGAAGGAAAAATGACCCTCACTTGACATCCTATGCCGAAGTTGAAGGTCACTTATAAAATCTAAAGTGGGCTCGTGATCTCGAATTTGACCATTGTAAAATGCGCCATAATTTCTAGCAACAAAATACATGCCAATAATGTCATAAAATAAGCACGCTTACTTCTCACCTAATGTAGGTGGAAGCATCATCATAGCCCATAATCGAAATGAACACCGGCATCCAGTCAGCCACATCAAGATATTGTTGAATGGCTTGAATTACGCAACAATACCGCAAATATTTTTTCACCCACTTCGTCGTACGCATTTAAACTCATTCAACAACTAAACTGCAATCAATCATTAGTCACCAAGGTTGCTTCGTCAAACAGCACACAACACATCGACATAGCAGGCGGATCGCTTAGGGAATATAATGTAATGCCACTTAATTTTTAATAAATTTCATGTTAAGGGGCAATTTCGGTGATGCCATAGATGGGAAGCAAATCCAACTGTAATTCTGTCACAAAGGAAAATAAAATGGGTTAAAGATTTGAAAAGAATACAAAATTAAGAAAAATGAAATAAACATAGAAGAAATGCACTGCAATTTAATAAACCTTTCTCAAATTGCTTAACTTCATCCAGATCCTTCAATCGAGACTGAGATGAAGACAATCTCATCCAAACCAAGCAGACAGATTAGAGCTCACAATTCTTGGTGTCGTGAACTTAAAGAATCAAGCACCTCCCTCCGCTGGGCATTCAGAGCTATTGTAGATATTGCACAGCTTAACACATCACGTGCTGTCGAGAATAGAAATCTCTGAATTGATCTTCCACCATCCGAGAATGTCATAAATGCCATCTTCTCAATCACACCCTCATATAGATAGATATCTAATTCAGATTTTTCGCTTCCCACACTGCCCAAGTTCCATCTTCTCGCTTTAAATTTAGCTTTAGCAAGGACCCGTATTTGTTAATCACCTCAAGTGGGCAACAGATGAGGTTCAGATTATAATGAGGTGGTGGTTTGCCAGAAGCACAATAATCATCAAATACTCATGTCAAAATTTTACATTACATTTCATGCTTCCACCCACTGCAGATCCCCATATATATGCTTAAGGATTAACTCCATGTATTCCAAATTATTCCCTAGATCCACATGTCGCAATGAATCATCAACATGTTCATCTTTCGAGATCACCAATATTCATTACATTCCTGCTTTCATAGAAAAGGCCATTGTTTTACTAGGATCAAATATCACTTTCCACTCATTTGTACATGGTAAAGATCAAATTTCAGATAAAAATGAGTTAGCAAAGAACATACTAAGAACCAAAATTCTCACATCTCATAAAAATGATGCAAGAAGGCAACAAGTTTGCCTGGACAGAATTCCAAATTCCACTATATCGCACATCGTCCCTAAAATCAACTGTGAATGCATGCCTACATTCCTTATATTTTTCAAACACTTTGTCAAATAAGGCGCTTTTAACATGACATAGGTTGAATTCACCTAGTGGGCATCTAGAAGACAAAGAACACTTTGTCTCTATAACAATCAAGCAAATTCCTCAAGGTGTGTCCCTAATATATATAACGCTCTCACCCTTTTAACTAACGTCCGCATTCTTTCAACCCCCACTACTAAATTTGGGGGATGTGTAATGCATCTCATGTGGACATATTTTATTTTCACAGCAGAAGTGCCCCAAGAAAATAATTTTTTCTTAAAAAAACCAAGTGCAATATCATTTGAAGATGCATTATCTACTGTCACTGTGAAAATATTTTTCAAACCCCACTAAAGAAGACAATTTTCTAAACTTTTAGCAATGTACTCACCCCTATGATAAGTAACTGGGACAAATGAAAATTATCTTTATGGAGCTCACTCGTAATCTATGTAATGAAATAAGAATGCACATGTAGTTTATGCGTGATTTGATGTCCAAGAGTCTCATTATGCAGACTCTTTGACTTTGACAGTGATTAATGAAAACAATTTTCAATTTAGTCAGATCTAAATATATGTATTTTCTCGATAACAAATCGACTACTGGCCCATCTACTGTGCATTCAACCTAGGCATGCAAATGCATAAAAATCTTTCAAACCCTCTCTCAACAAATTTAAAAAGGAAGCTCATCAACAATGAACATGTTAGACAATGCCTTCCTAATAGCATCATTATCAAACTTCCAAGTCCCAATACAACACCCACATTTTTTAATTATTCAAATCCTGTGTCAGAAATGTTGCCTGTTTAATGGACTTAGTTAGGTTTTTCATAAAATCAAACACGTGATTTCTAATGATAGATGTACCATTGTTTTAGGATCAACATGCAATCTAAAAAGTCAAAGATATAAGACATTTAGCTTTTACCAACTTCCTCTCAAAGATTTTCTCTAAGTGCTCCCACACCTGCTTCGCTTCAATGTCCTTTTCTTCTTTTTTTCCTTTAGCAATTTCTGGTTGTTTAAGCTTTTCCTAATCTTCTCGGCAGCGACCACCCGCAGTTCTTCCATCACATCTGCGTACCATTAGTTTCCATCTACATAAACACCCGAGAACGTTAAAAACAAAAGCATCAAAATTATCCATGTACTAGCCCAAAGCATTAAGCAAAGAATCACAACAAACATGCAAGAATCATCAACAATTATTGTATCGTTATTTGACAACAACAAAATAAAAACAATCAAAGTTAAAGAAAATATATAGATATTTGAAAAAGTACGAACAAAAAATTAACTTAAATGGAGTAAAAATTAGTTTAATAAGCAATAATTTATTAATAAAAATAATTAGTCAAAAAGAATGAATAGTTACATAATACTATTTTAATAGAGACGTAATGTATTATTATTATACAAAAATAAATTTTAAATTCTTATCAAGTAATAATTTTCACCAACAAATAATCAATATGAAGTCTAAAATATAAAGAAACAAAATCACGATACAAATACTAAAATATTATCAATAAATATTATCAAAAATCAATGTTTAAAATTTTGATAAATCAGAACAAAAATTACAAAATAATTTTTTTCACAAACAATAAAAAAAGACATCAAGTAAAACAAATATATCAAAAGGAGAAATAAAGATTGTACTTTTAAATGATTTGTGTTCGATGTTCTTCCGACTCGATGGATTTCAAAGCACGCAATCTTCCGCTATGGGAATGGGATCAACCGATGGTTAAGATCTACACATTTGGGGGTTTTACCATTTAAATCTCAATGAGATCAATAACACTTCGCATCCAACCATACAAATGATTCACCAAGAGGTAGTACATGCAAACAAAATCAAAGAAGAAATATATCTCCATTAAAATATATAAAATAAGATAAACAAAATACCAAAAACGTAAACAACCGTTAGATCAAGATCATTACCATATATAGTCGATCCAGCAACTAAAGGCCCTGCATGTTGATTTATCATCATTAATCTTAACTTTTGTACATCGACAAAGAATAAAACAACAACAAAGCAAAAATGATCAGTTTTATAATAAATAAACATCGAGTCGTATCGGATGGAAAGAGACGAGAAAGAGAGAACAGAACACCGAAAGCGAAGAGGTTTACACTAGAGGAAGGGCGAAGAGGTTAGGCTATTAACGAGAGAAGACCGACGAAACCACATAGATGAAGGGCGTAATGGGTTGCAGATTCAGGTTAGAAGAAGCAGAGAAGAGGGGACTGGAAGGTCTGACATGAGGGGCTGCGAAAAATGAGAGGGGGTGAATGATAGGAATTAGAGACTTATATAGGTGGGGTAGGATTTTTAGGTTAGCTGTATAAAGTATAAAACGGCTAGCTTTATTAATAGTCAACAGTGGGTCTGCGTATCGCTTCTATCCTATTTATTACAACCCCCAATCGAACTGCCAATCGATGACCTGCTTTTCCAGCAGAGATACAACCAACTGAGTTCACCTCTCTTAAGCTATCAGGCGACCATGATTTTCTGCCTGTCAAACTGCCAACTGTCATCACATGTCACCCTGTGTTCGTGCACACAGGGAAGATAATACTTTAAGCCTGGCACATTATAAGAAAACAGCTAACAATATCGCCAAAAATGTCAAGAATAACATTTTATGTCACTTATTTAAAAATGTCATCCCCTATCCGACATAATAAGTATTTGTCTTTAATGACGTTTTTTAGAAGATCATCAGAAAACTTCTTTAACGTTTCAAAATAAAAGTCATTGTTTATAAAGATGACCTTGAACTTTTATGCGACATTGTTTGAAGCAAATTCTCCAAGCAATGACGCTTTTTAAAAGTACAATAAATGAAATATTGATGTCAAAAATGTCATTATCAAACTATGTTGTCACTTTAATGTTCTTCACTAGTATATCCATCATGACACTTTCCATAAGTGACATCGTGCTTGTTTATCTCACATTATTTGGATTTTAATGACATTCTTCAAAAATGTCATGAAGATAAATAATTAATTAAATATCAATTTATTAATTTACGCATATAAATTTTCAATGTCATTGCTGATTATAATGCATCTCGTACATGATATAACAAAGATGTTCCAATACATGCCAAATGAGTTCTATTCACAAATCGGGAACTTAGCTTTCAACCAAGACCATGTCATAAAAAAACACATTAAAATAACAAAAAATAAGTAGCTTTGACATTCACTCCTAACTTATTCATTTTTTTTACAACCAACCAATGGTGCCTTGGAACTCCATCAAATTGCTTCATGGTAGCTTGAGGAAAGTATGCTTGATTTTCAAAATGCAACCTACATGTAAAGAGATCAACTATAATTAATTAAAATTGTAGAAAAAAATTATGTTTAATAAGGGTGATTGTAAAACCCGAGAAAATTCAATTTTCTGAGAAATGATAGAATGGTAATTTTAGTTGAAAATCTGAAATTTTTCTAGATCTCGGATAATGAAACGAACTCCACCGTTGAACTTTCACAAATCTAATACCTAGTCGAATTTCGTCTGACCCGCAGATAGTTCTGGATTTCGCTGAGGCAATCGAGGTAACGAGCCGACACTGGGCACTGGTTCGATGGCTTACCAGCAGAGTCAGGTCAGCCGGGAGAGTGATAAGTTAAAAGTCCAGCTGAGCGCCACATGTCACAACTGATGTAAGGAAATCCAGTTACGGATAAGAGGATATGAAACTAAGGGAGCCAATAGGAGAGTGACATGTGGCAAGATGAGGCCTCCCAATGTGACTTTGGACCAAACAACTTCGGTGGGAAGGAGAAGAAGAAAGAGAGGAAAAAATAAAGAGAAAAGAGAGAAGAGAGAAAGATGAGAGAGAAGCTTCAACTTTTCTACTTATATATGGAGATCGGTGGATCAAGCCATTGGCCAAGAACTAAAGATCATCTCGTCGATTGGGCTACGAAAGGCACTGAAAACACTAGATTTCACAGATTCAAGTGAAGAGTTCTAGAAATCAAGGGTTCTTAAGCCTAGAAGTACAATCCGGGACTCTAGAGCAACTTCTACGCAAAAGGCAGGTCTTCTCCTACTTTAGTTATTTTCTATCTTAAGGGCTGTACAGTCTTCGCCTGGCAAGCATGTTTGGTTACATTTGAACTAAGGAAGTCGCTCTATTTTGATCCTATGCATTAGCCTGACTTTGTGCACCTGATTGGGTGGGAAACAAAGGGAATTTGGCAAAGCAGGTCCTGTAAATTGTATCCGCATCATGAACTTGATGTTAGACTTTAATTTCTCAAATCGGGTCTCTATAGCCCAAGTTATGGTTCGCTTACCCTGTGAGGAACTATGAAAAGTCTCGTCTCTGGTTGGTCTATCCAAATTGGTCTGTCTCGGCCATTTGCCTGACCGGGTCTGGCCCTGCTGGGTCTGTTCTACTAGGTAAAGTTTATCCATCTGGTCCGTCCGGCTAGTGAGTCCCGTCCTATTAGTTTGACTATTCATGTGAAGCCTCCAACTCGACCTAAGTATAACTTCTTCGTCCGAACTCCGTTTTGGGTGTTCTTGGACTCTATGGAAAGCCCATTGAGTCAAGATTCCAGCCATGTGCCTGTGGAGGATAGTGGGTGATCATAACTTTTCTGAAATCTATTTTTTTCACCGAGTGTGCTGTTTGGTTGTGTCGATGGGAATAGTCGGTTTTGACATGACTCATCAGATGGCATATTGTAGGCTATCAGATTGGGGTAGGAATTGTCATGAGTTAGCCTAAGGAAGCGTTATATGACATTATTTGTTTAGTCATGGATCGATGAATGCTAATATGCTTTTGATACGAGTATATATATATATATATATATATATATATATATATATATATATATATATATATATATATATATATATATATATATATATATATATATATATATATATATATATATATATTAGCAGGAAATATATGGAACTTTATGCTTACGATATATGTTTGTATGGTACTAACATGAAGTGAAGTAACTTATGAGAATGGTCTATAGCAAACCATACATGTAATATGAGAAATTGCAATAACATTAGCATTGGATATGCATAGGACATCAACATACTTCTGGGTGCAAGGGTATGGTCATCCATCATTGTCATGAATGAGAGCGACTCGTACGCTTGATCGACGCCCAATAAATGACTCGCTTCAAAACATAAAAGTTAAATATAATTAATGTGGGTTAGGTGGAGCAAGAAGGGGGTCTTGTCCCCTTGTGAAAAGTTTGAACATGGGTGTAAGAGACCCGCGTAATCCGAAAAAGTTATGTTGCCCAAAATAAGACAATACCTATCGCCCACGTGAGACTTCGAGTCAGGATGTGAGCTCTGGATTGGACCTGATTAGTTGCCCATCGCACCACATTGGGGTACACAAAGAGTTTAGAGTGGCTTGGTATATGTGTGTCATCGGTACTACCACACGCTTTGTCACACTTGGCATGTGACATCGTGCGAGGAGTCGTGAGTGACTCGATATGGGCATGCAATATTCCATGCATGACATACTATATTCATGTACATTTTCACTCGATGTGTAAGGGTCAGTTTTATCATTGTATAGCACATGGAGTAACTAGAGGAGATTATCACTACTAGCTTTGTTCATCCACAAGGGATCCCTTTTAGGTATAGGGTTATGTAGTGACCCGTGACTGGGACCGCACAAGACATACGAAGAAAGCTCTGATGTGGCTGACCATATTTTAAGTATATGTATAGCTAGGAATAATCAGTTTAATATATCATTTTATATAGTAGTATATCAAACTCTTGTAAACATATCAATACATAGTCACATCGATATTAGCCATGTTGCCATGTAATCGCACATGTTGTATTTTCGATAAACCTTCCCGAACAAAAGAGACTATGTCCAATTTTTTTTTGTTAATTGTGGATCCCGAGCAACGGACATGATGGTGTGGTGTGCTCAGTTACTCGACACTCCACTGCTTCCGCAAGTCGATTTCCGGGTCATTAACGACCCCTCGGATAGGGTGTCACAGTGATAGTGTAACTTACAATGTTGTCATAATATATCGAGGTCAAAGTATAAATCTTTTTTTATGTTTTCCTTACTCATCAACAAAAATATCTATAGTTGAAAACAAAACAAAAGATTATACGAAGATAATAAAGTTCCAACTACATATCCATTTTAAAATATTTAATAGAAATGAAAAAAATAATGAAGTTGATATCTCCAGTGAGCAAATAATTAATATTACAATAGCTCATGAACTGCCAAAGTTGGAAGATCGTCAATCAGCAAAAAGTTTCCCTTTAGATACCTATGAGTCATGCATTCACCACAACTACCAATTATCGGGAAATTAGATAAATATCATGATAGTGGAAGAAAACTAGTGAATTTTTAAAGTGATTTCATTCAACACTTACCTTTACCAAGGCTGTTCTTGCGGACGCCTCAAAACCGGGTCCGTTGACTACCCGTCAACTCATAAAGGCTAAGGGTTGTCTGTTGTTCCATTGTCTCAGATGACTGGTGAGTCTTGTACAGGAGCCCTACCAAATACATCAATTGCATACAAACTGTCCTGAAGCTGGGCCCAATATAATTACAACATGAGTAAAACGACCATCAGCCTTAGCAACAAGATCATAAATAATAATACTAACTATGAATCCAATCATATCCAGCTGGGCTTCTAAGAGTTCAAATTTACTTCATACAATATATATTAAAATCTAAAATTCTAATACATTTAGTGGGCATCTACAAAATCAAAGCCACAACTCCTAGCTTTCTAAAAAATGCCTATGATGAGCCGTTCTCGTGCGCACCGTATTCGAAATAATAAATTCCTGACGACGCAAGGAAGCATCGCTTCAAGAGTGGAATCACCCTATGGGCTACTCCACCTAAGCGCAAAGTAATGTCTAAATACCAAACAACATTCAAGCAAATGCATGATCCTACTTGAATGTCTACATGACCAACTCAGAACCCCGAGTCCTCACCGACTCTCTCACACTCGCCTGCTTCTCGTATGAGAATTATAGTTTTAAAGGCTCAGGACAACCCCTCCAATGTATATATCAATCACGTCCGACGATTGATATAGTTATTTATTGCTGACTAACTACGAATATCAATCACGCCTCCGACGATTGATATTTTTAATTTGGACTACCCTCCGATAATTAACATTTTTAGGACAACCCTCGAACTATTTTCCTCTGTACTAACTCATGAGACTTACTCCTATAATCCTAGACGCCCCAATAAGATAGCTGGGACGATGTATGCCAATTCCAATACAGTTTAATTCATGCAAATATATACATTGAATATGTCTACATAAAAATTAAATCACACAATCTGCAGTATAATTATCATCTCAAACATCAAAATTAGCCTCACTTAGCTAATGATCAAACACAAAGTGTCTGGATTCAATTACTCACCAAACCCATATTTTCACAAATTATATTTTATTATTATTTTTTTGAAATTATCGCTTCGTGAACAAAGAAACTCAAGCATCGTCTTATCAAACATTAACCTGGGCTCACTTTAGAACTCAGATTTCGGGCCATTTCCTACTAATCAAACTAATACATGATTTATGGAACCATTCATTAGATGAACTCCAAACAAATCTGCAGAACCACACTGCTCGTGGGTCTCAATCCAATACTCTGTCCACATCCGATCAAACTACCGTTCAGCCTCAACCAACCGGGAACATTAACATAAGACTCAAGCCAAGACAAAACCCAAGAGTGAGAACCTCTACCTCATGCTGAGTTTGTTCAGTCCCAATTTGTACCCACGGGTCTCTCTCCGCGTAGAGCAGTTCTCCTATTTGTCTTCATACGCGACTACTGATTCATGAAATCTGTAGAGAAGTTACACTCTCTCTCTCTAAAACCAAAATCTAACCTCCCGTGAAGTTCTCCTTTTTCTTTTCCTCCTCCCCTACGTTTTTCCCTTTTGATAAAAGAAGAGGACAACCTGCTCACTATTTTCGTCTCTTTCTCATTTAAATCAATTTAGCAGACATCTATGTCCTTCTTTTCCCAAGCTTTTGACATTCTAGCCTATCTCACTTTCCATTTTCATCATTTCTCTACTCATGTCACTTATGCATTGAGTATCGTGTTATATGTGACTTCTGTTTGATTCAAAATCATTTTACGACACCCGAACCGCGATGCCTCGTAAAATGTGCCAACTCCGACTGTCTTGGAATTTTACGAATTTATTAGTTACTCATGGACACCCACTTGTGCAACTGCTTCTATCCGAGAGTCTAGAGAAGCAAATTTCGACTTAACCGAAATAACAATTTCAATCAAAATTACGATTAATTTTTTCCGTAAATTGAATTTCGGTCTTACAGTTCCAAAGAGAAAGATAGTATGAACTTCATCATAAGTGTAACTGATAAACTCAAAATTTGTTTATGCTTCCATGCAAAAAATGTGTCCCCAAAGCTTTTTCTTAAATGTAAGGTTTTATGAGTCATAATCAAAGATCACCCATTCGGGATCGTGACCATTTAATCTCATCTGCTGTAAGATTTTTTTCCATGAAACGCTAAAAGTAAACTAAAGCTCATCAATAAGAACATATAAAATTTATGTATCGATAGTCAATAAATCATCATATACCTTCATGTAAGACATTCTTGACGTTAATTATATCTCATCATATAAGATTCACATTCAACATTGTTTTCCGTTGTCTGGGACACTATATGCATAAAATAAATCATTATACATGCATATTTTGTAGTTACTTGCAAGAAATGAACTAAAATTTTATTACTTAATTTATATAAGAGTTACTTACTCCTACCATACCCAAGTAGCTCCTCTCACACTTATGCTTTTTGAGGTGGATGAATTTTAAGAGTCCACAAGAAAAAATTCATCTTTGTTACTAACTATACCTCATGCTACATTAAGCCAAAAACTTATATCGAATATTGTCTAAGATCATCCATAGTTGATCTTGCAATGAATCATGCAATGGGGATCGCCAAATTCCTTTTCAGTGGTCAATGTCCTTAAACCCATTTCTACAAGACTTAAGCGAGAGTTGAGTCCATCCTTTGTCTTTTCTGTAATGTTGAGTAAGGTACCAATGATGCTTTCACAAACGTTTTTCTCAATATGCATTACATCCAAATTATGACGAACATGAAGATATTTCCAATACTCAAGATTGAAGAATACGCATTCTTTTCCAAAGAATTTGTAGAATTGACTTTATTTACCTCTCTTAACGTTTCTTTTCCCCTGCAATCTGCAAATTCCATTAATTTTTTTCAAGAATTTCTTTGTTAATATTTTTCGAGGTGACCCAAACTTGTTTACCATCAAATGCTTTCGCTTGTTTCCTAAATGGATGGTCAATCGAAGAAATCGTCAAATATAATATATGAGTTCTTTTTCCTAATGTTTTAATCTACAAGAATATGTTTCTTCTCCACATAGACAAGCATATAATATCTTTCAACCTGCACCTTGACATGTTTCCCATATGCAGAAAATCACTGATTGTCCATAATAGAACAACTCTCAACGTAAAGAACTCTTGTTGATGTGCATTGTAAACTTGGACACCAACCTGCCACAATGTTACAAGATCTTCAATTAGCTAAAAGCAAATAGATGTTTACTTAGTCACTGGCTGTTAAGCCGAGGACCAGAAATTAATAAAGACAACATCATAAATTTTCTTTTCATGCACAACCATGGAAGAAGGTTATAAATTATCATGAGAATGGGCCAACAACTATGTTTATATTAAATGAATCCAGTGAGGATTGATGTCACCTGCAAATGTCAAAGTCCTGCTCTAGGTTATGAGGAAAATAAGGCCATCTATGGTCAACGCTAGCTTTATGATGGTGAATCGTGACGAGTAACGATTTTCAGATTGGCACTTCTTTCTTTTAGTATGCCATATGAGCTCTTTTGCGATTTTTTGCATTGAAACATTTTCAAATCTTGGAATTGAGGAAACATCATTTATGAAATGGTCGTCGCCCAATGAGAGGCTGGCAAATGTGGTCTGGCCAACAGGCCTTACTCTTTCATTTAAATCTCCATTTTCTCGCTTCGGCCAAATTTCACCCTATGCAAGTGCCACAGGGTTTCAAAAATTGTTTGAGCATTAAAATATCATAAACAAAAATCCTTACAATTATATGTTTTGTAAAATAGCATTTTAAATACTTATATTTATCCATGCACTTAAAAGATTATACAAAATAAACGGTTATGAAGAGTATTTATATATTTACTATTTTAAACATCTTTTTTTTCTAGCTAATAACATTATTTTATCTATTAAAAAATCATTATCAACAATGCCTTTATCAAACTAACTCATTTATATTTTTTTTTAAATATATAGGTTCACATTGTTAATAATTAAAATCTAATATAGTTATTAAAAAAATTAAAAATAAAAACGGGCCATGGTTAAATTCCTACCAAGCCGAATGCCTGCGACTATTTAAGGGACCTAATAGACCTTGGTTCTATTTTGGGGCCTTTATTTTCTCTCACCACCCTCAAAAATATGAGTCAAAGGAGCTTTAATCATCGTTTCAGTCCATTATCCCACCCTCTGTGAAATACCACATTACTTTGGGCAGGAACTCATTTTCTCTTCATCCTCATTCGTTTCCACCTCAAGTTCCACAAGTAGGAAATAAGGATGCATCTTTCCAACCATTTTTATAAAGTACACACTACTTGGGCATGCACATATTTTCTGTTATCTTATTCCCCAATGCATTTAATGTTTTTTTTTCTTTGTTCATACATAGACAAAGGCTATTCTTTGTCTGTATAACATATCTCCAATAAGAATTTGGTAAAAGCCTTCCAAAAGCTTTTATCGTATTCACCCAAAGCGTGCTTTTAAGTTGTACAATTTGATCAAGGAGAACAATTTTGTAAATTTTCTGCTAACCAGATATAAACGGTTTTTCGTGATCTTTAATAATTCGCGAAATAATTCAGGATCATTTTGACAATCATCATGTGCATTGAACGATTTCTATCATACTAAGTGTTAATCATACTGAAGCTCCATCATATCTCGCTTCTTATACTGTGGTTCACTTGAGCCGCCTCTTCATGCCAATACCATGTATGCAATCTTGATAAATTCCATGGAAAAACAATGCCTATTTTTTGGGAAGTATGAAACATCATATTACCATTGTAAACATAAACATTTAATGGAGGTTTATTTAGTAGTGAATTTTGTGACTGCAAGTGCAACAAAACATTCTACTCCATCTTCATATTCCTTCAATCTTCTATCCTCAGAGATGTATGAACTATCCATTTTTAAGGAACAAACTTCCAATAAAGATCAAACTGCAAACCAAAGAATATATGAAATACTTTTCTATGTTATCAAAACAAATGTCATAAAATAGTTATCCTTGTGAGGATATGATAGATATAGGGGACGGAGGATGTGGAATATATATATATATATATATATATATATATATATATATATATATATATATAAATAATATAATATGTAATTGATTTAATAAATGCAATGGTGGGTGGTGGTGCATATATATATATAACAGTGAACTTCTGGAAATAAATGAACTCAATTTGTATTTTTATTAATAATGAAGATATGTTTATAAAAAAGTTAAAAGCAATATCTTTTTTAAAACTAAACTATTTTTGACCCAAAACTACCTAATTTGACATTCCATTCTGTAGTTTAGGACACATAATTACCTTTCTAACTTTAATTACAAGGCAACTCTTTCCGGTAAATTTTAGAAATAATGAAGTTTTTCGGATGATAAGAAACAAGGAATTGGCATGTTTGATTCCTGTTTAAAAAGACGGAAAATAATTTCAAAATTGTTCTTTGGATCAGTTTTGAAAAACACGAAGAAAATATCATTTTAGTTTTCATGAAAACTGTTCTTTAAATTATATTCCAACTATGTTCTTTGTGTTTTTTAGAACAAAAAAAATATCTTTTTTAAACACTATAAAAAGTCTGTTTTTAAAAACAACAAAAAAGTAAAAAAAAAAAAAAAAAGTCTCTGCTTTTTGGGAAAAAAAGAAAGAAAAGTTCCAGCCCAAAAAACCACTTTTCTAAAAACGATAACCATATAGCCCCTAATCTTTTTTTTTTTTTTTAATTATTTTTCATTTGTTTTGAGCTACTTTAAAAAAAGGTAAACAAAAGTTTAACAGGTTTGAAAGAAGATGAGATGTTTTTTCATGAAAACTAAAAGAAATCAAAGATGAAGTTGAATACCTAAACAATAGTTAAACAATATAATTCTATATTTTATGAACCCATGACAGGAAAGAAATTCTTTGCGTACATTGGCCAATTTCTAAACCAAACTCCAGAGTCCAGACCAGTGGGAAACCCTTGCTCATCAGCCAGTGGAAGTCTTTGAATGCTTCGGTCACAATCTAAATTATCATTATATGAATGTGCATACAAAAACTAAAGTCACCAAAATGGGTGGCACCAAAGATGTTTAATTATTCCATCATTTTTCTATTCTACAAGGCAAAGTATATCGAAAAAATGACTTGACTTCGATACAATAGCTTTTACAAAAACCCATAAAAAGGTTCATGGACTGTAAAGCACCTGAAGTAAGTTATTATTATGATATAGTGTGAAGAAAGACTTGAGTCTTTATATTAAAAACTGTAAATTATAAGTACAAGAGGAGGCCTTATATAGGCTAGGCTATACAACCCTAGGAAAACACAAATTACAATCCTAAGCAAAATACAAATTATAATCCTAGGAAATTACAAAATAAATATAACAATATATAGTAATCTAACATCCCCCTCAAACTAATGGTGATTTAAGAGAAACCATTCTGAGTTTGGAAGCTAAAGCTCGAAAAGTTCCTAGAGGAAGGGTTTGGGCGAAGATATCACTAACCCGATCCTAAGCATGCAGCTGGGGATTGAAGTGTGAGTGTACCCCGGCGCATGATGACAACACAATGACAATCAAATCTCAATATGTTTAAGACGCCATGGAAGACATCATTATGAGCAATTTGAATAGCACTCGATTATCACAAAGGAAGTTTAGTCATAGTGGGAATGGTCAACACCAAGATCCCTATAGTAATCAACGTAACTAAATAAGTCTGGGCCAGTAGCCACAAATACCAGATTCGCTTTAGTACCGAACGAGCAACGATTACTGTCTTCGCTTCGCAGATAAGAGAATCACCTTAAGAAAACAATATCTTGTAGTAGATCGACAATCATGGGATCACCCGCCTAATCTCGGGTGATCTCGAATATGCTTGAAGAGTTAATGAAGAATGGAAGAAAATGAAGATCATCAAATACGGTGCCTTTCGGGATATCAAGAACTCGAGAACAAAGAAGATAATGATGTAGATCTAGTGGTAGCCATAACCGACCGACTACATGAACTCCGTACATAGGAAATATCAGTGGCGAAAATGCTGAGATACTGGGATCCTTCAACAAGTCAAGGTTCTGGCAGAGAGTAGCACTGTTGCTAAAGGATTCGCCATCATGAGAATCGAGGTGACGCTTATACTCACGTGTGGTTTCCACTATCTTGCTGTCGCTGATACCGCCTCGAGAAATCGCATCGTAAGTATATCAGTCCGAGTAAGATATAACCATCTATACAGAAACTTCTAGACCAAGAAAGTAATTAAGAGGGTGAGATCTCTATTTCAAATCGGGACGACTAAGAAAGTGTTTAGATCCCTCAATGTTCTACATATCATCACATGTAATAATCATATCATCTACATGTACAGAGAATAGTAAATACCATGACCAGACTGCCTCAAAAAAGAGTCGTATCAAAAGAACCGCTCAAAAACCAGTGCTCGAGATAGTAGAACTAAACTTTTCAAACCAGTGCCTATGTTTGTTTAAGCCCATAAAGTGCCCGCCGTAGTCGAAATACTCTATGAGGGAACCCCGGAGGGTGAGAGTAACCAGGTGGAAGCTTCATATAGACTTCCTCAGAGTCTACCATTAAGAGTGCCATTTTTACATCCATATGAGCAGGCCATTTGCGAGTCATAAATGCACAGAGTCCCGACTGTAAGCAAAGTCGAGCCACATGAGCAAAAGTCTCTCATAATCAATCCCATACTCTAGTAAAACTCGCAAACAGGCAAGCGAGCCTTGTAGCGATCAACAAGGCTATCTAATCGAGTCTTGATTCTATAAACTCATTTACACCGACAGATTTTCCAGGCGAGATCAACAGATCCCATGTTCCAGCTTTATGCTGCATTCAACTCTCTTCAGCCTTGTCGCCATAGTGGTTGTAGAAACCCCAAGAAAAGTTTCCGAGGTTCCCGGAGAGGCGTAAGCAAGTAGTGCCAACGAAAGTCAAGCAGTGAGAAGGAAGAGAAGTTACCCGATGGGAACTAAGGGCGAAATGAGAGCCGGAGGACCAAAGTAAGATCCACAACAGCAAGACGGCATGTGATGATCTACAGAAGCTCATCACGCATGAGAAGGAAATACCGCAATAAGAGCAGACCTGCATAAAGTAGTGGAGACTCCTCGCCAGAAAAAGGTCGTGAGAGGATCGATAGAGAGGGAATAAGGGAAACAGAAATATGAGGTAGTTAGTAAAACATTTTGGTGGTTCTCCGCAAGATCAGCACGTGAGAAACATGAAAACGTCATATCGGGATCATAATTCACCTATGGTCCTTTTTTGACCAATTCCATACCCAAGAAACAACACAAACGAAATCTGAGATCAGTTTGTTTTTCATGATCAAGGAAGAAGAACAAAATGTGGCACATCTAAAGACTCTAAGTGTCATAGAGGGAGAAGAACCAAACAATGTGATCATAAGAGTTTGACATCTGAACAATGAGAAGGAGCACCGATCACATCTGTAGCATCCGTAGAGGAGCGCCCTCAAAACCAGTTATAGAAGCTTAATGGGGTGAGTAGCACTAACAACATTCAAGAGAATATGACTTTAAGCTCGCGCTCAGCCTCATTGGCTAAGAAGTACCGGACAAGAGGAATGAGGAACAAGATCAAATTGACGAAAATAGAGGCAAATCTACGGGCTTTATATTCTAGCATGGTTAGACCAAATCACAGTTTTAGAAAAACTATGTTTCAACTGTTTCGTGGTAAAGTCATCATTTATTTGATAAAGTTCAGAACGATTTAAGAGATAAACTAACATATCTGGAAAATCATCCACAAATACTACAAATGCGACCCACCCGAGTATAAATGGGAGAGGGGCCGATACATCGAATGAATAAGATCAAAAGAAGAAAGAGCCACAAGAAACACCCATAGAACAGAAGTAGCCTGTTACTAAATTATGCACAATCAAACCTTATTTGAACTGAACCTAACAAACCCCTTAAACTAGCCTGTTTAACTCTGAGATAGATGCATGACCAAGATGCGAATGCCATAAAGCAAGAGAAGAAGTACTTTGTTCTAAGACTCGTGAAGGTAAAGACGAGAGGATTCAGAATGAAGAAAGATGAGCTCAAACAACCTTCCGACCTTACGCAAGGCCCTAATGATCTGGTCCCTTCGAGAACTCGCACAAATCCACACCAAGAGGAAAATGGAAGAAGAAAACCAGTTCAAGTGAGTTACCCAATAGAAAGAAGATTATGAGCGAGTTTTAGAATCTGCAACATCGAAACATAAGCGTTATGTGTAGAGACATTACGGTAGATGAGAGATATTCAGTGAGGAACCATTCGCAAAGGTATATGTAGGGGAGAGAAGCGTATGTGGGAAGGTACAACATCGAGGCAGTCATATGATTGCGCAGCGTAATCAAGAAGTCAACATGTGGGAGATGTACCGAGATCGCGAAATAACAATAAGAGCTTCACGTAAGAAGCCGAGCCACAGCAGTTGAAAAGTCTCTCGGTAATCAATCCCATACTCCCGAGTAAACCCCGGCAACAAGCGAGCTTCAGAGATCAACAAAGCATCGATATGATACCATCTATAGATTTTTGTTAAAGCGTAAGGCAAAGCCACGTAGGATGTACTGATATCGTAGAAAAGCAAAGGTCGATGCACGGGAAGATACGGAAGATGAACCATTAACCGCGACAACCGGCAGATTCGCTATGGTAGACGAGGTAGACTGACTGAACGAAGTCCATAGTCGAGCGATCCGACCGGTCATGCCAACAAAGTCGAACACGACGGCGTACGTTTCAAATGTAATGACCTTGTTCTACTAGAACGAACGTTGCCGAGACTTCTTTATTGTTACGCCGTCTCGTATTATTCTCTTCGCTTTGCAAACAGAGAAGCAGTGGAACTACGTGGTGGAAAACAGAGTAACAAATTGCAATAAAGGCCGGAGTAGCAAGTAACCACATGGTCTGATAGAGATGGGTTCACCAAGACGAGTCTCACTAACAACTAACTTATGAATAGTCAGGAGACTTGTCGTAAAGGATCTTGATGAGAATATGACTTCTGCTAATTCAAACTGCTCACGGCTCCATTAAAAATCAAACAATCGCCCTTGTTCACCCGTGGAACATAAATCAATTTGGTGTCAGTAGAATTTGAGAGAACTAGTTCAGATGCAATTAATTCGATCCCAACAGATTTCACCGACTGATTATGCCAGCGATTCGCCACCCGGTTCCCGATTTAATTTGATAAAGTTCGCAGGTGAGTCAAGTCGCGAGCACCAATTCTATCCAGATAATGTAAGAGTAAATGCCAGTCCCAAACTTCTTTCGCAATATCACGTTGTCAAACCCATCAACAATGGATGAAATAAGATAAAGCTGAGGAACGGGCGATTGATCCATGGATTGAAGACTTTCCTAATCCTCAAACCGAATGGCATAGGCGTGAATCGCTTTTGTCCACTTGTTCCGAATAAACGATCACCGTGAGACATAAAGTTTTCACAACTTCAGGGTCTTTCGAGATAACTACGCATGACTTAAGACCACTGGGCAAAATTATCTCCATTAAAATAACATGAATAGACGAAATCTCATCACCTCGGCATATCGAAATTCGAATTGAAAACAAACAAGAAAATGTGGAATCAAACAAAATAAGTCAGTCATACTGGTCAAATTTTCATTAATTCATTAACTCCGACATGGCAGTCATTGGATGACATGGCAGCCAACTACAGAGAAATCCTGTGGCAATGCTGGTGTTCGCCGAAAAGAAGCCATATGGTGGTCAGAATGTCAGACTGAGCAAATAAAAAAATCAGAGCCCGCCTCGGGACACTTCCATGAAGAAAGACTTAAGTCTATATTAAAATCGTAAATGGTATGCTGGGAGGCAGTTTTATAGGCTAGGCTATACAACCCTAGGAAACACAAATTACAATCCTAAGGACAATACAAATTATATCCAGGAAATTACAAAAACAAAGAAAGAATACATAATAACCCAACATGCGAATGTCATTGTGTGACCTAGGTGCTGCAACTTCACTAAATGGTCATAGCTTTTATATTTTATTTTATTTTCAGCTATGAATTTTCATTTGTTCTGAGAATTTGCTATTATGTCTTGTGATAGCAAAATTTTTGTTTATTATCATGCACTTTTGTAATGCGTATATGCAATGTAGAGTCATCATTTCTCCAAAAAGAAAAAGATTTGTGTTGACCTTTATCAATATTGGCACACAGATATTCGACCGTAGCACACAAATATTTGATTTTATTTTATATTTGAGATGATGACTTTAAATGATAGTGTAGCACCCCAGCACTTTCACAAAGGTAAATTCAAATTATAGATCAATGACTAGTTAATTTAATTTACTTAAGGAAGTACACAATTTAAAAAACCTAAGTAGCAACAGATTTTTCTTATTTTTCCCCATTCGAAACCCTCAGCAAATAAATTAGAGAATTGGAGAACGAGGCGTGAAGTGGTTTGGAGAACTCAGAGTTTGAAGTTCGTACTTTTTTTTGAAGGTAAAATCCAACTTTATCAACATTTTATATTTAAAGGTCAATCTCAATACATTAGATATTTTTAACAAAAATCTTCTATTCAGATTTAGTTGGTTGATTAAAATTTTAGACTAAAATTTTCTGAAGAATTCAATGAAGTTGTGATTAGTTCTATTTTAATTGTTTTTAAGAATCATTATCATAAGCTTAGATTGTTCAATAGATGAAAATAGAAATGAGATTTGAAGAATATATCTGTCGTGGTAAGAATAAGTCGTTATGTCAGAGGTGCATCGGGTTAGAAAAAGTTTAATTTGAATACTTAAAAATTTTAGGCTCTCAAATCTATTAGTTAAAGTAATAATAATAGTTATTTATTTTCGTGTTATGTTAGGTGAATAGTAAAGCCTTCCGAATTATTTTTCTCAAGGCTTTGGAGTGACTTGGTTCGAGGTAAGGATTATTAATACAAATTTTCAAAAGAAATAATTCTTTCTTTTTTATTATAATTTGTAAAGGGAGCTAATGCATTGTGTAAAATAAAAAAATTATTTGCTTTATATGTTATGTTTGAATTATTGAAGTGTTATTTATATTTCTATGCATGGGTCAAATGCATGTTTTGTATGAAAAGTATGTTTGATAATTTTATTTGCTTAGTGCTGAGCATTTTTAGAGATATAATATTTTGTTTCGATAAATCTGAATTGACAAAAAAAAAAACTCGGTTTATTTGGCCTTGTCAACTGATAATAGCTGACACAGACTTTCTTTGGGAAATGTAATTGATTTAAACCTCAGCCTCTAGGAATTTGGTTGGGAGGTTACTAAGACAAGAAGGCTGGCTCGCCCACCCTAAAAATACCTGGAGGCTAGCCACCCATTTGTAAAGTCCCACCAAACTGGGCACCATTTGTTATTTGATAACCAGAGAATCATGTTTGGAATGTTTTGATTTGGAATTGATGTGAAATGCTTTCGCTTGTATTAGGAATGTCGAAACCCAATAATTTATATGAAAATTATGATTCTCTATATCTCCTAATGGAAGTATATTAGAAACTTCGATCCATGAAACCATTTAGTGTACCTTATCAGGGCTTTGAGCTCACTTTATTCTTTTTAAAATTTTTCAGAAAATTTTAGTTCTAAAGAGGAGGACTAAGAGGATCTAGAAAATGGTTTTATTAGAATATTTGTTTAAACTTCTCGGACATTGTTTAGATGTCAGTTTAGTTTCGTTGAATATTTGAGCTCGTTATTTGATAAGCATACTTGGGTTAGATGTATTGGTTTCTTGAAGTTATAATGAGATTTAGAACTTTGGCTCCTACTACTTTGAACATGATATTTTTGTAATTAAAATTCTAGTTACAATGCGAATGCTTAGTTGTTTCCACTCTAACCCCAAGCTTACAGGTGAAATGATCGTCACGCCCAGGGTCTGGGGTGACGATAGAAACAACAATAGATATGAAGTAAGCTCTGAATCGATCGATCCAAAGAGAAAAGTGATGGAGAAACCAAACCTTGAAGAAAATCAAATACACTCTAGTTACCAATATAAGGAAAAGCTTCCTAAGAGCTCATGATGGGTACACGGTTCCTTTCTATGAACAAGAAAATGGGAGAAATATATACTTATGGAAAGCCAAAAGAGTCATGGAGGTATGAATCACTCTCCAGAAGAATCGCCCAAAAAGGTCTCCTTTAGCTTTCTATGTTTCTCCTTCTCCCTTCAACCTGCTAAAAATAACCTTAATAATCTTATTTCTTATACAAATGGGAATTTTCTTGAGGACTGCTTATCATACTCATATCTTAAAATTTCTAAAATATAAAGATGCAAAAGAAATTAACAGATAAATTTTAAAGATTAAAATATTATTACTTATTTTATAAGTAAAATTTCAATGTAAATTTTTTTTAAAATGATACAAGTTTCTTTTTATTTTAATAAATAATTTTCATTCGAAATTACACATTTTTTTTCATTAATCTAGAGGTGAAAAGGTAATGTGTAAAATTTAAAATATTATTACTTATTTTACAAATAAAAATACAAACTAATTAGTTTTGAATCAATAAATTCAAAATTAATGTTTTCATATCTATGACACTTATAAAAGTGACAAGGTTTCTTCACTTGAACACCTAATTCCTTGACATTTTTTAGTCGAGTCAAGAACAACTACAATTTTCTATTAAATATAACAATGGCACTTCTAATAAGTGCCATAAAAACAGAAAACATCTACCAAATTATGACATTTTTAGAAAAATGTCATGGCATGTCTGATGATATTTTTTCAATCTAACCGGGCTAGAGCGTAGCCGAATCACTGGCTAGTCCACGACTCGATGCCCGGTTCCCTACGAAATATGAAAACAAAATGACTACGGAGCGCCCTTGCCTCCTCATTGATGCCTAAGCCTGCTTCTTTTCTTGCAAAGAGAAGACTAACCGCCTCGTGGGAGTCAATCTTCTGTAATGCATCTTCAACGATGGGGTGGCCTCGTATTTATAGTGGGTGACTTTCCTAATCGGATGGTGATACGACTCTCTCTATTGGGGACTGGGATTTTCTTTCCTTATTGTCATCGGGACACAGGATAATTAGCGCTATCGGGAATTATTTCGCTTTCCCTTATCGTGGAGATTTGATCTGGATGATAGATATGGGCTCTGGGATTTTCGCGCATCTACCTCGAGAGATGAACTGGGCTCCTATTGTGACGCCCCAAAACCCGGGGGTCCGTTGACTACCCGTCAACCTGCGGAAAATCTATACATCTCGTATCACGAGACGCCTACCTGAGTAAAATAGCCACATGGGGCCCATACATCCATACTCACAAAACAATAATCAACTATATTCTCATAGTTTCCATGCCTGTTCTACAAAAAGATTTATACATATTATAAATGTTTAATTAAAGTCATTTCCTACTTCTTTCTTCCCAAAACTACCTCTACTGCAGACTGCCTCCCGGGAGGCTCCCCGTACCGAAGCGTCCCACGACGAGGCGAGCAGCCCGCAGAAAGTTTTCCTACATGTTGCCTCACCTAAAATGCATATGCAATGACATATATAAATAATCCAATCACATTTCATACAATTATTTACTATTATATGAAATGTCTGCTATCATGCATGAGATGCACTCTCTACTACCACCTGAAATCCCACTCACCACATCAGATCGCCAAGTAGCGACTAAAACAAGTCATCTACAGACGAATATAGACTAACCATCGACAAACTCTCCAATTTTATTTACTTCAAATTCTTTTCCTGCCTAAATAATTTTTATTTCCGGTTTACACCGTAGGACACAAGAATCCTTTTCAACATTTTCTACGAACTTACATCGCGATCTGTTTAACCGTGAATAAATATTTCCTGACTTTCACCCCGGGGATCTACCCTAACTCGTCCCCAAAACACGTGAATTTATCATTTTGACTTCATTTTACACACTCGTGAATCTCTACCTTGACTTTATTCTTTCTTCTCCCATTTTTCCGAGTTCACTAATCTATCACCGTCAATCGTGAATAAACCTTACCCCGCGACCCACACCCGGCTCGATGCTATGACCGTATATGAAATGCAATGATGTCAATGCATTTTCCTATGTTACATGCATGAATGAGCACTATGAAACATTTACAAGCCATAATAATTATAATTTATGCATATAATCTACCTCCACGCAAAACCATGTTAATACATCAAATAGCATGCATCAACATCATATTTCCACACACTGCATGTTATTCAAGCAAGCCATAACACACACCAAACTTCAAATTAGGACCATTCAACGTGGTACCTCACGCCCTTAGCAAACATGTCCATCAGTTCCAACTTTATCATCACATCAAACAATCGTGACACCTAGAAACTTTCAATTTCTACCAAACTCCTAACTTCCACAACAGCCTATCTGTGGTGAAACTACCATGAAATCCATACCCTTTAATCCCAGTTGGAACTAATTTACATGGCCTCCTATAAGCAACCCCTACTCATTATAAAGCCTTAGCTAAAGTAAAAACCAGTAGAAAAATATCCTACCTCTCGTGGTTTGTCGAAACTCCAACTCATGTGTCCACATCGATCCACTGCGTGGCACCAACTTTAAGACTCAAACCAGTCGACCACCGCCCGAAACCCGAAAATCTTCCTTTTCCCTTTCTTCCTCCTCCTTCTTTTCCTCCCTTTCTCTCTAAGAATCAGTTTCCCTTTTCCTCTTTCCTCTCTTTTCCTCCGCTTTCTATTCTTTTTCATTTCTCATCTCACCTCTTTCATTTCTCGCTCTTTCTCTTCTCCCTGCCATTTTCTCTCTCCCTTGAATCCAGTTTACTAAACGTATGGGTCAAAGGAGGCAATTTCCTCCTCATTTCCTCTACCCATTTGTGTGACTATCTCTTTTCCATGTTTCTTTTTCTTATTTCTTAATTCCTTATTATGACATCATCACCACATGACTTAATATGAGCCAAGTGGAATTTCCTTCCACACAATACTAATCAGGAGCCATTCATTCAAGTGGTTACATACTGCCAAGCCGTCACATTCCTAGGTGCCATGTGGCATCCCCGCCATATGTGTCATCCGACACCCCACACTCGAAATGCGAAATCCCTACCAATTCTGGTCCAACTAAATTCGACGTAGCTAAATTTTTATGAGATTTATTTCAACCCGAGAAATCCGCTTGGTCATTCGAGATTCAGAAAATTCCATTTTCATCCGAAATTACTATTTTACCTTATCCAAAATTCCTGAGTCTTCGGGGTTTCACACCTATTTTGGGCTCGTCGTGGGCCTGTCACTACATCAGCCTGCTTATTAGTCTTCTTTAATCCCCGCTTCTGACTAAAACACTGGCCGACCTCGTCGACCCTCATCGACCCCAAGACAACTTAATTTGCATCGCTTTTCAGGCATCATAGACGGTGTCGTAAACACTTTTGATGTGACAAAAGTCAAGATATAACATGTACTCATGTTACACAAGTCGCATGAGTAGAGGAGTGATGATGGTTACGCGAGGTAGTGCCAAATGTCGAAATCTAGAAGAAATGACATGTATGTCATTTTGTAAATTGTTAAATGATACAGATAAAGGCAGTCACTCCTTTATTCAAAAGACCAAAGAGACAAAAACGTGGGGATGCAAAAAGGGAGATGCAGACGGTTTTGGGGAGGAGAGAGAGAGACTTCTGTGTTTCTCATGATCCGACCTGCTGACTCATTTGACAAGAAGAAAGTCTTTTCTACGCTACGAGGCCTACGTTGTGTTCCGCTTGGGAGTTTCACAAAACTCCCAGTGGGATTTATCCTACTTGGTTTATTTTCGCTTTAAGTGTTTTGCTAGATGATTCGGGTGGTTTGAGGCCTTGAATGACTGTTTGATGGGTCCCAAAACTTGGGACCGAATTGTTGGAAATTATTTGAGCTTCATTTCGGGCAAACTGCAGCTCACTAATCGCTTCAGCCGCTAGTGTACAAACTTGTGCTATAAATTATGCTTGATGTGGGTAAGGCCAAAGTTCACCGCTGTACCCTTTGGTTTCATGAAGGAATCGACGCTGATAGCGGCCGTAAACAATAACCCGAGGGTTTGCATCGTCTTCGAATAGTGACATCACTAATCGCGGTGAAAATGTGTTTGGCCCAGCAATCCAAATCGAATTGCTCAGAGCTGTTAACACCCCATGAGCCAATTTCGTGTAATCGATGGTGAACAAAAGATAAATATGTTTGTGTGATTAAATATGTAAATGTATACTCATGTTATATTTTTGCATGTGTTGCATAAATTGTATCGAATTGGCATCATGCATTCATATGCACTGGGCAACCCTAGAGTTATAGATGGGAGTGCATGAGGTGTTTCGAGAGAATTGTTTCTGAGGGCTTATTCAATAATAATAATTATCTCCGAGTGTGTCCATTACAATATCTGAGGGTAGTCCACATGATATCAATCGCCTGAGTCTGCTCAATTGGGATATACACTGAGGGTCATTCACTAAATAGATTATCTGAGTCGTCCACTACTTATATCGTAGGGTTGTCCACAATTAAAAACAAACACCCTGCTTTGAAAACAGTTTCTCATACATGATTTGTAGCAAGTGTGAGGAGTCCATGAGACTCTGGACATTGGTCACGCCATTTAGACATTCAAGTAGGATCACGTGATTGCTTGAATGTGTTTACATAGGATCATCAGATATACTTAGTAAGTAACCCATTTAGTGGTGATTCCACACTGGCATTAGCTCACTCCCGCGAGGGAATTATATTATTTCAAAAATGTGAGTTTATTTAGGCAAAGGCTCATCTTAGAGCCGATTTGTAAGAAAGTTTTAATGTGCTTTTGATAGTTATTATGTGCGATATGTATTAGAATTTTATTTAATATGTCAGGTAAGAGTACTTTTAAATTTCAACCATGATATATATATATATATAGCAGGAGTATATATATATGCATATATATATATATATATATATATATATATAGCAGTATATATATATATATATATATTTGGTCGGGATATGATTATTCTGGTTATCACTTAAACAAGAGGCTATTTTACTCATTTTAATTGCAGATGGACCTCAGGTAATCATATTGAACTGCTGGGGCATTGTGTTTTTATTCTCGGGGTAGAGCTCCCCGCACAAAGGAGACTTCGCCCCGATTTTCGCGAGAGATGTCAACATCCGACATTCAACAGTGACGCTGGGCCGGACAGCCACACCCGACACCCCGAACGGGCGTCGCGCCCGGTATCAGCTTAGGTAAACGAATACCTGGGGTGGAGCTCTCTGGGTTTAGAACACATCACTATCAGTGGCCTGATGTGTTAAGTATAGGTATGAGATTACCTAGAAGGCACGATAAAAACTAGAACACCGTATGTGTGTTTGGTGTGTGATTGTGTGATTTGATGAATCTGTTGTGTGAAAAATATGGCTAACATAATATGATCATGTGTTGTGTTATTTGTGTGTTTGAAGAGAGAGCAGCATATATGTTAAAAAATTTCGAGTTTTACAAGGTGTAAAATCCGAAAAAGAAAATAAAAATAAAATAAATTTTATCAATTTATTTAAGTCTTATTGAGAGAAAATTAAGTTTAAGGTTTTACAGTGTGTAAAACTTAAAGAAAATTGAATAAAATAAATTTTATAAATTTATTTTATGTTCGAAAATGGAAAATATATATATTATATATATATATATATATATATATATATATATATATATATATATATATATATATATATATATATATATATATATATATATATTTTTTTTTTTTTTTTTGTATTTTCCAGTAGCTGGAAATTAATGTGTGAAAAAATTATCTAATCAAATCAAATGAGACAAAATTTGGAAAATGAAATTAAAATAAAATTTTTGTTGACAAAAAAATGGCGTTTACTATGAACGATTTGGTTTTACAAGGATTCGAGAGGATATTGATTTCGTATGAATAGGTCTTGGGTCAGGTTTATGCCTAGAGATATCAATGTATTTAACTCGTCATTCAACCGTGAGATGGCTAGTCGAGACAGGACATAAAGGGTACTCCACGAGGCACTAGTCGCACCACCTGCATTCGACCAGCCACCAAGATTTGATCAATGTGCCTTTCGCTGAGGTACCGTGAGGTATTAAGGCCAGCCTATAGCAATGTGCTAGTATAGCAGGTCGTGAGGTCCGAGCACTCCCAGGTTTAGCGCATCATCCTCCGACATTCACGGGAGGAGAGATCCGATGGCGGCACTCACTGGGTTCAGCGAGATCGAGAAGCCAGCCAGAGGCGAGATACCTCCGACGCAACCAGGATCACTGGCTTCTGCCCAAAACAGGTGAGGCCCAAGTATGGTGGAATGGGCAAGGACCTCAGAGACCTGTGAGGCGAGATCAAAGTTCCATCTTTTCATGGGGGAAGTATTTCTGACACGCGAGGTACGCGGCGCTCAGAGTTCCAGAGCTGGAAGCAGGACGATGACTGTGATGGATTATGTGGCTGTGATTCATCAGCCACTCGATTTGTTGATGATTATGTGTACAAATTACAGTGGCCAAGGTCGAGATTCAGAATGGATCAGTTGTTCATTCGAGGCGTGATCAGAGTATCCCGCCTGGCGTGATGGATCATGGTCGGGACAGCCCCAACACGAGAGAGAGATGAGGATGCTCGAGCACCTCGATATGGGTGTTAGTAGCAAGAGGAAGGAGAGTCGCCTTCTTCCAAGGCTCAGAAAGAATGCAGGGCTTCTAGTTCACGAGGGTTCCGCAGTCGCTACCATCCTGCTAGATTGATATACGCTCGCCAAAGCAAAGTGTATGGTAAAGCACATCGCAAAGAGTCCTGACATTAATGAGGGAGTGGATCGCTTCAAAGACGTGGATCCTGTGGTTTCGTGGAAAGCGCAGTCCCGCCAAGCAGCGGACAAGAGAGGATACAAGTGATATTCCCTCCACACCCGGCATACGAGGAGCCGCCCGCCTGTAGCTACACTCCGCACCTCCCATTTCACAGGCCAGCCCGAGAGGCCAGAGTATGGGTAGAGGCAGAGACCTAGGCCCACAGCAGGGCCATACTGTGGGCGTTCAGTGGGTGTACTAAGACACACCGCAAAGCCTGAGTCACAGACACCCGGGCTACAGGGTAATGCTGGCTTATCTCACATGGGCAAGAGGTTATTTGATTCTGCGCTCGGGATTCATTCATCGTTATAACGCCAGGATAGAGTTTGCTTAGAGGTCGTAGACCTTGGGAGGTTTCTTTATATGTGAGTCCCTCCCAGGATTAGGGGCAGGAATGGGATGATATGTCTGGCCGCAGTTGAGATCCCTGTGGACCCCACTCACAAAGGATCCAGACCGCCGACACGCCGTGAGCTCACGTCATCCCAGATGACCGGGCCGACACCTTGCTGTGGTCATATCGATCAGGAGTGCAGTATGGTTATCTACACGCAGATCTATCAGGTGGCTTCAAAGGAACACATGATATTTTGCCCCATACAAAAGACGAGTCCAAAACAAGACAATTGATTGTGTCAAGAATGTGTTCGTTCCCAGGCGATGTATGCGAGACCAGACTTAGATCATCTCAGTAAAAGTAGTATGTGGATGTTTTCCGTATTGTTACCAAACTACCTCCACGTAGGTCAGACTCTGATATCGAAGCCACACCCCGGTATTTCACCCATCTTTATGACTCCATATAGGATGGCACCAGTCAGAACTCGAAACCAAACACAGAGCCACTGCACAAGTGGCTCGTCAGATCGAGCACTTCACCACGGGGCGCTCCGCTCTATTTTGCTAAGAAGAAGGACAAGACCCTTCGACCAGGCATTGACTACAAGGTGCGCTTGAACAGGTTACGATCAAGAATCTGCACTCCATTGGCCGAGGATTGACAATTTGTTTGATCACAGATGCTGAGTTCACCCAAGATGCACCTTCTGCAATCGGTCACCATCTAGAGTTGTGGAGTATAAATATCCCTAAGACAACATGGCGACGCACAGTACTGAGTTTACTAAGATGCCTTGATTGACGACGCGCCAAAGATCATTCATTGATTCTACGCATAGGTATTTCAACCCTATCTGCATCATTTGTCGTAGCCTCTTCGTGGATGACATTCCTGATCTACCCCACAGAGGGAGCATGAGTATCAAATGAGGATCAGACATGTATTGGCTGGCAGAGACCATCTACCACGCCAAGTTTAGTAAGTGCGAAGCTTGCCATCGAGGAAATTTTTCACACGTGGAAGCCCAAAAGATCGTGTACGCAAGTGGATCCAAGAAGGTTCCAGGTCGTTGATGAGTCGGGAGAGGCCGGCTTCGCCTTCGAGATATTTATTTCAGAATCGTCATACTACGTGAGATCTAGTCAGGATTTCTCCTGAAGGCACTTATGATATGTCACCCTTAGTGTCGTTAAGATCGGATTTTCACTGGCGAGGAAGTATTTCAAAGAGCTGTAAGAGGCTATTTCAATCCCATTCATAGTCCCGACAGGGGATGTGGGCAATACAAGGTAATTTGATGCTCTGAGCAGCTCGGGACCGAATGTGTTTCTACGCAAACCGAGGGTAGAAGCTTATGGTTCCCCACAAATAAGAATCATGATAGATCACCCCAATACACCACATGGAGTCATTAAAGAAGAGCCCTATGAAGATTCGTCACTATCATATGGCGAGGAGTTCGAAAGGGTACTAAAACAAAGTCTGGCAGATTCACGCAGCCAGGATCCTTCATCACAGGCAACATGGGATGGATGGAGTCCCTGAGAGCCAGATCACTTGACACAATTCCGCAAGGCAAATGTGGTGGTTTATGCACTCACTTAAGTCACGGTATATCACAACATACCTTCCTGGAGTGGCTGATGTTCTAGACCTGTGGACACCTGGGTTACAAGATGCTGAGCAGCATGTGGTACGCTGGGGAGTTTAGCATTACACCGCTCTCGCTGAATGCAGTGATCGGGTGTCTCAAAGCGCATTTTAGAGATAAGGTCCATCAGAACCCGTGCGGGCTACCAGCAGGTGACGAGGGCCGGACCGTCCACCTCTGGATAGTAGCTCTATAGTGACTCGCAGTGTCTCTGGCCACCGATTCGAGAGGAGATTCTCAGTGGAGTTTCACTACTCGATTTTCCACAGATCCAGTGGCACAAAGATGTACCAGATCTTTGTCGCCACCACGAGCGGAATAAAGAGACATGTAGGGACTTCAGGCGACGATGTCTCACGTGTCGCAGGTTAAGGTCGAGCACCGTACAAGAGGCTACTCACCATTGAGGTATCGAGTGGAAGTCAGAGCACGCCACGATGGATTTTG